>CM061030.1:48838429-49339830 GCA_030763125.1 Hippophae gyantsensis | reverse complement strand
TAAGTATATAAGAAAACTAACACATTTTCTCATACCTATTTTATAAAAAGAAGGTAGGGGAAATAAATGCTCCATATTTTATTTCCTTATAATTAAGAAATATTTAAATATAATATATTACGTCTTTAAACACCAAACAATCAAAAAATTACAAGTTTTGTTTATTAATTTTTTTAAAAGAGATCAATACTTCTCATTTTTAATTGGTTTATGACATCAATCTTCTTACCTTATTTCTAAAATTACTCTGGGTGTGTTGAAATGGATGGTAATGAATTTAACTATGTATTTTCCTTTCTCCAATAGAATCTTTGTTCTAAACCCATTCTAATAGTAATAAACAAAGATAGACAATGGGAAATATTCTGCTCATGCTCCCGAAAATATTTGGCTAGGTAACAAGATGCTTACAAATGAAGTGTAAAACAATCTCTAGCCATAACCTTTTTCATTTAAGAGGGTGGCAACAAAATTCGAATGTCTTAGGTTATGATGGAATAAAAAAATAACAAAGGAAAGAAAAAAATAAGAAACAAATAAGGAAAAGAAAATAAGTGGAAAATAAAACTTAAACATTTTCTCATCCCTATTTTATAAAAAGAAAGCAGGGTAAATAAAAGGTCCATATGTTATTTCCTTATAATTAAGAAATATTTAAATATAATATATTACATTTTTAAACACCAAAAAATTAAACATTAGAAGTTTAGTTTATTAATTTTTTTAAAAGAGATCAATACTTCTCAATTTTAATTCTTTTATGACATCAATCTTCTTACCTTATTTCTAAAATTACTCTGGGTGTGTTGGAATGGACGGTAATGAATTTAACTATGTAAATTCCTTTCTCCATTAGAATCTTTGTTCTAAACCCATTCTAATAGTAATAAGCAAAGATAGACAATGGGAAATATTATGCTCATGCTCCCTTGAAATATTTCTGACTAGGTAATAAGATATTTACAAATGAAGTCTAAAACAATCTCTAGCCAGAACCTTTTCCATTTAAGACGGTGGCAACAAAATTCGAATGAATTAGGTTATGCAGGGAATGAGGAATAACAAAGGAAAGAAAAAAATGACAAAAAATGAGGAAAACATAATAAGTGGAAAAGAAAACTTAAGCATTTTCTCATGCATATTTTATAAAAATAAAGGATGGGAAATAAATACTGCATATGTTAGTGGCTGATAATTAACAATTTTTTAAATATAATATATTACCTCTTTAAACACCAAACAATTAAACTTTAGAAGTTTAGTGTATTAATTTTTTTAAAATATATCAATACTTCTCAATTTTAATTCTTTTATGAAATCAATCTTCTTACCTTATTTCTAAAATTACTCTAGGTGTGTTGGAATGGATGGTAATGAATTTAACTATGTATTTTCCTTTCTCCAATAGAATCTATGTTCTAAACCCATTCTAATATTAATAAGCAAAGATAGACAATGGGAAATATTCTGCTCATGCTCCCTGAAAATATTGCTGGCTAGGTAACAAGATGCTTACAAATGAAGTCTAAAACAATCTCTAGCCATAACCTTTTTTCATTTAAGAGGCTGGCAACAAAATTAGAATGAATTAGGTAATCTTTGGGAATGAAGAATAACAAAGGAAAGAAAAAAATGAGAAAAAATGAGGAAAAGATAATAAGTGGAAAAGAAAACTTAAACATTTTCTCATGCCTATTTTATAAAAAGAAAGTAGGGGAAATAAATGCTCCATATGTTATTTCCTTATAAATAAGAAATATTTAAATGTAATATATTACGTCTTTAAACACCAAACAATTAAACTTTAGAAGTTTAGTTTATTAATTTTTTTAAAAGAGATCAATACTTCTCAATTTTAATTCTTTTATGACATCAATCTTCTTACCTTATTTCTAAAATTACTCTAGGTGTGTTGAAATGGACGGTAATGAATTTAACTATGTATTTTCCTTTCTCCAATAGAATCTTTGTTCTAAACCCATTCTAATAGTAATAAGCAAAGATAGACAATGGGAAATATTGTGCTCATGCTCCCTGAAAATATTGCTGGCTAGGTAACAAGATGCTTACAAATGAAGTCTAAAACAATCTCTAGCCATAACCTTTTTCATTTAAGAGGGTGGCAACAAAATTCGAATGAATTAGGTTATGCTGGGAATGAAGAATAACAAAGGAAAGAAAAAAATGAGAAAAAATGAGGAAAAGATAATAAGTGGAAAAGAAAACTTAAACATTTTCTCATGCCTATTTTATAAAAAGAAAGTAGGGGAAATAAATGCTCCATATGTTATTTCCTTATAATTAAGAAATATTTAAATATAATATATTACGTCTTTAAACACCAAACAATTAATCTTTAGAAGTTTAGTTTATTAATTTTTTAAAAGAGATCAATACTTCTCAATTTTAATTCTTTTATGACATCAATCTTCTTACCTTATTTCTAAAATTAATCTGGGTGTGTTGAAATGGACGGTAATGAATTTAACTATGTATTTTCCTTTCCCCAATAGAATCTTTGTTCTAAACCCATTCTAATAGTAATAAGCAAAGATAGATAATGGGAAATATTGTGCCCATGCACCATGAAAATATTTCTAGCTAGGTAACAAGATGCTTACAAATGAAGTCTAAAATAATCTCTAGCCATAACCTTTTCCATTTAAGACGGTGGCAACAAAATTCGAATGAATTAGGTTATGCTGGGAATGAAGAATAACAAAGGAAAGAAAAAAATGAGAAAAAATGAGGAAAAGATAATAAGTGGAAAAGAAGACTTAAACATTTTATCATGCCTATTTTATAAAAAGAAAATGGGGAAATAAATGCTCCATATGTTATTTCCTTATAATTAAGAAATATTTAAATATAATATATTACGTCTTTAAACACCAAACAATTAAACTTTAGAAGTTTAGTGTATTAATTTTTTTAAAAGAGATCAATACTTCTCAATTTTAATTCTTTTATGACATCAATATTCTTACCTTATTTCTAAAATTACTCTAGGTGTGTTGGAATGGACGGTAATGAATTTAACTCTGTATTTTCTTTCTCCAATAGAATCTTTGTTCTAAACCCATTCTAATAGTAATAAGCGAAGATAGACAGTGGGAAATATTCTGCTCGTGCTCCTTGAAAATATTGCTGGCTAGGTAACAAGATGCTTACAAATGAAGTCTAAAACAATCTCTAGCCATAACCTTTTTCATTTAAGAGGGTGGCAACAAAATTCGAATGAATTAGGTTATGCGGGGAATGAAGAATAACAAAGGAAAGAAAAAAATGAGAAAAAATAAGGAAAAGAAAATAAGTGGAAAAGAAAACTTAAACATTTTCTCATGCCTATTTTATAAAAAGAAGGCAGGGGAAATAAATGCTCCATATGATATTTCCTTATAATTAAGAAATATTTAAATGTAATATATTACGTCTTTAAACACCAAACAATCAAACTTTAGAAGTTTAGTTTATTAATTTTTTTAAAAGAGATCAATACTTCTCAATTTTAATTCTTTTATGACATCAATCTTCTTACCTTATTTCTAAAATTACTCTGGGTGTGTTGGAATGGACGGTAATGAATTTAACTATGTAAATTCCTTTCTCCATTAGAATCTTTGTTCTAAACCCATTCTAATAGTAAGAAGCAAAGATAGAGAATCGGTAATATTGTGCTCATGCTCCATGAAAATATATCTGGCTAGGTAATAAGATGCTTACAAATGAAGTCTAAAACAATCTCTAGCCCGAACCTTTTCCATTTAAATGGGTGGCAACAAAATTCGAATGAATTAGGTTATGCAAGGAATGAAGAATAACAAAGGAAAGAAAAAAAATGAGGAAAAGATAATAAGTGGAAAAGAAAACTTAAACATTTTCTCATGCATATTTTATTAAAAGAAAGTAGGGAAATAAATCCTCCATATGTTATTTCCTTATAATTAAGAAATATTTAAATATAATATATTACGTCTTTAAACACCAAACAATCAAACTTTAGAAGTTTAGTTTATTAATTTTTTTAAAAGAGATCAATACTTCTCAATTTTAATTCTTTTATGACATCAATCTTCTTACCTTATTTTTAAAATTACTCTGGGTGTGTTGGAATGGACGGTAATGAATTTAACTATGTTTTTTCCTTTCTCCCTTAGAATCTTTGTTCTAAACCCATTCTAATAGTAAGAGGCAAAGATAGACAATCGGTAATATTGTGCTCATGCTCCATGAAAATATATTATGCTAGGTAATAAGATGCTTACAAATGAAGTCTAAAACAATCTCTAGCCCGAACCTTTTCCATTTAAGAGGGTGGCAACAAAATTCGAATGAATTAGGTTATGCAGGGAATGAAGAATAACAAAGGAAAGAAAAAAATGACAAAAAATGAGGAAAAGATAATAAGTGGAAAAGAAAACTTAAGCATTTTCTCATGCATATTTTATAAAAAGAAAGTAGTGGAAATAAATGCTCCATATGTTATTTCCTTATAATTAAGAAATATTTAAATGTAATATATTACGTCTTTAAACACTAAACAATCAAACTTTAGAAGTTTAGTTTGTTAAATTTTTTAAAAGAGATCAATACTTCTCATTTTTAATTCTTTTATGACATCAATCTTCTTACCTAATTTCTAAAATTACTCTAGGTGTGTTGGAATGGACGGTAATGAATTTAACTATGTATTTTCCTTTCTCCATTAGAATCTTTGTTCTAAACCCATTCTAATAGTAATAAGCAAAGATAGACAATGGGAAATATTGTGCTCATGCTCCCTGAAAATATTTCTGGCTAGGTAACAAGATGCTTACAAATGAAGTCTAAAACAATCTCTAGCCATAACTTTTTTTCATTTAAGAGGGTGGCAACAAAATTAGAATGAATTAGGTTATGTTGGGAATGAAGAATAACAAAGGAAAGAAAAAAATGAGAAAAAATGAGGAAAACATAATAAGTGGAAAAGAAAACTTAAACATTTTCTCATGCCTATTTTATAAAAAGAAAACAAGGGAAATAAATGCTCCATATGTTATTTCCTTATAATTAAGAAATATTTAAATGTAATATATTACGTCTTTAAACACCAAACAATTAAACTTTATAAGTTTAGTTTATTAACTTTTTTAAAAGAGATCAATACTTCTCAATTTTGATTCTTTTATGACATCAATCTTCTTACCTTATTTCTAAAATTACTCTGGGTGTGTTGGAATGGACGGTAATGAATTTAACTATATATTTTCCTTTCTCCATTAGAATCTTTGTTCTAAACCCATTCTAATAGTAATAAGCAAAGATAGACAGTGGGAAATATTATGCTAATTCTCCCTGAAAATATATATGGCTAGGTAATAAGATGCTTACAAATGAAGGCCAAAACAATCTCTAGCCATAACCTTTTCCATTTGAGAGGGTGGCAACAAAATTCGAATGGATTAGGGTATGATGGGAAAGAAGAATAATAAAGGAAAGAAAAAAATGAGAAAAAATGAGGAAAAGATAATAATTGTAAAAGAAAACTTAAACATTTTCTCATGCCTATTTTATAAAAAGAAAGTAGGGGAAATAAATGCTCCATATGTTATTTCCTTATAATTAAGAAATATTTAAATGTAATATATTACGTCTTTAAACACCAAACAATTAAACTTTAGAAGTTTAGTTTATTAATTTTTTTAAAAGAGATCAATACTTCTCAATTTTAATTCTTTTATGACATCAATCTTCTTACCTTATTTCTAAATTATTTTGGGTGTGTTGGAATGGACGGTAATGAATTTAACTATGTATTTTCCTTTCTCCATTAGAATCTTTGTTCTAAACCCATTCTAATAGTAATAAGCAAAGATAGACAATGGGAAATATTGTGCTCATGCTCCCTGAAAATATTTCTGGCTAGGTAACAAGATGCTTACAAATGAAGTCTAAAACAATCTCTAGCCATAACCTTTTTCATTTAAGAGGGTGGCAACAAAATTCGAATGAATTAGGTTATGCTGGGAATGAAGAATAACAAAGGAAAGAAAAAAATGAGAAAAAATGAGGAAAAGATAATAAGTGGAAAAGAAAACTTAAACATTTTCTCATGCCTATTTTATAAAAAGAAATTAGGGGAAATAAATGCTACATATGTTATTTCCTTATGATTAAGAAATATTTAAATGTAATATATTACGTCTTTAAACACCAAACAATTAAACTTTAGAAGTTTAGTTTATTAATTTTTTTAAAAGAGATCAATACTTCTTAATTTTAATTCTTTTATGATATCAATCTTCTTACCTTATTTCTAAATAATTTTGGGTGTGTTGCAATAGACGGTAATGAATTTAACTATGTAATTTCCTTTCTCCATTAGAATCTTTGTTCTAAACCCATTCTAATAGTAATAAGCAAAGATAGACAATGGGAAATATTGTGCTCATGCTCCTTCAAAATATTTCTGGCTAGGTAACAAGATGCTTACAAATGAAGTCTAAAACAATCTCTAGCCATAACCTTTTTCATTTAAGAGGGTGGCAACAAAATTCGAATGAATTAGGTTATGTAAGGAATGAAGAATAACAAAGGAAAGAAAAAAATGGTAAAAAAGAAGGAAAAGATAATAAGTATATAAGAAAACTAAAACATTTTCTCATACCTATTTTATAAAAAGAAGGTAGGGGAAATAAATGCTCCATATGTTATTTCCTTATAATTAAGAAATATTTAAATATAATATATTATGTCTTTAAACACCAAACAATTAATCTTTAGAAGTTTAGTTTATTAATTTTTTTAAAAGAGATCAATACTTCTCAATTTTAATACTTTTATGACATCAATCTTCTTACCTTATTTCTAAAATTAATCTGGGTGTGTTGGAATGGATGGTAATGAATTTCACAATGTATTTTCCTTTCTCTATTAGAATCTTTGTTCTAAACCCATTCTAATAGTAATAAGCAAAGATAGATAATGGGAAATATTGTGGCCATGCACCATGAAAATATTTCTGGCTAGGTAACAAGATGCTTACAAATGAAGTCTAAAACAATCTCTAGCCATAACCTTTTTTCATTTAAGAGGGTGGCAACCAAATTCGAATGAATTAGGTTATGCTGGGAATGAAGAATAACAATGGAAAGAAAAAAATGAGAAAAAATAAGGAAAACATAATAAGTGGATAAGAAAACTAAAACATTTTCTCATGCCTATTTTATAAAAAGAAAGTAGGGGAAATAAATGCTCCATATGTTATTTCCTTATAATTAAGAAATATTTAAATATAATATATTACGTCTTTAAACACCAAACAATTAAACTTTAGAAGTTTAGTTTATTAATTTTTTTAAAAGAGATCAATACTTCTCAATTTTAATTCTTTTATGACATCAATCTTCTTACCTTATTTCTAAAATTACTCTAGGTGTGTTGAAATGGACGGTAATGAATTTAACTATGTATTTTTCTTTCTAAAATACAATCTTTGTTCTAAACCCATTCTAATAGTAATAAGAAAAGATAGACAATTGGAAATATTCTGCTCATGCTCCCTGAAAATATTGCTGGCTAGGTAACAAGATGCTTACAAATGAAGTCTAAAACAATCTCTAGCCATAACCTTTTTCATTTAAGAGGGTGGCAACAAAATTCGAATGAATTAGGTTATGCTGGGAATGAAGAATAACAACGGAAAGAAATAAATGAGAAAAAATGTGGAAAAGATAATAAGTGGAAAAGAAAACTTAAACATTTTCTCATGCCTATTTTATAAAAAAAAAAGTAGCGGAAATAAATGCTTCATATGTTATTTCCTTATAATTAAGAAATATTTAAATGTAATATATTACGTCTTTAAACACCAAACAATTAAACTTTAGAAGTTTAGTTTATTAATTTTTTTAAAAGATATCAATACTTCTCAATTTTAATTCTTTTATGACATCAATCTTCTTACGTTAGTTCTAAATTATTTTGGGTGTGTTGGAATGGATGGTAATAAATTTCACTATGTATTTTCCTTTCTCCATTAGAATCTTTGTTCTAAACCCATTCAAATCGTAATAAGCAAAGATAGATAATGGGAAATATTGTGCCCATGCACCATGAAAATATTTCTGGCTAAGTAACAAGATGCTTACAAATGAAGTCTAAAACAATCTCTAGATATAACCTTTTTCATATAAGAGGGTGGCAACAAAATTCGAATGAATTAGGTTATGCTGGGAATGAAGAATAACAAAGGAAAGAAAAAAATGGGAAAAAAGAAGGAAAACATAATAAGTATATAAGAAAACTAAAACATTTTCTCATACCTATTTTATAAAAAGAAGGTAGGGGAAATAAATGCTCCATATTTTATTTCCTTATAATTAAGAAATATTTAAATATAATATATTACGTCTTTAAAAACCAAACAATTAATCTTTAGAAGTTTAGTTCATTAATTTTTTTAAAAGAGATCAATACTTCTCATTTTTAATTGGTTTATGACATCAATCTTCTTACCTTATTTCTAAATTATTTTGGGTGTGTTGGAATGGATGGTAATGAATTTCACTATGTATTTTCCTTTCTCTATTAGAATCTTTGTTCTAAACCCATTCTAATAGTAATAAGCAAAGATAGATAATGGGAAATATTGTGCCCAAGCACCATGAAAATATTTCTGGGTAGCTAACAAGATTTTTCCAAATCAAGTCTAAAACAAGCTCTAGCCAGAACCTTTTTTCCATTTAAGAGGGTGGCAACAAAATTCGAATGGATTTGGTTATGCTGGGAATGAAGACTAACAAAGGAAAGAGAAAAAATGAGAAAAAATAAGGAAAAGAAAATAAGTGGAAAAGAAAACTTAAACATTTTCTCATGCCTATTTTATAAAAAGAAAGCAGGGGAAATAAATGCTCCATATGTTATTTCCTTATAATTAAGAAATATTTAAATGTAATATATTACGTCTTTAAACACCAAACAATCAAACTTTAGAAGTTTAGTTTATTAATTTTTTTAAAAGAGATCAATACTTCTCAATTTTAATTCTTTTATGACATCAATCTTCTTACCTTATTTCTAAAATTACTCTGGGTGTGTTGGAATGGACGGTAATGAATTTAACTATGTAAATTCCTTTCTCCATTAGAATCTTTGTTCTAAACCCATTCTAATAGTAATAAGCAAAGATAGACAATGGGAAATATTATGCTCATGCTCCATGAAAATATTTCTGGCTAGGTGACATGATGCTTACAAATGAAGTCTAAAACAAGCACTAGCCATAACCTTTTTCGTTTAAGAGGGTGGCCACAAAATTCGAATGAATTAGGTTATGCTGGGAATGAAGAATAACAAAGGAAAGAGAAAAAATGAGAAAAAAATGAGGAAAAGGTAAAAAGTGGAAAACAAAACTTAAACATTTTCTCATGCCTATTTTATAAAAAGAAAGTAGGGAAAATAAATGCTCCATATGTTATTTCCTTATAATTAAGAAATATTTAAATGTAATATATTACGTCTTTAAACACCAAACAATCAAAAAATTACAAGTTTTGTTTATTAATTTTTTTAAAAGAGATCAATACTTCTCAATTTTAATTCTTTTATGACACCAATCTTTTTACCTTATTTTTAAAATTACTCTGGGTGTGTTGGAATGGACGGTAATGAATTTAACTATGTTTTTTCCTTTCTCCCTTAGAATCTTTGTTCTAAACCCATTCTAATAGTAATAAGCAAAGATAGATAATGGAAAATATTGTGCCTATGCACCATGAAAATATTTCTGGCTAGGTAACAAGATGCTTACAAATGAAGTCTAAAACAATCTCTAGCCATAACCTTTTCCATTTAAGATGCTGGCAACAAAATTCGAATGAATTAGGTTATGCTGGGAATGAAGAATAACAAAGGAGAAATAAAAATGAGAAAAAATGAGGAAAAGGTAAAAAGTGGAAAACAAAACTTAAACATTTTCCCATGCACATTTTATAAAAATAAAGTAGGGGAAATAAATACTCCATATGATATTTCCTTAGAATTAAGAAATTTATAAATGGAATATATTACATATTTAAACACCAAACAATCAAAAAATTACAAGTTTTGTTTATTAATTTTTTTAAAAGAGATTAATACTTCTCATTTTCAATTATTTTATGACATCAATCTTCTTACCTTATTTCTAAATTATTTTGGGTGTGTTGGAATGGATGGTAATGAATTTCACTATGTATTTTCCTTTCTCTATTAGAATCTTTGTTCTAAACCCATTCTAATAGTAATAAGCAAAGATAGATAATGGGAAATATTGTGCCCATGCACCATGAAAATATTTCTGGCTAGGTAACAAGATTTTTACAAATCAAGTCTAAAACAAGCTCTAGCCAGAACCTTTTTTCCATTTAAGAGGGTGGCAACAAAATTCGAATGGATTTGGTTATGCTGGGAATGAAGACTAACAAAAGAAAGAAAAAAATGAGAAAAAATAAGGAAAAGAAAATAAGTGGAAAAGAAAACTTAAACATTTTCTCATGCCTATTTTATAAAAAGAAAGCAGGGGAAATAAATGCTCCATATGTTATTTCCTTATAATTAAGAAATATTTAAATGTAATATATTACGTCTTTAAACACCAAACAATCAAACTTTAGAAGTTTAGTTTATTAATTTTTTTAAAAGAGATCAATACTTCTCAATTTTAATTCTTTTATGACATCAATCTTCTTACCTTATTTCTAAATTATTTTGGGTGTGTTGGAATGGACGGTAATGAATTTAACTATGTATTTTCTTTTCTCTCTTAGAATCTTTGTTCTAAACCCATTCTAATAGTAATAAGCAAAGATAGATAATTGGAAATATTGTGCCTATGCACCATGAAAATATTTCTGGCTAGGTAACAAGATGCTTACAAATGAAGTCTAAAACAATCTCTAGCCATAACCTTTTTCATTTAAGAGGGTGGCAACAAAATTCGAATGAATTAGGTTATGCTGGGAATGAAGAATAACAAAGGAAAGAAAAAAATGAGAAAAAATAAGGAAAACATAATAAGTGGAAAAGAAAACTTAAACATTTTCTCATGCCTATTTTATAAAAAGAAAGTAGGGGAAATAAATGCTCCATATGTTATTTCCTTATAATTAAGAAATATTTAAATATAATATATTACGTCTTTAAACACCAAACAATTAATCTTTAGAAGTTTAGTTTATTAATTTTTTTAAAAGAGATCAATACTTCTCAATTTTAATTCTTTTATGACATCAATCTTCTTACCTTATTTCTAAAATTAATCTGGGTGTGTTGGAATGGACGGTAATGAATTTAACTATGTATTTTCCTTTCTCCATTAGAATCTTTGTTCTAAACCCATTCTAATAGTAATAAGCAAAGATAGACAATGGGAAATATTCTGTTCATGCTCCATAAAAATATTGCTGGCTAGGTAACAAGATGCTTACAAATGAAGTCTAAAACAATCACTAGACATAACCATTATCATTTAAGAGGGTGGCAACAAAATTCGAATGAATTAGGTTAGGTTGGGAATGAAGAATAACAAAGGAAAGAAAAAAATGAGAAAAAATAAGGAAAACATAATAAGTGGAAAAGAAAACTTAAACATTTTCTCATGCCTATTTTATAAAAAGAAAGTAGGGGAAATAAATGCTCCATATGTTATTTCCTTATAATTAAGAAATATTTAAATGTAATATATTACGTCTTTAAACACCAAACAATTAAACTTTAGAAGTTTAGTTTATTAATTTTTTTAAAAGAGATCAATACTTCTCAATTTTAATTCTTTTATGACATCAATCTTCTTACCTTATTTCTAAAATTACTCTGGGTGTGTTGGAATGGACGGTAATGAATTTAACTATGTAATTTCCTTTCTCCATTAGAATCTTTGTTCTAAACCCATTCTAATAGTAATAAGCAAAGATTGACAATGGGAAATATTGTGCTCATGCTCCCTGAAAATATTTCTGGCTAAGTAACAAGATGCTTACAAATGAAGTCTAAAACAATCTCTAGCCATAACCTTTTTCATTTAAGAGGGTGGCAACAAAATTCGAATGAATTAGGTTATGCTGGGAATGAAGAATAACAAAGGAAAGAAAAAAATGAGAAAAAATGAGGAAAAGATAATAAGTGGAAAAGAAAACTTAAACATTTTCTCATGCCTATTTTATAAAAAGAAAGTAGGGGAAATAAATGCTCCATATGTTATTTCCTTATAATTAAGAAATATTTAAATGTAATATATTACGTCTTTAAACACCAAACAATTAAACTTTAGAAGTTTAGTTTATTAATTTTTTTAAAAGAGATCAATACTTCTCAATTTTAATTCTTTTATGACATCAATCTTCTTACCTTATTTCTAAAATTATTTTGGGTGTGTTGGAATGGATGGTAATGAATTTCACTATGTATTTTCCTTTCTCTATTAGAATCTTTGTTCTAAACCCATTCTAATAGTAATAAGCAAAGATAGATAATGGGAAATATTGTGCCCATGCACCATGAAAATATTTCTGGCTAGGTAACAAGATGCTTACAAATGAAGTCTAAAACAATCTCTAGCCATAACCTTTTTCATTTAAGAGGGTGGCAACAAAATTCGAATGAATTAGGTTATGTAGGGAATGAAGAATAACAAAGGAAAGAAAAAAAATGACAAAAAATTAGGAAAAGATAATAAGTGGAAAAGAAAACTTAAACATTTTCTCATGCCTATTTTATAAAAAGAAAGCAGGGGCAATTAATGCTCCATATGTTATTTCCTTATAATTAAGAAATATTTAAATATAATATATTACGTCTTTAAACACCAAACAATCAAACTTTAGAAGTTTAGTTTGTTAATTGTTTTAAAAGAGATCAATACTTCTCAATTTTAATTCTTTTATGACATCAATCTTCTTACCTTATTTATAAAATTATTGTGGGTGTGTTGAAATGGACGGTAATGAATTTAACTATGTATTTTCCTTTCTCCATTAGAATCTTTGTTCTAAACCCATTCAAATAGTAATAAGCAAAGATAGATAATGGGAAATATTGTGCCCATGCACCATGAAAATATTTCTGGCTAGGTAACAAGATTTTTACAAATCAAGTCTAAAACAAGCTCTAGCCAGAACCTTTTCCATTTAAGAGGGTGGCAACAAAATTCGAATGGATTTGGTTATGCTGGGAATGAAGACTAACAAAGGAAAGAAAAAAATGAGAAAATATAAAGAAAAGAAAATAAGTGGAAGAGAAAACTTAAACATTTTCTCATGCCTATTTTATAAAAAGAAAGTAGGGGAAATAAATGCTCCATATGTTATTTCCTTATAATTAAGAAATATTTAAATGTAATATATTACGTCTTTAAACACCAAACCATCAAACTTTAGAAGTTTAGTTTATTAATTTTTTTAAAAGAGATGAATACTTCTCAATTTTAATTCTTTTATGGCATCAATCATCTTACCTTATTTCTAAATTATTATGGATGTGTTGGAATGGATGGTAATGAATTTAACTATGTATTTTCCTTTCTCTAATAGAATCTTTGTTCTAAACCCATTCTAATAGTAATAAGCAAAGATAAACAATGGGAAATATTCTGCTCATGCTCCCTGAAAATATTGCTGGCTAGGTAACAAGATGCTTACAAATGAAGTCTAAAACAATCTCTAGGCTTAACCTTTTTCATTTAAGAGGGTGGCAACAAAATTCGAATGAATTAGGTTATGCTGGGAAAAAAGAATAACAAAGGAAAGAAAAAAATGAGAAAAAATAAGGAAAACATAATAAGTGGATAAGAAAACTAAAACATTTTCTCATGCCTATTTTATAAAAAGAAAGTAGTGGAAATAAATGCTCCATATGTTATTTCCTTATAATTAAGAAATATTTAAATATAATATATTACGGCTTTAAACACCAAACAATTAATCTTTAGAAGTTTAGTTTATTAATTTTTTAAAAGAGATCAATACTTCTCAATTTTAATTCTTTTATGACATCAATCTTCTTACCTTATTTCTAAAATTAATCTGGGTGTGTTGGAATGGACGGTAATGAATTTAACTATGAAATTTCCTTTCTCCATTAGAATCTTTGTTTTAAACCCATTCTAATAGTAATAAGCAAAGATAGACAATGGGAAATATTGTGCTCATGCTCCCTGAAAATATTTCTAGCTAGGTAATAAGATGCTTACAAATGAAGTCTAAACCAATCTCTTGCCATAACCTTTTCCCTTTAAGACGGTGGCAACAAAATTCGAATGAATTAGGTTATGCAGGGAATGAAGAATAACAAAGGAAAGAAAAAAATGAGAAAAAATAAGGAATATATAATAAGTGGAAAAGAAAACTTAAACATTTTCTCATGCCTATTTTATAAAAAGAAAGTAGGGGAAATAAATGCTCCATATGTTATTTCCTTATAATTAAGAAATATTTAAATATAATATATTACGTCTTTAAACACCAAACAACTAAACTTTAGAAGTTTAGTTTATTAATTTTTTTAAAGCAGATCAATACTTCTCAATTTTAATTCTTTTATGACATCAATCTTCTTACGTTATTTCTAAAATTATTTTGGGTGTGTTGGAATGGATGGTAATGACTTTAACTATGTATTTTCCTTTCTCCATTAGAATCTATGTTCTAAACCCATTCTAATAGAAATAAGCAAATATAGACAATGAGAAATATTCTGCTCATGCTCCCTGAAAATATTGCTGGCTAGGTAACAAGATGCTTACAAAAGAAGTCTAAAACTATAACTAGCCATAACTTTTTTCATTTAAGAGGGTGGCAACCAAATTCGAATGAATTAGGTTATACTGGGAATGAAGAATAACAATGGAAAGAAAAAAATGAGAAAAAATAAGGAAAAGAAAATAAGTGGAAAAGAAAACTTAAACATTTTCTCATGCCTATTTTATAAAAAGAAGGCAGGGGAAATAAATGCTCCATATGATATTTCCTTATAATTAAGAAATATTTAAATGTAATATATTACGTCTTTAAACACCAAACAATCAAACTTTAGAAGTTTAGTTTATTAATTTTTTTAAAAGAGATCAATACTTCTCAATTTTAATTCTTTTATGACATCAATCTTCTTACCTTATTTCTAAAATTACTCTGGGTGTGTTGGAATGGACGGTAATGAATTTAACTATGTTTTTTCCTTTCTCCCTTAGAATCTTTGTTCTAAACCCATTCTAATAGTAAGAAGCAAAGATAGACAATCGGTAATATTGTGCTCATGCTCCATGAAAATATTTCTGGCTAGGTAATAAGATGCTTACAAATGAAGTCTAAAACAATCTCTAGCCATAACCTTTTTCATTTAAGAGGCTGGTAACAAAATTCGAATGAATTAGGTTATGCGGGGAATGAAGAATAACAAAGTAAAGAAAAAAATTAGAAAAAATGAGGAAAAGATAATAAGTGGAAAAGAAAACTTAAACATTTTCTCATGCATATTTTATAAAAATAAAGTAGGGGAAATAAATACTGCAAATTTTATTTCCTTATAACTAAGAAATATTTAAATGTAATATATTACGTCTTCAAACACCAAACAATCAACTTTAGAAGTTTAGTCTATTACTTTTTTTAAAAGACATCAATACTTCTCAATTTTAATTCTTTTATGACATCAATCTTCTTACCTTATTTATAAAATTACTTGGGTGTGTTGGAATGGATGGTAATGAATTTAACTATGTATTTTCCTTTCTCCCTTAGAATATTTGTTCTAAACCCATTCTAATAGTAATAAGCAAAGATAGATAATGGGAAATATTGTGCCCATGCACCATGAAAATATTTCTGGCTAGGTAACAAGATGCTTACAAATGAAGTCTAAAACAATCTCTAGCCTTAACCTTTTTCATTTAAGAGGGTGACAAAAAAATTCGAATGAATTAGGTTATGCTGGGAATGAAGAATAACAAAGGAAAGAAAAAATGAGAAAAAATGAGGAAAACATAATAAGTGGAAAAGAAAACTTAAACATTTTCTCATGCCTATTTTATAAAAAGAAAGTAGGGGAAATAAATGCTCCATATGTTATTTCCTTATAATTAAGAAATATTTAAATATAATATATTACGTCTTTAAACACCAAACAATTAATCTTTAGAAGTTTAGTTTATTAATTTTTTAAAAGAGATCAATACTTCTCAATTTTAATTCTTTTATGACATCAATCTTCTTACCTTATTTCTAAAATTAATCTGGGTGTGTTGAAATGGACGGTAATGAATTTAACTATGTATTTTCCTTTCTCCAATAGAATCTTTGTTCTAAACCCATTCTAATAGTAATAAGCAAAGATAGACAATGGGAAATATTCTGCTCATGCTCCCTGAAAATATTGCTGGCTAGGTAACAAGATGCGTACAAATGAAGTCTAAAACTATCACTAGCCATAACCTTTTTCATTTAAGAGGGTGGCAACCAAATTCGAATGAATTAGGTTATGCTGGGAATGAAGAATAACAAAGGAAAGAAAAAAATGAGAAAAAATGAGGAAAACATAATAAGTGGAAAAGAAAACTTAAACATTTTCTCATGCCTATTTTATAAAAAGAAAGTAGGGGAAATAAATGCTCCATATGTTATTTCCTTATAATTAAGAAATATTTAAATATAATATATTACGTCTTTAAACACCAAACAACTAAACTTTAGAAGTTTAGTTTATTAATTTTTTTAAAAGAGATCAATACTTCTCAATTTTAATTCTTTTATGACATCAATCTTCTTACGTTATTTCTAAAATTATTTTGGGTGTGTTGGAATGGATGGTAATGAATTTAACTATGTATTTTACTTTCTCCATTAGAATCTTTGTTCTAAACCCATTCTAATAGTAATAAGCAAAGATAGATAATGGGAAATATTGTGCCCATGCACCATGAAAATATTTACGGCTAGGTAACAAGATGCTTACAAATGAAGTCTAAAACAATCTCTAGCCATAACCTTTTTCATTTAAGAGGGTGGCAACAAAATTCGAATGAATTAGGTTATCTTTGGGAATGAAGACTAACAAAAGAAAGAAAAAAATGAGAAAAAAATAAGGAAAAGAAAATAAGTGGAAAATAAAACTTAAACATTTTCTCATCCCTATTTTATAAAAAGAAAGCAGGGTAAATAAAAGGTCCATATGTTATTTCCTTATAATTAAGAAATATTTAAATGTAATATATTACGTCTTTAAACACCAAACAATTAAACTTTAGAAGTTTAGTTTATTAATTTTTTTAAAAGAGATCAATACTTCTCAATTTTAATTCTTTTATGAAATCAATCTTCTTACCTTATTTCTAAAATTACTCTGGGTGTGTTGGAATGGACGGTAATGAATTTAACTATGAAATTTCCTTTCTCCATTAGAATCTTTGTTCTAAACCCATTCTAATAGTAATAAGCAAAGATAGACAATGGGAAATATTGTGCTCATGCTCCCTGAAAATATTTCTGGCTAAGTAACAAGATGCTTACAAATGAAGTCTAAAACAATCTCTAGATATAACCTTTTTCATATAAGAGGGTGGCAACAAAATTCGAATGAATTAGGTTATGCTGGGAATGAAGAATAACAAAGGAAAGAAAAAAATGGGAAAAAAGAAGGAAAACATAATAAGTATATAAGAAAACTAAAACATTTTCTCATACCTATTTTATAAAAAGAAGGTAGGGGAAATAAATGCTCCATATTTTATTTCCTTATAATTAAGAAATATTTAAATGTAATATATTACGTCTTTAAACACCAAACAATTAAACTTTAGAAGTTTAGTTTATTAATATTTTTAAAACAGATCAATACTTCTCAATTTTAATTCTTTTATGACATCAATCTTCTTACCTTATTTCTAAAATTAATGTGGGTGTGTTGTAATGGATGGTAATGAATTTAATTATGTATTTTCCTTTCTCCAATAAAACTTTGTTCTAAACCCATTCTAATAGTAATAAGCAAAGATAGACAATGGGAAATATTGTGGTCAAGCTCCCTGAAAATATTTCTGGCTAGGTAACAAGATGCTTACAAATGAAGTCTAAAACAATCTCTAGCCATAACCTTTTCCATTTAAGAGGGTGGCAACAAAATTCGAATGAATTAGGTTATGCTGGGAATGAAGACTAACAAAGGAAAGAAAAAAATGAGAAAAAATAAAGAAAAGAAAATAAGTGGAAAAGAAAACTTAAACATTTTCTCATGCCTATTTTATAAAAAGAAAGCAGGGGAAATAAATGCTCCATATGTTATTTCCTTATAATTAAGAAATATTTAAATATAATATATTACGTCTTTAAACACCAAACAATTAATCTTTAGAAGTTTAGTTTATTAATTTTTTTAAAAGAGATCAATACTTCTCAATTTTAATTCTTTTATGACATCAATCTTCTTACCATATTTCTATAATTAATCTGGGTGTGTTGAAATGGACGGTAATGAATTTAACTATGTATTTTCCTTTCTCCATTAGAATCTTTGTTCTAAACCCATTCAAATAGTAATAAGCAAAGATAGATAATGGGAAATATTGTGCTCATGCTCCCTGAAAATATTGTTGGTTTGGTAACAAGATGCTTACAAATGAAGTCTAAAACAATCTCTATCCATAACCTTTTTCATTTAAGAGGGTGGCTACAAAATTCGAATGAATTAGATTATGCTGGGAATGAAGAATAACAAAGGAAAGAAAAAAATTAGAAAAAATAAGGAAAAGAAAATAAGTGGAAAAGAAAACTAAAACATTTTCTCATGTCTATTTTATAAAAAGAAAGTAGGGGAAATAAATGCTCCATATGTTATTTCCTTATAATTAAGATATATTTAAATGTAATATATTACGTCTTTAAACATCAAACAATTAAACTTTAGAAGTTTAGTTTATTAATTTTTTAAAAAGAGATCAATACTTCTCAATTTTAATTCTTTTATGACATCAATCATCTTACCTTATTTCTAAATTATTTTGGGTGTGTTGGAATGGATGGTAATGAATTTAACTATGTATTTTCCTTTCTCCAATAGAATCTTTGTTCTAAACCCATTCTAATAGTAATAAGCAAAGATAGACAATGGGAAATATTGTGCTCATGCTCCCTGAAAATATTTCTGGCTAGGTAACAAGATGCTTACAAATGAAGTCTAAAACAATCTCTAGCCATAACCTTTTTCATTTAAGAGGGTGGCAACAAAATTCGAATGAATTAGGTTATGCTGGGAATGAAGAATAACAAAGGAAAGAAAAAAATGAGAAAAAATGAGGAAAAGATAATAAGTGGAAAAGAAAACTTAAACATTTTCTCATGCCTATTTTATAAAAAGAAAGTAGGGGAAATAAATGCTCCATATGTTATTTCCTTATAATTAAGAAATATTTAAATGTAATATATTACGTCTTTAAACACCAAACAATTAAACTTTAGAAGTTTAGTTTATTAATTTTTTTAAAAGAGATCAATACTTCTCAATTTTAATTCTTTTATGACATCAATCTTCTTACCTTATTTCTAAAATTACTCTGGGTGTGTTGGAATGGACGGTAATGAATTTAACTATGAAATTTCCTTTCTCCATTAGAATCTTTGTTCTAAACCCATTCTAATAGTAATAAGCAAAGATAGACAATGGGAAATATTGTGCTCATGCTCCCTGAAAATATTGCTGGCTAGGTAACAACATGGTTACAAATGAAGTCTAAAACAATCTCTAGATATAACCTTTTTCATATAAGAGGGTGTCAACAAAATTCGAATGAATTAGGTTATATTGGGAATGAAGAATAACAAAGGAAAGAAAAAAATGAGAAAAAATGAGGAAAAGATAATAAGTGGAAAAGAAAACTTAAACATTTTCTCATGCCTATTTCATAAAAAGAAAGTAGTGGAAATAAATGCTCCATATGTTATTTCCTTATAATTAAGAAATATTTAAATATAATATATTACGGCTTTAAACACCAAAGAATTAATCTTTAGAAGCTTCGTTTATTAATTTTTTTAAAAGAGATCAATACTTCTCAATTTTAATTCTTTTATGACATCAATCTTCTTACCTTATTTCTAAAATTACTCTAGGTGTGTTGAAATGGATGGTAATGAATTTAACTATGTAATTTCCTTTCTCCATTAGAATCTTTGTTCTAAACCCATTCTAATAGTAATAAGCAAAGATAGACAATGGGAAATATTGTGCTCATGCTCCTTCAAAATATTTCTGGCTAGGTAACAAGATGCTTACAAATGAAGTCTAAAACAATCTCTAGCCATAACCTTTTTCATTTAAGAGGGTGGCAACAAAATTCGAATGAATTAGGTTATGTAAGGAATGAAGAATAACAAAGGAAAGAAAAAAAATGACAAAAAATTAGGAAAAGTTAATAAGTGGAAAAGAAAACTTAAACATTTTCTCATGCCTATTTTATAAAAAGAAAGCAGGGGCAATTAATGCTCCATATGTTATTTCCTTATAATTAAGAAATATTTAAATATAATATATTACGTCTTTAAACACCAAACAATTAAACTTTAGAAGTTTAGTTTATTAATTTTTTTAAAAGAGATCAATACTTCTCAATTTTAATTCTTTTATGACATCAATCTTCTTACCTTATTTCTAAAATTAATCCGGGTGTGTTGAAGTGGACGGTAATGAATTTAACTATGTATTTTCCTTTCTCCAAAAGAATTTTTTTTATAAACCCATTCTAATAGTAATAACCAAAGTTAGATAATGAGAAATATTGTGATCAATCTCCCTGAAAATATTTCTGGCTAGGTAACAAGATGCTTACAAATGAAGTCTAAAACAATCTCTAGCCATAACCTTTTTCATTTAAGAGGGTGGCAACAAAATTAGAATGAATTAGGTTATGCTCGGAGTGAAGAATAATAAATGAAAGAAAAAAATGAGAAAAAATGAGGAAAAGATAATTAGTGGAAAAGAAAACTTAAATATTTTCTCATGCCTATTTTATAAAAAGAAAGTAGGAGAAATAAATGCTCCATATGTCATTTCCTTATAATTAAGAAATATTTAAATATAATATATTACGTCTTTAAACACCAAACAATTAAACTTTAGAAGTTTAGTTTATTAATTTTTTTAAAAGAGATCAATACTTCTCAATTTTAATTCTTTTATGACATCAATCTTCTTACCTTATTTCTAAAATTACTCTGGGTGTGTTGAAATGGACGGTAATGAATTTAACTATGTATTTTCCTTTCTCCAATACAATCTTTGTTCTAAACCCATTCTAATAGTAATAAGCAAAGATAGACAATGAGAAATATTCTGCTCATGCTCCCTGAAAATATTGCTGGCTAGGTAACAAGATGCTTACAAATGAAGTCTAAAACTATCACTAGCCATAACCTTTTTCATTTAAGAGGGTGGCAACCAAATTCGAATGAATTAGGTAATGTTGGGAATGAAGAATAACACAAGAAAGAAAAAAATGAGAAAAAATGGGGAAAAGATAATAAGTGTAAAAGAAAACTTAAACATTTTCTCATGCCTATTTTATAAAATGAAAGTAGGTGAAATAAATGCTCCATATATTATTTCCTAATAATTAAGAAATATTTAAACGTAATATATTACGTCTTTAAACACCAAAAAATCAAACTTTAGAAGTTTAGTTTATTAATTTTTTTAAAAGAGATCAATACTTCTCAATTTTAATTCTTTTATGACATCAATCATATTACCTTATTTCTAAATTATTTTGGGTGTGTTGAAATGGACGGTAATGACTTTAACTATGTATTTTCCTTTCTCCAATAGAATCTTTGTTCTAAACCCATTCTAATAGTAATAAGCAAAGATATACAATGGGAAATATTGTGCTCAAGCTCCCTGAAAATATTTCTGGCTAGGTAACAAGATGCTTACAAATGAAGTCTAAAACAATCTCTAGCCATAACCTTTTTCCATTTAAGACGGTGGCAACAAAATTCGAATTAATTAGGTTATGCTGGGAATGAAGAATAACAAAGGAGAGAAAAAAAATGAGAAAAAATGAGGAAAAGGTAATAAGTGGAAAAGAAAAATTAAACATTTTCCCATGCCTATTTTATAAAAAGAAAGTAGGGGAAATAAATGCTCCATATGTTATTTCCTTATAATTAAGAAATATTTAAATATAATATATTACGTCTTTAAACAACAAACAATTAAACTTTAGAAGTTTAGTTTATTAATTTTTTTAAAAGAGATCAATACTTCTCAATTTTAATTCTTTTATGACATCAATATTCTTACCTTATTTCTAAAATTACTCTTGGTGTGTTGAAATGGACGGTAATGAATTTAACTATGTATTTTCCTTTCTCCAATACAATCTTTGTTCTAAATCCATTCTTATAGTAATAAGCAAAGATAGACAATTGGAAATATTGTGCTGATGCTCCCTGAAAATATTTCTGGCTAGGTAACAAGATGCTTACAAATGAAGTCTAAAACAATCTCTAACCATAAACTTTTTCATTTAAAAGGGTGGCAACAAAATTCGAATGAATTACGTTATGCTGCTAATGAAGAATAACAAAGGAAAGAAAAAAATGAGAAAAAATGAGGAAAAGATAATAAGTGGAAAAGAAAATTTAAACATTTTATCATGCCTATTTTATAAAAAGAAAATGGGGAAATAAATGCTCCATATGTTATTTCCTTATAATTAAGAAATATTTAAATGTTATATATTACGTCTTTAAACACCAAACAATTAAACATTAGAAGTTTAGTTTATTAATTTTTTTAAAAGAGATCAATACTTCTCAATTTTAATTCTTTTATGACATCAATCTTCTTACCTTAGTTCTACATTATTGTGGGTGTGTTGGAATGGATGGTAATAAATTTCACTATGTATTTTCCTTTCTCCATTAGAATCTTTGTTCTAAAGCAATTCAAATAGTAATAAGCAAAGATAGATAATGGGAAATATTGTGCCCATGCACCAAGAAAATATATTATGCTAGGTAACAAGATGCTTACAAATGAAGTCTAAAACAATCACTAGACATAACCATTATCATTTAAGAGGGTGGGAAAAAAATTCGAATGAATTAAGTTATGCTGGGAATGACGAATAACAAAGGAAAGAAAAAAATGGGAAAAAATAAGGAAGAGATAATAAGTGGAAAAGAAAACTTAAACATTTTCTCATGCCTATTTTATAAGAAGAAAATAGGGGAAATAAATGCTCCATATGTTGTTTCCTTATAATTAAGAAATATTTAAATGTAATATATTACGTCTTTAAACACCAAACAATTAAACTTTAGAAGTTTAGTTTATTGATATTTTTAAAACAGATCAATACTTCTCAATTTTAATTCTTTTATGACATCAATCTTCTAACCTTATTTCTAAAATTACTCTGGGTGTGTTGAAATGGACGGTAATGAATTTAACTATGTAATTTCCTTTCTCCATTAGAATCTTTGTTCTAAACCCATTCTAATAGTAATAAGCAAAGATAGACAATGGGAAATATTGTGCTCATGCTCCCTGAAAATATTTCTGGCTAGGTAACAAGATGCTTACAAATGAAGTCTAAAACAATCTCTAGCCATAACCTTTTTCATTTAAGAGGGTGGCAACAAAATTCGAATGAATTAGGTTATGCTGGGAATGAAGAATAACAAAGGAAAGAAAAAAATGATAAAAAATGAGGAAAAGATAATAAGTGGAAAAGAAAACTTAAACATTTTCTCATGCCTATTTTATAAAAAGAAATTAGGGGAAATAAATGCTCCATATGTTATTTCCTTATAATTAAGAAATATTTAAATGTAATATATTACGTCTTTAAACACCAAACAATTAAACTTTAGAAGTTTAGTTTATTAATATTTTTAAAAGAGATCAATACTTCTTAATTTTAATTCTTTTATGACATCAATCTTCTTACCTTATTTCTAAATAATTTTGGGTGTGTTGGAATGGACGGTAATGAATTTAACTATGTAATTTCCTTTCTCCATTAGAATCTTTGTTCTAAACCCATTCTAATAGTAATAAGCAAAGATAGACAATGGGAAATATTGTGCTCATGCTCCCTGAAAATATTGTTGGTTTGGTAACAAGATGCTTACAAATAAGTCTAAAATAATTTCTAACCATAACCTTTTTCATTTAAGATGCTAGTAACAAAATTCGAATGAATTAGGTTATGTAGGGAATGAAGAATAACAAAGGCAAGAAAAAAAATGACAAAAAATTAGGAAAAGATAATAAGTGGAAAAGAAAACTTAAACATTTTCTCGTGCCTATTTTATAAAAAGAAAGCAGGGGAAATAAAAGGTCCATATGTTATTTCCTTATAATTAAGAAATATTCAAATCTAATATATTACGTCTTTAAACACCAAACAATTAAATTTTAGAAGTTTAGTTTATTAATTTTTTTAAAAGAGATCAATACTTCTCAATTTTAATTCTTTTATGACATCAATCTTCTTACCTTATTTCTAAAATTACTCTGGGTGTGTTGGAATGGACGGTAATGAATTTAATTATGTATTTTCCTTTCTCCAATAAAACTTTGTTCTAAACCCATTCTAATAGTAATAAGCAACGATAGACAATGGGAAATATTGTGCTCAAGCTCCCTGAAAATATTTCTGGCTAGGTAACAAGATGCTTACAAATGAAGTCTAAAACAATCTCTAGCCATAACCTTTTCCATTTAAGAGGGTGGCAACAAAATTCGAATGAATTAGGTTATGCTGGGAATGAAGAATAACAAAGGAAAGAAAAAAATGAGAAAAAATGAGGAAAAGATAATAAGTGGAAAAGAAAACTTAAACATTTTCTCATGCCTATTTTATAAAAAGATATTAGGGGAAATAAATGCTCCATATGTTATTTCCTTATAAATAAGAAATATTTAAATGTAATATATTACGTCTTTAAACACCAAACAATTAAACTTTATAAGTTTAGTTTATTAATTTTTTTAAAAGAGATCAATACTTCTCAATTTTAATTCTTTTATGACATCAATCTTCTTACCTTATTTCTAAATTATTTTGGGTGTGTTGGAATGGACGGTAATGAATTTAACTATGTATTTTCTTTTCTCTCTTAGAATCTTTGTTCTAAACCCATTCTAATAGTAATAAGCAAAGATTGACAATGGGAAATATTGTGCTCATGCTCCCTGAAAATATTTCTGGCTAGGTAACAAGATGCTTACAAATGAAGTCTAAAACAATCTCTAGCCATAACCTTTTTCATTTAAGAGGGTGGCAAAAAAATTCGAATGAATTAGGTTATGCTGGGAATGAAGAATAACAAAGGAAAGAAAAAAAATGAGAAAAAATGAGGAAAAGATAATAAGTGGAAAAGAAAAATTAAACATTTTCTCATTCCTATTTTATAAAAAGAAAGTAGGGGAAATAAATGCTCCATATGTTATTTCCTTATAAATAAGAAATATTTAAATGTAATATATTACGTCTTTAAACACAACACAATCTAACTTTAGAAGTTTAGTTTATTAATTTTTTTAAAAGAGATGAATACTTCTCAATTTTAATTCTTTTATGACATCAATCATCTTACCTTATTTCAAAATTATTGTGGATGTGTTGGAATGGATGGTAATGAATTTAACTATGTATTTTCCTTTCTCTAATAGAATCTTTGTTCTAAACCCATTCAAATAGTAATAAGCAAAGATAAAGTATGGGAAATATTCTGCTCATGCTCCCTGAAAATATTGAAGGCTAGGTCACAAGATGCTTATAAATGAAGTCTAAAACAATCTCTAGCTATAACCTTTTTCATTTAAGAGGGTGGCAACAAAATTCAAATGAATTAGGTAATGTTGGGAATGAAGAATAACAAAAGAAAGAAAAAAATGAGAAAAAATAAGGAAAAAAAATAAGTGGAAAAGAAAACTTAAACATTTTCTCATGCCTATTTTATAAAAAGAAAGCAGGGGAAATAAATGCTCCATATGTTATTTCCTTATAATTAAGAAATATTTAAATGTAATATATTACGTCTTTAAACACCAAACAATCAAACTTTAGAAGTTTAGTTTATTAATTTTTTTAAAAGAGATCAATACTTCTCAATTTTAATTCTTTTATGACATCAATCTTCTTACCTTATTTCTAAAATTACTCTGGGTGTGTTGGAATGGACGGTAATGAATTTAACTATGTAAATTCCTTTCTCTAATACAATCTTTGTTCTAAAACCATTCCAATAGTAATAAGCAAATATAGACAATGGGAAATATTCTGCTCATGCTCCCTGAAAATATTGCTGGCTAGGTAACAAGATGCTAACAAATAAAGTCTAAAACAATCTCTAGCCATAACCTTTTTCATTTAAGAGGGTGGCAACAAAATTCCAATGAATTAGGTAATGTTGGAAATGAAGAATAACAAAGGAAAGAAAAAAATGAGAAAAAATGAGGAAAAGATAATAAGTGGAAAAGAAAACTTAAACATTTTCTCATGCCTATTTTATAAAAAGAAAGTAGTGGAAATAAATGCTCCATATGTTATTTCCTTATAATTAAGAAATATTTAAATATAATATATTACGGCTTTAAACACCAAAGAATTAATCTTTAGAAGCTTTGTTTATTAATTTTTTTAAAAGAGATCAATACTTCTCAATTTTAATTCTTTTATGACATCAATCTTCTTACCTTATTTCTAAAATTACTCTGGGTG
Source organism: Hippophae gyantsensis (assembly GCA_030763125.1). Lineage (NCBI taxonomy): Eukaryota > Viridiplantae > Streptophyta > Magnoliopsida > Rosales > Elaeagnaceae > Hippophae > Hippophae gyantsensis. The sequence goes on along the minus strand of CM061030.1, from coordinate 49,313,096 downwards.
TGTTGAAATGGACGGTAATGAATTTAACTATGTATTTTCCTTTCTCCAATAGAATCTTTGTTCTAAACCCATTCTAATAGTAATAAGCAAAGATAGACAATGGGAAATATTCTGCTCATGCTCCCTGAAAATATTGCTGGCTAGGTAACAAGATGCTTACAAATGAAGTCTAAAACAATCTCTAGCCATAACCTTTTTCATTTAAGAGGGTGGCAACAAAATTCGAATGAATTAGGTTATGCTGGGAATGAAGAATAACAAAGGAAAGAAAAAAATGAGAAAAAATGAGGAAAAGATAATAAGTGGAAAAGAAAACTTAAACATTTTCTCATGCCTATTTTATAAAAAGAAAGTAGGGGAAATAAATGCTCCATATGTTATTTCCTTATAATTAAGAAATATTTAAATGTAATATATTACGTCTTTAAACACCAAACAATTAAACTTTAGAAGTTTAGTTTATTAATTTTTTTAAAAGAGATCAATACTTCTCAATTTTAATTCTTTTATGACATCAATCATCTTACCTTATTTCTAAATTATTTTGGGTGTGTTGGAATGGATGGTAATGAATTTAACTATGTATTTTCCTTTCTCCATTAGAATCTTTGTTCTAAACCCATTCTAATAGTAATAAGCAAAGATAGACAATGGGAAATATTCTGCTCATACACCATGAAAATATTGGTGGCTAGGTAACAAGATGCTTACAAATGAAGTCTAAAACAATCTCTAGCCATAACCTTTTTTTCATTTAAGAGGGTGGCAACAAAATTAGAATGAATTAGGTTATGCTGGGAATGAAGAATAACAAAGGAAAGAAAAAAATGAGAAAAAATGAGGAAATGATAATAAGTGGAAAAGAAAACTTAAACATTTTCTCATGCCTATTTTATAAAAAGAAAGTAGGGGAAATAAATGCTCCATATGTTATTACCTTATAATTAAGAAAAATTAAAAAATATTTAAATATAATATATTACGTCTTTAAACATCAAACACCTAATCTTTAGAAGTTTAGTTTATTAATTCTTTTTAAAGAGATCAATAATTCTCAATTTTAATTCTTTTATGACATCAATCTTCTTACCTTATTTCTAAAATTACTCTAGGTGTGTTGAAATGGACGGTAATGAATTTAACTATGTATTTTCCTTTCTCCAATAGAATCTTTGTTCTAAACCCATTCTAATAGTAATAAGCAAAGATAGACAATGGGAAATATTCTGCTCATGCTCCTTGAAAATATTGCTGGCTAGGTAACAAGATGCTTACAAATGAAGTCTAAAACAATCTCTAGCCATAACCTTTTTCATTTAAGAGGGTGGCAACAAAATTAGAATGAATTAGGTTATGCTGGGAATGAAGAATAACAAAGGAAAGAAAAAAATGAGAAAAAATGAGGAAAAGATAATAAGTGGAAAAGAAAACTTAAACATTTTCTCATGCCTATTTTATAAAAAAAAATTAGGGGAAATAAATACTTCATATGTTATTTCCTTATAATTAAGAAATATTTAAATATAATATATTACGGCTTTAAACACCAAAGAATTAATCTTTAGAAGCTTTGTTTATTAATTTTTTTAAAAGAGATCAATACTTCTCAATTTTAATTCTTTTATGACATCAGTCTTCTTACCCTATTTCTAAAATTACTCTAGGTGTGTTGAAATGGACGGTAATGAATTTAACTATGTATTTTCCTTTCTCCAATAGAATCTTTGTTCTAAACCCATTCTAATAGTAATAAGCAAAGATAGACAATGGGAAATATTCTGCTCATGCTCCCTGAAAATATTGCTGGCTAGGTAACAAGATGCTTACAAATGAAGTCTAAAACAATCTCTAGCCATAACCTTTTTCATTTAAGAGGGTGGCAACAAAATTCGAATGAATTAGGTTATGCTGGGAATGAAGAATAACAAAGGAAAGAAAAAAATGAGAAAAAATGAGGAAAAGATAATAAGTGGAAAAGAAAACTTAAACATTTTCTCATGCCTATTTTATAAAAAGAAAGTAGTGGAAATAAATGCTCCATATGTTATTTCCTTATAATTAAGAAATATTTAAATATAATATATTACGGCTTTAAACACCAAACAATTAATCTTTAGAAGCTTCGTTTATTAATTTTTTTAAAAGAGATCAATACTTCTCAATTTTAATTCTTTTATGACATCAGTCTTCTTACCTTATTTCTAAAATTACTCTGGGTGTGTTGAAATGGACGGTAATGAATTTAACTATGTATTTTCTTTCTCCAATAGAATCTTTGTTCTAAACCCATTCTAATAGTAATAAGCAAAGATAGACAATGGGAAATATTCTGCTCATGCTCCCTGAAAATATTGCATGCTAGGTAACAAGATGCTTACAAATGAAGTCTAAAACAATCTCTAGCTATAACCTTTTTCATTTAAGAGGGTGGCAACAAAATTCGAATGAATTAGGTAATGCTGGGAATGAAGAATAACAAAAGAAAGAAAAAAATGAGAAAAAAATGAGGAAAAGATAATAAGTGGATAAGAAAACTAAAACATTTTCTCATGCCTATTTTATAAAAAGAAAGTAGGGGAAATAAATGCTCCATATGTTATTTCCTTATAATTAAGAAATATTTAAATGTAATATATTACGTCTTTAAACACCAAACAATTAAACTTTAGAAGTTTAGTTTATTAATTTTTTTAAAAGAGATCAATACTTCTCAATTTTAATTCTTTTATGACATCAATCTTCTTACCTTATTTCTAAAATTACTCTAGGTGTGTTGAAATGGACGGTAATGAATTTAACTATGTATTTTCCTTTCTCCAATACAATCTTTGTTCTAAACCCATTCTAATAGTAATAAGCAAAGATAGACAATGGGAAATATTCTGCTCATTCTCCCTGAAAATATTTTTGCCTAGGTAACAAGATGCTTACAATAGAAGTCTAAAACAATCTCCAGCTATAACCTTTTTCATTTAAGAGGGTGGCAACAAAATTCGAATGAATTAGGTAATGTTGGGAATGAAGAATAACAAAAGAAAGAAAAAAATGAGAAAAAAATGAGGAAAAGATAATAAGTGGAAAAGAAAACTTAAACATTTTCTCATGCCTATTTTATAAAAAGAAAGTAGGGGAAATAAATGCTCCATATGTTATTTCCTTATAATTAAGAAATATTTAAATGTAATATATTACGTCTTTAAACACCAAACAATTAAACTTTAGAAGTTTAGTTTATTAATTTTTTTAAAAGAGATCAATACTTCTCAATTTTAATTCTTTTATGACATCAATCTTCTTACCTTATTTCTAAAATTACTCTGGGTGTGTTGAAATGGACGGTAATGAATTTAACTATGTATTTTCCTTTCTCCAATACAATCTTTGTTCTAAACCCATTCTAATAGTAATAAGCAAAGATAGACAATGGGAAATATTCTGCTCATGCTCCCTGAAAATATTGCTGGCTAGGTAACAAGATGCTTACAAATGAAGTCTAAAACAATCTCTAGCCATAACCTTTTTCATTTAAGAGGGTGGCAAAAAAATTCGAATGAATTAGGTTATGCTGGGAATGAAGAATAACAAAGGAAAGAAAAAAATGAGAAAAAATGAGGAAAACATAATAAGTGGAAAAGAAAACTTAAACATTTTCTCATGCCTATTTTATAAAAAGAAAGTAGGGGAAATAAATGCTCCATATGTTATTTCCTTATAATTAAGAAATATTTAAATATAATATATTACGTCTTTAAACACCAAACAATTAATCTTTAGAAGTTTAGTTTATTAATTTTTTTAAAAGAGATCAATACTTCTCAATTTTAATTCTTTTATGACATCAATCTTCTTACCTTATTTCTAAAATTACTCTGGGTGTGTTGAAATGGACGGTAATGAATTTAACTATGTATTTTCCTTTCTCCAATAGAATCTTTGTTCTAAACCCATTCTAATAGTAATAAGCAAAGATAGACAATGGGAAATATTCTGCTCGTGCTCCCTGAAAATATTTTTGGCTAGGTAACAAGATGCTTACAAATGAAGTCTAAAACAATCTCTTGCTATAACCTTTTTCATTTAAGAGGGTGGCAACAAAATTCGAATGAATTAGGTTATGCTGGGAATGAAGAATAACAAAGGAAAGAAGAAAATGAGAAAAAATGAGGAAAAAAGTATAAGTGGAAAAGAAGACTTAAACATTTTCTCATGCCTATTTTATAAAAAGAAAGTAGGGAAAATAAATGCTCCACATGCTATTTCCTTATAAATAAGAAATATTTAAATGTAATATATTACGTCTTTAAACACCAAACAATTAAGCTTTAGAAGTTTAGTTTATTAATTTTTTTAAAAGAGATCAATACTTCTCAATTTTAATTCTTTTATGACATCAATCTTCTTACCTTATTTCTAAAATTACTCTGGGTGTGTTGAAATGGACGGTAATGAATTTAACTATGTATTTTCCTTTCTCCAATAGAATCTTTGTTCTAAACCCATTCTAATAGTAATAAGCAAAGATAGACAATGGGAAATATTCTGCTCATGCTCCCTGAAAATATTGCTGGCTAGGTAACAAGATGCTTACAAATGAAGTCTAAAACAATCTCTAGCCATAACCTTTTTCATTTAAGAGGGTGGCAACAAAATTCGAATGAATTAGGTTATGTTGGGAATGAAGAATAACAAAGGAAAGAAAAAAATGAGAAAAAATGAGGAAAAGATAATAAGTGGAAAAGAAAACTTAAACATTTTCTCATGCCTATTTTATAAAAAGAAAGTAGGGGAAATAAATGCTCCATATGTTATTTCCTTATAATTAAAAAATATTTAAATATAATATATTACGTCTTTAAACATCAAACACCTAAACTTTAGAAGTTTAGTTTATTAATTACTTTAAAAGAGATGAATACTTCTCAATTTTAATTCTTTTATGACATCAATCATCTTACCTTATTTCTAAATTATTGTGGATGTGTTGGAATGGATGGTAATAAATTTAACTATGTATTTTCCTTTCTCCAATAGAATCTTTGTTCTAAACCCATTCTAATAGTAATAAGCAAAGATAAACAATGGGAAATATTCTGCTCATGCTCCCTGAAAATATTGCTGGCTAGGTAACAAGATGCTTACAAATGAAGTCTAAAACAATCTCTAGGCTTAACCTTTTTCATTTAAGAGGGTGGCAACAAAATTCGAATGAATTAGGTAATGCTGGGAATGAAGAATAACAAAGGAAAGAAAAAAAATGAGAAAAAATGAGGAAAAGATAATAAGTGGAAAAGAAAAATTAAACATTTTCTCATTCCTATTTTATAAAAAGAAAGTAAGGGAAATAAATGCTCCATATGTTATTTCCTTATAAATAAGAAATATTTATATGTAATATATTACGTCTTTAAACACCAAACAATTAAACTTTAGAAGTTTAGTTTATTAATATTTTTAAAAGAGATCGATACTTCTCAATTTTAATTCTTAAATGAAATCAATCTTCTTACCTTATTTCTAAAATTACTCTGGGTGTGTTGGAATGGACGGTAATGAATTTAACTTTGAATTTTCCTTTCTCCAATACAATCTTTGTTCTAAAACCATTCCAATAGTAATAAGCAAATATAGACAATGAGAAATATTCTGCTCATGCTCCCTGAAAATATTGCGGGCTAGGTAACAAGATGCTTACAAATGAAGTCTAAAACTATCACTAGCCATAACCTTTTTCATTTAAGAGGGTGGCAAAAAAATTCGAATGAATTAGGTTATGTTGGGAATGAAGAATAACAAAGGAAAGAAAAAAATTGAGAAAAAATGAGGAAAAGATAATAAGTGGAAAAGAAAACTTAAACATTTTCTCATGCCTATTCTATAAAAGGTAAGAAGGGGAAATAAATGCTCCATATGTTATTTCCATATAAATAAAAAAATTTAAATGTAATATATTACGTCTTTAAACACCAAACAATCAAACTTTAGAAGTTTAGTTTATTAATTTTTTTAAAAGAGATGAATACTTCTCAATTTTAATTCTTTTATGACATCAATCATCTTACCTTATTCCTAAATTATTGTGGATGTGTTGGAATGAATGGTAATGAATTTAACTATGTATTTTCCTTTCTCTAATATAATCTTTGTTCTAAACCCATTCTAATAGTAATAAGCAAAGATAAACAATGGGAAATATTCTGCTCATGCTCCCTGAAAATATTGCTGGCTAGGTAACAAGATGCTTACAAATGAAGTCTAAAACAATCTCTAGCCCGAACCTTTTCCATTTAAGAGGGTGGCAACAAAATTCGAATGAATTAGGTTATGCAAGGAATGAAGAATAACAAAGGAAAGAAAAAAATGAGAAAAAATGAGGAAAAGATAATAAGTGGAAAAGAAAACTTAAACATTTTGTCATGCCTATTTTATAAAAAGAATGTAGGGGAAATAAATGCTCCATATGTTATTTCCTTATAAATAAGAAATATTTAAATGTAATATATTACTTCTTTAAACACCAAACAATTAAACTTTAGAAGTTTAGTTTATTAATTTTTTTAAAAGAGATCAATACTTATCAATTTTAATTCTTTTATGACATCAATCTTCTTACCTTATTTCTAAAATTACTCTCGGTGTATTGGAATGGACGGTAATGAATTTAACTATGTATTTTCCTTTCTCTAATACAATCTTTGTTCTAAACCCATTCTAATAGTAATAGACAATGGGAAATATTCTGCTCATGCTCCCTGAAAATATTGCTGGCTTGGTAACAAGATGCTTACAAATGAAGTCTAAAACAATCTCTAGCCGAACCTTTTCCATTTAAGACGGTGGCAACAAAATTCGAATGAATTAGGTTATGCAGGGAATGAAGAATAACAAAGGAAAGAAAAAAATGACAAAAAATTAGGAAAAGATAATAAGTGGAAAAGAAAACTTAAACATTTTCTCATGCATATTTTATAAAAATAAAGTAGGGGAAATAAATGGACCATATGTTATTTCCTTATAATTAAGAAATATTTAAATATAATATATTACGACTTTAAACACCAAAAAATCAAACTTTAGAAGTTTAGTTTATTAATTTTTTTAAAAGAGATCAATACTTCTCAATTTTAATTCTTTTATGACATCAATCATATTACCTTATTTCTAAATTATTTTGGGTGTGTTGGAATGGATGGTAATGACTTTAACTATGTATTTTCCTTTCTCCATTAGAATCTATGTTCTAAACCCATTCTAATAGTAATAAGCAAAGATAGACAATGGGAAATATTCTGCTCATGCTCCTTGAAAATATTGCTGGCTAGGTAACAAGATGCTTACAAATGAAGTCTAAAACAATCTCTAGGCTTAACCGTTTTCATTTAAGAGGGTGGCAACAAAATTCGAATGAATTAGGTTATGCTGGGAAAAAAGAATAACAAAGGAAAGAAAAAATGAGAAAAAATAAGGAAAACATAATAAGTGGATAAGAAAACTAAAACATTTTTTCATGCCTATTTTATAAAAAGAAAGTAGTGGAAATAAATTCTCCATATGTTATTTCCTTATAATTAAGAAATATTTAAATGTAATATATTACGTCTTTAGAAACCAAACAATTAACCTTTAGAAGTTTAGTTTATTAATATTTTTAAAAGAGATCAATACTTCTCAATTTTAATTCTTTTATGACATCAATCTTCTTACCTTATTTCTAAAATTACTCTAGGTGTGTTGAAATGGACGGTAATGAATTTAACTATGTATTTTCCTTTCTCCAATACAATCTTTGTTCTAAACCCATTCTAATAGTAATAAGCAAAGATAGACAATTGGAAATATTCTGCTCATGCTCCCTGAAAATATTGCTGGCTAGGTAACAAGATGCTTACAAATGAAGTCTAAAACAATCTCTAGCCTTAACCTTTTTCATTTAAGAGGGTGGCAACCAAATTCGAATGAATTAGGTTATGCTGGGAATGAAGAATAACAATGGAAAGAAAAAAATGAGAAAAAATAAGGAAAACATAATAAGTGGAAAAGAAAACTTAAACATTTTCTCATGCCTATTTTATTAAAAGAAAGTAGGGGAAATAAATGCACCATATGTTATTTCCTTATAATTAAAAAATATTTAAATATAATATATTACGTCTTTAAACACCAAACAACTAAACTTTAGAAGTTTAGTTTATTAATTTTTTTAAAAGAGATCAATACTTCTCAATTATAATTCTTTTATGACATCAATCTTCTTACCTTATTTCTAAAATTACTCTAGGTGTGTTGAAATGGATGGTAATGAATTTAACTATGTATTTTCCTTTCTCCAATAGAATCTTTGTTCTGAACCTATTCTAATAGCAATAAGCAAAGATAGACAATGGGAAATATTCTGCTCATGCTCCCTGAAAATATTGCTGGCTAGGTAACAAGATGCTTACAAATGAAGTCTAAAACAATCTCTAGGCATAATCTTTTTTATTTAAGAGGGTGGCAACAAAATTAGAATGAATTAGGTTATGCTGGGAATGAAGAATAACAAAGGAAAGAAAAAAATGAGAAAAAATGAGGAAAAGATAATAAGTGGAAAAGAAAACTTAAACATTTTCTCATGCCTATTTTATAAAAAGAAAGTAGGGGAAATAAATGCTCCATATGTTATTTCCTTATAAATAAGAAATATTTAAATGTAATATATTACTTCTTTAAACACCAAACAATTAAACTTTAGAAGTTTAGTTTATTAATTTTTTAAAAGAGAACAATACTTCTTAATTTTAAATTTTTTATGACATCAATCTTCTTACCTTATTTCTAAAATTACTCTGGGTGTGCTCAAATGGACGGTAATGAATTTAACTATGTATTTTCCTTTCTCCAATACAATCTTTGTTCTAAACCCATTCTAATAGAAATAAGCAAATATAGACAATGGGAAATATTCTCCTCATGCTCCCTGAAAATATTGCTGGCTAGGTAACAAGATGCTTACAAATGAAGTCTAAAACAATCTCTAGCCATAACCTTTTTCATTTAAGAGGGTGGCAACAAAATTCGAATGAATTAGGTTATGCTGGGAATGAAGAATAACAAAGGAAAGAAAAAAATGAGAAAAAATGAGGAAAACATAATAAGTGGAAAAGAAAACTTAAACATTTTCTCATGCCTATTTTATAAAAAGAAAGTAGGGGAAATAAATGCTCCATATGTTATTTCCTTATAATTAAGAAATATTTAAATATAATATATTACGTCTTTAAACACCAAACAACTAAACTTTAGAAGTTTAGTTTATTAATTTTTTTAAAAGAGATCAATACTTCTCAATTTTAATTCTTTTATGACATCAATCTTCTTACCTTATTTCTAAAATTACTCTAGGTGTGTTGAAATGGATGGTAATGAATTTAACTATGTATTTTCCTTTCTCCAATAGAATCTTTGTTCTAAACCCATTCTAATAGTAATAAGCAAAGATAGACAATGGGAAATATTGTGCTCATGCTCCCTGAAAATATTTCTGGCTAGGTAACAAGATGCTTACAAATGAAGTCTAAAACAATCTCTAGCCTTAACCTTTTTCATTTAAGAGGGTGACAAAAAAATTCGAATGAATTAGGTTATGCTTTGAATGAAGAATAACAAAGGAAAGAAAAAATGAGAAAAAAATGAGGAAAAGATAATAAGTGGAAAAGAAAACTTAAACATTTTCTCATGCCTATTTTATAAAAAGAAAGTAGGGGAAATAAATGCTCCATATGTTATTTCCTTATAATTAAGAAATATTTAAATGTAATATATTACGTCTTTAAACACCAAACAATTAAACTTTAGAAGTTTAGTTTATTAATTTTTTTAAAAGAGATCAATACTTCTCAGTTTTAATTCTTTTATGACATCAGTCTTCTTATCTTATTTCTAAAATTACTCTGGGTGTGTTGAAATGGACGGTAATGAATTTAACTATGTATTTTCCTTTCTCCAATAGAATCTTTGTTCTAAACCCATTCTAATAGTAATAAGCAAAGATAGACAATGGGAAATATTCTGCTCATGCTCCCTGAAAATATTGCTGGCTAGGTAACAAGATGCTTACAAATGAAGTCTAAAACAATCTCTAGCCTTAACCTTTTTCATTTAAGAGGGTGGCAACAAAATTCGAATGAATTAGGTAATGCTGGGAATGAAGAATAACAAAAGAAAGAAAAAAATGAGAAAAAATGAGGAAAAGATAATAAGTGGAAAAGAAAACTTAAACATTTTCTCATGCCTATTTTATAAAAAGAAAGTAGGGGAAATAAATGCTCCATATGTTATTTCCTTATAATTAAGAAATATTTAAATGTAATATATTACGTCTTTAAACACCAAACAATCAAACTTTAGAAGTTTAGTTTATTAATTTTTTTAAAAGAGATCAATACTTCTCAATTTTAATTCTTTTATGACATCAATCATCTTGCCTTATTTCTAAATTATTATGGATGTGTTGGAATGGATTGTAATGAATTTAACTATGTATTTTCCTTTCTCCAATAGAATCTTTGTTCTAAACCCATTCTAATAGTAATAAGCAAAGATAGACAATGGGAAATATTCTGCTCATGCTCCCTGAAAATATTGCTGGCTAGGTAACAAGATGCTTACAAATGAAGTCTAAAACAATCTCTAGCCATAACCTTTTTCATTTAAGAGGGTGGCAACAAAATTAGAATGAATTAGGTTATGCTGGGAATGAAGAATAACAAAGGAAAGAAAAAAATGAGAAAAAATGAGGAAAAGATAATAAGTGGAAAAGAAAACTTAAACATTTTCTCATGCCTATTTTATAAAAAGAAAGTAGGGGAAATAAATGCTCCATATGTTATTTCCTTATAATTAAGAAATATTTAAATGTAATATATTACGTCTTTAAACACCAAACAATTAAACTTTAGAAGTTTAGTTTATTAATTTTTTTAAAAGAGATCAATACTTCTCAATTTTAATTCTTTTATGACATCAATCTTCTTACCTTATTTCTAAATTATTTTGGGTGTGTTGGAATGGATGGTAATGAATTTAACTATGTATTTTCCTTTCTCCATTAGAATCTATGTTCTAAACCCATTCTAGTAGTAATAAGCAAAGATAGACAATGGGAAATATTCTGCTCATGCTCCCAGAAAATATTGCTGGCTAGGTAAGAAGATGCTTACAAATGTAGTCTAAAACAATCTCTAGCCATAACCTTTTTCATTTAAGAGGGTGGCAACAAAATTCGAATGAATTAGGTAATGCTCGGAATGAAGAATAACCCAAGAAAGAAAAAAATGAGAAAAAAATGAGGAAAAGATAATAAGTGGAAAAGAAAACTTAAAAATTTTCTCATGCCTATTTTATAAAAAGAAAGTAGGGGAAATAAATGTTCCATATGTTATTTCCTTATAATTAAGAAATATTTAAATGTAATATATTACGTCTTTAAACACCAAACAATCAAACTTTAGAAGTTTAGTTTATTAATTTTTTTAAAAGAGATGAATACTTCTCAATTTTAATTCTTTTATGACATCAATCTTCTTACCTTATTTCTAAAATTACTCTAGGTGTGTTGGAATGGATGGTAATGAATTTAACTATGTATTTTCCTTTCTCCAATAGAATCTTTGTTCTAAACCCATTCTAATAGTAATAAGCAAAGATAGACAATGGGAAATATTCTGCTCATGCTCCCTGAAAATATTGCTGGCTAGGTAACAAGATGCTTACAAATGAAGTCTAAAACAATCTCTAGCCATAACCTTTTTCATTTAAGAGGGTGGCAACAAAATTCGAATGAATTAGGTTATGCTGGGAATGAAGAATAACAAAGGAAAGAAAAAAATGAGAAAAAATGAGGAAAAGATAATAAGTGGAAAAGAAAACTTAAACATTTTCTCATGCCTATTTTATAAAAAGAAAGTAGGGGAAATAAATGCTCCATATGTTATTTCCTTATAATTAAGAAATATTTAAATGTAATATATTACGTCTTTAAACACCAAACAATTAAACTTTAGAAGTTTAGTTTATTAATTTTTTTAAAAGAGATCAATACTTCTCAATTTTAATTCTTTTATGACATCAATCTTCTTACCTTATTTCTAAAATTACTCTGGGTGTGTTGGAATGGACGGTAATGAATTTAACTATGTATTTTCCTTTCTCCATTAGAATCTTTGTTCTAAACCCATTCTAATAGTAATAAGCAAATATAGACAATGGGAAATATTCTGCTCGTGCTCCCTGAAAATATTTCTGGCTAGGTAACAAGATGCTTACAAATGAAGTCTAAAACAATCTCTAGCCATAACCTTTTTCATTTAAGAGGGTGGAAACAAAATTCGAATGAATTAGGTTATGCTGGGAATGAAGAATAACAAAGGAAAGAAAAAAATGAGAAAAAATGTGGAAAAGATAATAAGTGGAAAAGGAAACTTAAACATTTTTTCATGCCTATTTTATAAAAAGAAATTAGGGGAAATAAATGCTCCATATGTTATTTACTTATAATTAAGAAATATTTAAATGTAATATATTACGTCTTTAAACACCAAACAATTAAACTTTAGAAGTTTAGTTTATTAATTTTTTTAAAAGAGATCAATACTTCTCAATTTTAATTCTTTTATGACATCAATCTTCTTACCTTATTTCTAAAATTACTCTGGGTGTGTTGAAATGGACGGTAATGAATTTAACTATGTATTTTCCTTTCTCCAATACAATCTTTGTTCTAAACCCATTCTAATAGTAATAAGAAAAGATAGACAATTGGAAATATTCTGCTCATGCTCCCTGAAAATATTGCTGGCTAGGTAACAAGATGCTTACAAATGAAGTCTAAAACAATCTCTAGCCATAACCTTTTTCCTTTAAGAGGGTGGCAAAAAAATTCGAATGAATTAGGATATGTTGGGAATGAAGAATAACAAAGGAAAGAAAAAAATGAGAAAAAATGAAGAAGAGATAATAAGTGGAAAAGAAAACTTAAACATTTTGTCATGCCTATTTTATAAAAAGAATGTAGGGGAAATAAATGCTCCATATGTTATTTCCTTATAAATAAGAAATATTTAAATGTAATATATTACGTCTTTAAACACCAAACAATTAAACTTTAGAAGTTTAGTTTATTAATTTTTTTAAAAGAGATCAATACTTCTCAATTTTAATTCTTTTATGACATCAATCTTCTTACCTTATTTCTAAAATTACTCTGGGTGTGTTGAAATGGACGGTAATGAATTTAACTATGTATTTTCCTTTCTCCAATAGAATCTTTGTTCTAAACCCATTCTAATAGTAATAAGCAAAGATAGACAATGGGAAATATTCTGCTCATGCTCCCTGAAAATATTGTTGGCTAGGTAACAAGATGCTTACAAATGAAGTCTAAAACAATCTCTAGCCATAACCTTTTTCATTTAAGAGGGTGGCAAAAAAATTCGAATGAATTAGGTTATGCTGGGAATGAAGAATAACAAAGGAAAGAAAAAAATGAGAAAAAATGAGGAAAAGATAATAAGTGGAAAAGAAAACTTAAACATTTTCTCATGCCTATTTTATAAAAAGAAAGTAGGGGAAATAAATGCTCCATATGTTATTTCCTTATAATTAAGAAATATTTAAATATAATATATTACGTCTTTAAACACCAAACAACTAAACTTTAGAAGTTTAGTTTATTAATTTTTTTAAAAGAGATCAATACTTCTCAATTTTAATTCTTTTATGACATCAATCTTCTTACCTTATTTCTAAAATTACTCTAGGTGTGTTGAAATGGACGGTAATGAATTTAACTATGTATTTTCCTTTCTCCAATACAATCTTTGTTCTAAACCCATTCTAATAGTAATAAGCAAAGATAGACAATGGGAAATATTCTGCTCATGCTCCCTGAAAATATTGCTGGCTAGGTAACAAGATGCTTACAAATGAAGTCTAAAACAATCTCTAGCCATAACCTTTTTCATTTAAGAGGGTGGCAACAAAATTCGAATGAATTAGGTTATGCTGGGAATGAAGAATAACAAAGGAAAGAAAAAAATGAGAAAAAATGAGGAAAAGATAATAAGTGGAAAAGAAAACTTAAACATTTTCTCATGCCTATTTTATAAAAAGAAAGTATGGGAAATAAATGCTCCATATGTTATTTCCTTATAATTAAGAAATATTTAAATGTAATATATTACGTCTTTAAACACCAAACAATCAAACTTTAGAAGTTTAGTTTATTAATTTTTTTAAAAGAGATCAATACTTCTCAATTTTAATTCTTTTATGACATCAATCTTCTTACCTTATTTCTAAAATTACTCTGGGTGTGTTGAAATGGACGGTAATGAATTTAACTATGTATTTTCTTTCTCCAATAGAATCTTTGTTCTAAACCCATTCTAATAGTAATAAGCAAAGATAGACAATGGGAAATATTCTGCTCATGCTCCCTGAAAATATTGAAGGCTAGGTCACAAGATGCTTACAAATGAAGTCTAAAACAATCTCTAGCTATAACCTTTTTCATTTAAGAGGGTGGCAATAAAATTCGAATGAATTAGGTTATGTTGGGAATGAAGAATAACAAAGGAAAGAAAAAAATGAGAAAAAATGAGGAAAACATAATAAGTGGAAAAGAAAACTTAAACATTTTCTCATGCCTATTTTATAAAAAGAAAGTAGGGGAAATAAATGCTCCATATGTTATTTCCTTATAAATAAGAAATATTTAAATGTAATATATTACGTCTTTAAACACCAAACAATTAAACTTTAGAAGTTTAGTTTATTAATTTTTTTAAAAGAGATCAATACTTCTCAATTTTAATTCTTTTATGACATCAATCTTCTTACCTTATTTCTAAAATTACTCTAGGTGTGTTGAAATGGATGGTAATGAATTTAACTATGTATTTTCCTTTCTCCAATAGAATCCTTGTTCTAAACCCTTTCTAATAGTAATAAGCAAAGATAGGCAATGGAAATTATTCTTGTTATGCTCCGTGAAAATATTGCTGGCTAGGTAACAAGATGTTTACAAATGAAATCTAAAACAATCTCTAGCCATAACCTTTTTCATTTAAGAGGGTGGCAACAAAATTAGAATGAATTAGGTTATG
Source organism: Hippophae gyantsensis (assembly GCA_030763125.1). Lineage (NCBI taxonomy): Eukaryota > Viridiplantae > Streptophyta > Magnoliopsida > Rosales > Elaeagnaceae > Hippophae > Hippophae gyantsensis. Next base: position 49,297,956 of record CM061030.1, on the reverse strand, counting down.
TTGGGAATGACGAATAACAAAGGATAGAAAAAATGAGAAAAAATGTGGAAAACATAATAAGTGGAAAAGAAAACTTAAACATTTTCTCATGCCTATTTTATAAAAAGAAAGTAGTGGAAATAAATGCGCCATATGTTATTTCCTTATAATAAAGAAATATTTAAATGTAATATATTACGTCTTTAAACACCAAAAAATCAAACTTTAGAAGTTTAGTTTATTAATTTTTTTAAAAGAGATCAATACTTCTCAATTTTAATTCTTTTATGACATCAATCTTCTTACCTTATTTCTAAAATTACTCTAGGTGTGTTGAAATGGACGGTAATGAATTTAACTATGTATTTTCCTTTCTCCAATACAATCTTTGGTCTAAACCCATTCTAATAGTAATAAGAAAAGATAGACAATTGGAAATATTCTGCTCATGCTCCCTGAAAATATTGCTGGCTAGGTAACAAGATGCTTACAAATGAAGTCTAAAACAATCTCTAGCCATAACCTTTTTCATTTAAGAGGGTGGCAACAAAATTCGAATGAATTAGGTAATGTTGGGAATGAAGAATAACAAAAGAAAGAAAAAAATGAGAAAAAATGAGGAAAAGATAATAAGTGGAAAAGAAAACTTAAACATTTTCTCATGCCTATTTTATAAAAAGAAAGTAGGGGAAATAAATGCTCCATATATTATTTCCTTATAATTAAGAAATATTTAAATGTAATATATTACGTCTTTAAACACCAAACAATCAAACTTTAGAAGTTTAGTTTATTAATTTTTTTAAAAGAGATCAATACTTCTCAATTTTAATTCTTTTATGACATCAATCATCTTACCTTATTTCTAAATTATTTTGGGTGTGTTGGAATGGATGGTAATGAATTTAACTATGTATTTTCCTTTCTCCATTAGAAACTATGTTCTAAACCCATTCTAACAGTAATAAGAAAAGATAGACAATGGGAAATATTTTGCTCATGCTCCCTGAAAATATTGCTGGCTAGGTAACAAGATGCTTACAAATGAAGTCTAAAACAATCTCTAGCCTTAACCTTTTTCATTTAAGAGGGTGACAAAAAAATTCGAATGAATTAGGTTATGCTGGGAATGAAGAATAACAAAGGAAAGAAAAAAATGAGAAAAAATGAGGAAAAGATAATAAGTGGAAAAGAAAACTTAAACATTTTCTCATGCCTATTTTATAAAAAGAAAGTAGGGGAAATAAATGCTCCATATGTTATTTCCTTATAAATAAGAAATATTTAAATGTAATATATTACGTCTTTAAACACCAATCAATTAAACTTTAGAAGTTTAGTTTATTAATTTTTTTAAAAGAGAACAATACTTCTCAATTTTAAATTTTTTATGACATCAATCTTCTTACCTTATTTCTAAAATTACTCTAGGTGTGTTTAAATGGACGGTAATGAATTTAACTATGTATTTTCCTTTCACCAATACAATCTTTGATCTAAACCCATTCTAATAGTAATAAGCATAGATAGACAATGGGAAATATTCTGCTCTTGCTCCCCGAAAATATTGTTGGCTAGGTAACAAGATGCTTACAAATGAGGTCTAAAACAATCTCTAGCCATAACCTTTTTCATTTAAGAGGGTGGCAACAAAATTTGAATGAATTAGGTTATGCTGGGAATGAAGAATAACAAAGGAAAGAAAAAAATGAGAAAAAATGAGGAAAAGATAATAAGTGGAAAAGAAAACTTAAACATTTTCTCATGCCTATTTTATAAAAAGAAAGTAGGGGAAATAAATGCTCCATATGTTATTTCCTTATAATTAAGAAATATTTAAATGTAATATATTACGTCTTTAAACACCAAAAAATCAAACTTTAGAAGTTTAGTTTATTAATTTTTTTAAAAGAGATCAATACTTCTCAATTTTAATTCTTTTATGACATCAATCTTCTTACCTTATTTCTAAAATTACTCTAGGTGTGTTGAAATGGACGGTAATGAATTTAACTATGTATTTTCCTTTCTCCAATACAATCTTTGTTCTAAACCCATTCTAATAGTAATAAGCAAAGATAGACAATGGGAAATATTGTGCCCATGCATCATGAAAATATTGCTGGCTAGGTAACAAGATGCTTACAAATGAAGTCTAAAACAATCTCTAGCCTTAACCTTTCTCATTTAAGAGGGTGGCAACCAAATTCGAATGAATTAGGTTATGTTGGGAATGAAGAATAACAATGGAAAGAAAAAAAATGAGAAAAAATGAGGAAAACATAATAAGTGGAAAAGAAAACTTAAACATTTTCTCATGCCTATTTTATAAAAAGAAAGTAGGGGAAATAAATGCTCCATATGTTATTTCCTTATAATTAAGAAATATTTAAATATAATATATTACGTCTTTAAACACCAAACAACTAAACTTTAGAAGTTTAGTTTATTAATTTTTTTAAAAGAGATCAATACTTCTCAATTTTAATTCTTTTATGACATCAATCTTCTTACCTTATTTCTAAAATTACTCTAGGTGTGTTGAAATGGACGGTAATGAATTTAACTATGTATTTTCCTTTCTCCAATACAATCTTTGTTCTGAACCGATTCTAATAGTAATAAACAATGGGAAATATTCTGCTCATACTCCCTGAAAATATTGCTCGCTAGGTAACAAAATGCTTACAAATGAAGTCTAAAACAATCAATAGCCATAACCTTTTTCATTTAAGAGGGTGGCAACCAAATTCGAGTGAATTAGGTTATCCTGGGAATGAAGAATAACAAAGGAAAGAAAAAAATGAAAAAAAATGAGGAAAAGATAATAAGTGGAAAAGAAAACTTAAACATTTTCTCATGCCTATTTTATAAAAAGAAAGTAGGGGAAATAAATGCTCCATATGTTATTTCCTTATAAATAAGAAATATTTAAATGTAATATATTACGTCTTTAAACACCAAACAATTAAACTTTAGAAGTTTAGTTTATTAATTTTTTTAAAAGAGATCAATACTTCTCAATTTTAATTCTTTTATGAAATCAATCTTCTTACCTTATTTCTAAAATTACTCTGGGTGTGTTGGAATGGACGGTAATGAATTTAACTTTGAATTTTCCTTTCTCCAATACAATCTTTGTTCTAAAACCATTCCAATAGTAATAAGCAAATATAGACAATGAGAAATATTCTGCTCATGTCTCCCTGAAAATATTGCTGGCTAGGTAACAAGATGCTTACAAATGAAGTCTAAAACAATCTCTAGGCTTAACCTTTTTCATTTAAGAGGGTGGCAACAAAATTCGAATGAATTAGGTTATGCTGGGAAAAAAGAATAACAAAGGAAAGAAAAAAATGAGAAAAAATAAGGAAAACATAATAAGTGGATAAGAAAACTAAAACATTTTCTCATGCCTATTTTATAAAAAGAAAGTAGTGGAAATAAATGCTCCATATGTTATTTCCTTATAATTAAGAAATATTTAAATATAATATATTACGGCTTTAAACACCAAACAATTAATCTTTAGAAGCTTCGTTTATTAATTTTTTTAAAAGAGATCAATACTTCTCAATTTTAATTCTTTTATGACATCAGTCTTCTTACCTTATTTCTAAAATTACTCTGGGTGTGTTGAAATGGACGGTAATGAATTTAACTATGTATTTTCCTTTCTCCAATACAATCTTTGTTCTAAACCCATTCTAATAGTAATAAGCAAAGATAGACAATGGGAAATATTCTGCTCATGCTCCCTGAAAATATTGCTGGCTAGGTAACAAGATGCTTACAAATGAAGTCTAAAACAATCTCTAGCCATAACCTTTTTCATTTAAGAGGGTGGCAACAAAATTCGAATGAATTAGGTTATGCTGGGAATGAAGAATAACAAAGGAAAGAAAAAAATGAGAAAAAATGAGGAAAAGATAATAAGTGGAAAAGAAAACTTAAACATTTTCTCATGCCTATTTTATAAAAAGAAAAAAAAGGAGATAAATGCTCCATATGTTATTTCCTTATAATTAAGAAATATTTAAATGTAATATATTACGTCTTTAAACACCAAACAATCAAACTTTAGAAGTTTAGTTTATTAATTTTTTTAAAAGAGATCAATACTTCTCAATTTTAATTCTTTTATGACATCAATCATCTTACCTTATTTCTAAATTATTTTGGGTGTGTTGGAATGGATGGTAATGAATTTAACTATGTATTTTCCTTTCTCCAATAGAATCTTTGTTCTAAACCCATTCTAATAGTAATAAGCAAAGATAGACAATGGGAAATATTCTGCTCATGCTCCCTGAAAATATTGCTGGCTAGGTAACAAGATGCTTACAAATGAAGTCTAAAACAATCTCTAGCCATAACCTTTTTCATTTAAGAGGGTGGCAACAAAATTAGAATGAATTAGGTTATGTAGTAAATGAAGAATAACAAAGGAAAGAAAAAAATGAGAAAAAATGAGGAAAAGATAATAAGTGGAAAAGAAAACTTAAACATTTTCTCATGCCTATTTTATAAAAAGAAAGTAGGGGAAATAAATGCTCCATATGTTATTTCCTTATAATTAAGAAATATTTAAATGTAATATATTACGTCTTTAAACACCAAACAATCAAACTTTAGAAGTTTAGTTTATTAATTTTTTTAAAAGAGATCAATACTTCTCAATTTTAATTCTTTTATGACATCAATCATCTTACCTTATTTCTAAATTATTTTGGGTGTGTTGGAATGGATGGTAATGAATTTAACTATGTATTTTCCTTTCTCCATTAGAATCTATGTTCTAAACCCATTCTAATAGTAATAAGCAAAGATAGACAATGGGAAATATTCTGCTCATGCTCCCTGAAAATATTGCTGGCTAGGTAACAAGATGCTTACAAATGAAGTCTAAAACAATCTCTAGCCTTAACCTTTTTCATTTAAGAGGGTGGCAACAAAATTCGAATGAATTAGGTTATGCTGGGAATGAAGAATAACAAAGGAAAGAAAAAAATGAGAAAAAATGAGGAAAAGATAATAAGTGGAAAAGAAAACTTAAACATTTTCCCATGCCTATTTTATAAAAAGAAAGTAGATGAAATAAATGCTCCATATGTTATTTCCTTATAAATAAGAAATATTTAAATGTAATATATTACGTCTTTAAACACCAAACAATTAAACTTTAGAAGTTTAGTTTATTAATTTTTTTAAAAGAGATCAATACTTCTCAATTTTAATTCTTTTATGAAATCAATCTTCTTACCTTATTTCTAAAATTACTCTGGGTGTGTTGAAATGGACGGTAATGAATTTAACTATGTATTTTCCTTTCTCCAATACAATCTTTGTTCTAAACCCATTCTAATAGTAATAAGCAAAGATAGACAATGGAAATATTCTGCTCATGCTCCCTGAAAATATTGTTGGCTAGGTAACAAGATGCTTACAAATGAAGTCTAAAACAATCAATAGCCATAACCTTTTTCATTTAAGAGAGTGCCAACCAAATTCGACTGAAGTAGGTTATAGTGGGAGTGAAGAATAACAAAGGAAAGAAAAAAATCAGAAAAGATAGGAGAAATATAAAGAGTGGAAAAGAAAACTTAAACATTTTCTCATGCCTATTTTATAAAAAGAAAGTAGGGGAAATAAATGCTCCATATGTTATTTCCTTATAATTAAGAAATATTTAAATATAATATATTACGTCTTTAAACACCAAGAAATGAATCTTTAGATGTTTAGTTTATTAATTTTTTTAAAAGAGATCTATAATTCTCAATTATAATTCTTTTATGACATCAATCTTCTTACCTTATTTCTAAAATTACTCTAGGTGTGTTGAAATGGACGGTAATGAATTTAACTATGTATTTTCCTTTCTCCAATACAATCTTTGTTCTAAACCCATTCTAATAGTAATAAGCAAATATAGACAATGAGAAATATTCTGCTCATGCTCCCTGAAAATATTGCTAGCTAGGTAACAAGATGCTTACAAATGAAGTCTAAAACTATCTCTAGCCATAACCTTTTTCATTTAAGAGGGTGGCAACAAAATTCGAATGAATTAGGTAATGTTGGGAATGAAGAATAACAAAAGAAAGAAAAAAATGAGAAAAAATGAGGAAAAGATAATAAGTGGAAAAGAAAACTTAAACATTTTCTCATGCCTATTTTATAAAAAGAAAGTAGGGGAAATAAATGTTCCATATGTTATTTCCTTATTATTAAGAAATATTTAAATGTAATATATTACGTCTTTAAACACCAAACAATCAAACTTTAAAAGTTTAGTTTATTAAGTTTTTCAAAAGAGATCAATACTTCTCAGTTTTAATTCTTTTATGACATCAGTCTTCTTACCTTATTTCTAAAATTACTCTGGGTGTGTTGAAATGGACGGTAATGAATTTAACTATGTATTTTCCTTTCTCCAATAGAATCTTTGTTCTAAACCCATTCTAATAGTAATAAGCAAAGATAGACAATGGGAAATATTCTGCTCATGCTCCCTGAAAATATTGCATGCTAGGTAACAAGATGCTTACAAATGAAGTCTAAAACAATCTCTAGCCATAACCTTTTTTCATTTAAGAGGGTGGCAACAAAATTAGAATGAATTAGGTTATGTTGGGAATGAAGAATAACAAAGGAAAGAAAAAAATGAGAAAAAATGAGGAAAAGATAATAAGTGGAAAAGAAAACTTAAACATTTTCTCATGCCTATTTTATAAAAAGAAAGTAGGGGAAATAAATGCTCCATATGTTATTTCCTTATAATTAAGAAATATTTAAATATAATATATTACGTCTTTAAACACCAAACAATTAAACTTTAGAAGTTTAGTTTATTAATTTTTTTAAAAGAGATCAATACTTCTCAATTTTAATTCTTTTATGACATCAATCTTCTTACCTTATTTCTAAAATTACTCTGGGTGTGTTGAAATGGACGGTAATGAATTTAACTATGTATTTTCCTTTCTCCAATAGAATCTTTGTTCTAAACCCATTCTAATAGTAATAAGCAAAGATAGACAATGGGAAATATTCTGCTCATGCTCCCTGAAAATATTGCTGGCTAGGTAACAAGATGCTTACAAATGAAGTCTAAAACAATCTCTAGCCTTAACCTTTTTCATTTAAGAGGGTGACAAAAAAATTCGAATGAATTAGGTTATGCTGGGAATGAAGAATAACAAAGGAAAGAAAAAATGAGAAAAAATGAGGAAAACATAATAAGTGGAAAAGAAAACTTAAACATTTTCTCATGCCTATTTTATAAAAAGAAAGTAGGGGAAATAAATGCTCCATATGTTATTTCCTTATAATTAAGAAATATTTAAATGTAATATATTACGTCTTTAAACACCAAACAATCAAACTTTAGAAGTTTAGTTTATTAATTTTTTTAAAAGAGATCAATACTTCTCAATTTTAATTCTTTTATGACATCAATCTTCTTACCTTATTTCTAAAATTACTCTGGGTGTGTTGAAATGGACGGTAATGAATTTAACTATGTATTTTCCTTTCTCCAATACAATCTTTGTTCTAAACCCATTCTAATAGTAATAAGCAAAGATAGACAATGAGAAATATTCTGCTCATGCTCCCTGAAAATATTGCTGGCTAGGTAACAAGATGCTTACAAATGAAGTCTAAAACTATCACTAGCCATAACCTTTTTCATTTAAGAGGGTGGCAACCAAATTCGAATGAATTAGGTTATGCTGGGAATGAAGAATAACAATGGAAAGAAAAAAATGAGAAAAAATAAGGAAAACATAATAAGTGGATAAGAAAACTAAAACATTTTCTCATGCCTATTTTATAAAAAGAAAGTAGGGGAAATAAATGCTCCATATGTTATTTCCTTATAATTAAGAAATATTTAAATGTAATATATTACGTCTTTAAACACCAAACAATCAAACTTTAGAAGTTTAGTTTATTAATTTTTTTAAAAGAGATCAATACTTCTCAATTTTAATTCTTTTATGACATCAATCTTCTTACCTTATTTCTAAAATTACTCTAGGTGTGTTGAAATGGACGGTAATGAATTTAACTATGTATTTTCCTTTCTCCAATAGAATCTTTGTTCTAAACCCATTCTAATAGTAATAAGCAAAGATAGACAATGGGAAATATTCTGCTCATGCTCCCTGAAAATATTGCTGGCTAGGTAACAAGATGCTTACAAATGAAGTCTAAAACAATCTCTAGCCATAACCTTTTTTCATTTAAGAGGGTGGCAACAAAATTAGAATGAATTAGGTTATGCTGGGAATGAAGAATAACAAAGGAAAGAAAAAAATGAGAAAAAATGAGGAAAAGATAATAAGTGGAAAAGAAAACTTAAACATTTTCTCATGCCTATTTTATAAAAAGAAAGTAGGGGAAATAAATGCTCCATATGTTATTTCCTTATAATTAAGAAATATTTAAATATAATATATTACGTCTTTAAACACCAAACAATTAATCTTTAGAAGTTTAGTTTATTAATTTTTTAAAAGAGATCAATACTTCTCAATTTTAATTCTTTTATGACATCAATCTTCTTACCTTATTTCTAAAATTACTCTGGGTGTGTTGAAATGGACGGTAATGAATTTAACTATGTATTTTCCTTTCTCCAATAGAATCTTTGTTCTAAACCCATTCTAATAGTAATAAGCAAAGATAGACAATGGGAAATATTCTGCTCATGCTCCCTGAAAATATTGCTGGCTAGGTAACAAGATGCTTACAAATGAAGTCTAAAACAATCTCTAGCCATAACCTTTTCCATTTAAGAAGGTGGCAACAAAATTCAAATGAATTAGGTTATGCTGGGAATGAAGAATAACAAAGGAAAGAAAAAAAATGATAAAATATGGGGAAAAGATAATAAATGGAAAAGAAAACATAAACATTTTTTCATGCCTATTTTATAAAAAGAAAGTAGGGGAAATAAATGCTCCATATGGTATTTCTTTATACTTAAGAAATATTTAAATGTAATATATTACGACTTTAAACACCAAACAATTAAACTTTTTAAGTTTAGTTTATTAATTTTTTTAAAAGAGATCAATACTTCTCAATTTTAATTCTTTTATGACATCAATCTTCTTACCTTATTTCTAAATTAATTTGGGTGTGTTGGAATGGACGGTAATGAATTTAACTATGTATTTTCCTTTCTCCATTAGAATCTTTGTTCTAAACACATTCTAATAGTAATAAGCAAAGATAGACAATGGGAAATATTCTGCTCATGCTCCCTGAAAATATTGCTGGCTAGGTAACAAGATGCTTACAAATGAAGTCTAAAACAATCTCTAGCCATAACCTTTTTTTCATTTAAGAGGGTGGCAACAAAATTAGAATGAATTAGGTTATGCTGGGAATGAAGAATAACAAAGGAAAGAAAAAAATGAGAAAAAATGAGGAAAACGTAATAAGTGGAAAAGAAAACTTAAACATTTTCTCATGCCAATTTTATAAAAAGAAAGTAGGTGAAATAAATGCTCCATATGTTATTTCCTTATAATTAAAAAATATTTTAATATAATATATTACGTCTTTAAACACCAAACAACTAAACATTAGAAGTTTAGTTTATTAATTTTTTTAAAAGAGATCAATACTTCTCAATTATAATTCGTTTATGACATCAATCTTCTTACCTTATTTCTAAAATTACTCTGGGTGTGTTGAAATGGACGGTAATGAATTTAACTATGTATTTTCCTATCTCCAATAGAATATTTGTTCTAAGATATGAGTAATAGCCCTTTCTTTTCACCAGTGTTGCTGGTTAAGAAGGCTGATGGAACTTGGAGGTTTTGTGTTGACTATCGAGAGCTGAATGCCATAACTATCAAAGATAAGTAACCCATACCTGTCATTGATGAACTGTTAGAACTTCATGGCGCTAAGGTTTACTCCAAGCTGGACCTAAGATCAGGTTATCGTCAGATTAGGGTGCATGAATATGACATCCATAAAACAACATTCAGAACTCATGAAGGCCACTATGAGTTTTTGGTAATGCCATTTGGACTAACTAATGCCCCAGCCACTTTTCAAAGTCTCATGAATGACATATTTCAACCATTCCTCGTAAATTTTGTCTTAGTTTTTTTATGACATACTAGTGTATTCCTGCTCCTAGAACGATCATATCTCACATATACAATTTGTCCTACAATTTTAAACTATTCATAACTTATTTTCTAAAGAATCTAAATGTCAATTGGGTGTAGCACAAGTGGAATACTTAGGCCAAATTATTGCAGAACAAAAGATCTCAATGGATCCAGCCAAAATTCGAGCTGTTATTGAATGACACATACCAACCTCACCAAAAGGCATGATAGATTTTCTGGGGTTAATAGGTTACCATAGAAAGTTTATTCGACATTTTGGAGGAATAGATGTACCCTTAACTCAACTACTGGGTAAAGATTGGTTCCACTGGAATGAAGCAGCTGCAAAAGCCTTCCAGCAGCTAAAAAGAGCCCTCACCTCTCCTCTTATCCTACGATTGTCTGATTTCTCACAACGATTTGTGGTTGAGTGTGATGCCAGTGGCATTAGTCTGGGGGCCATTCTCAGCTAGGAAAATAGGCCAGTAGCTTACTTTAGTGCTACCTTCAAGGGATCAGCCCTAACACTATCTACCTATGAGAAGGAGATGTTGCCTATGGTAAAGGTTATTCGTATATGGCGTCCCTATTTTTTGGGAAGGCACTTAATAGTACGTATTGATCAAAGAAACCTCAAGTATCTATTGGAACAAAGAATCACCACACCAGCACAGACATGTTGGTTGCCTAAGCTCATAGGCTATAACTATGAGATTAAATACAAAAAGGGAACAGAGAACCGAGGGGCTGATTCTTTATCTATTGGTACAAAGAATCACCACACCACCACATGTAATATTTTTAAAGGTAAACAATTACATTTATCTAATTTTTTTGGAAGAAAATGTATTCATATTTTTAATGACAATAATAATCAATAATACAATAGAGTAATTTATCTAATTCATGAAAATATTGAAGGTGAAAGGATATCAAACAAATACTCAAATCTATAAGTTTTCTAATAATAAAATCAGTATTCTGTTTGAACTAAAAAATAGTATGATTGGACCACATAAAAGCTCAAAAAATGTACAAAATTCAATAAAAAAAGAATAATTCAAAGGTATAAAAAATTAAATGTAAATTTTTTTTATCCAAAGCATTCAAATGAGACATTTCGGGTATATTTGGTGCACCATATTAAATAGGTTAAATATAACTATATTTAATTGAATTATATTGTATTTATTATATACAATGTTCGGTGACAAACTGTATAATATAATCAGATAAAATTTATTATAAATATTTTAATAAAATAAATTTATATTCTAAAATTTATTTAAATCAATATTTAATTTTTATATTTTTATTATATTTTAAAATAAAAAAATAAAGAATATTATTTTTATTTTGAAATGAAAGAAGAAAATAAGAGATATAATTTTATAATTGAAAATTCAGATGATTAAGTTAAGTGTCCAATACACTTAAAATCACACTCTCTAATATATTAAATTCTTCATAATTATATTACTTTATATTGTACAATACAATCTAATTCAACAATCAAATCTATGATTGTACAAATATTATACAGTGGACTCTTTAATAGTGTGTAACAAACATGCCATAATATCTTAATTATACTTAACATGATATTTAAATTTTTAACTGAAAGTTATCGTAAATAGTGTTAATTATTATGCAATTAATTAATTATCGGGTAATGGGTTAAAGTTAACGTTACATTTGAACTCATTAAACCAATGAATTAATATAACAGTTGCGAAAAAATATTATTATTATTGAATTAAATGACATCTATAATTTATAAGAAAAGTAATAATAAAAATATTAGTAAATAGATAAGTGTACTCTCCATCTTCTTCCTCTTATTCTTTTATTATATTTTTTGGATCACTCTTTAATATAAAATATTAAGCTACTTTTTAATTTAATATATTATTAAATAATAAAAATAAATTCAACCGATCAAATTAAATAGACTTCATTAAATTGAATTTCAATCCAAGAAATTATACGGTGTAAAGATAACATGAAATACTTTTAAAGATAAAAATTACATTTTTTAAAAGATTTTATTGAAAATTTGAATTATAATAGTCACCAATAATACAATTATATAATAGACTATTTTTTCATTTCATGTAACTAATAAAAGATTGCAATTGATAGACCACAGAGGTATACAAGGATATCCCAACTAAGTTGGCACCTTTATAGTATCATTCTTCATCTAGCTCATCAACTACGAGTATTATATAATGATAAAAAATGATAATACAAATCATTCCTTAACAAAACCTACAATTAGGTATGTTGTTAATATCCAAAAAACAAAAGCATTAGCGAATAATAGGGCATCCCATCACCATGTCGCTATACAGGTACTAGGTTCCTTAGAGATTATACAATTAACTATAGTGTTACCCTCCCTAAAATTATAAGAACGATGAAAATCCATGTGAGTAATCTTTTCTAAGAAGTCAACCTAAGTAGAGTACCATCTTCACGGCATCGATGACGATTTAATGTGAAAAAGAGTCACCACATAAGTAGAGTCGAAATCCAACCAAAGCCTTCACCACCCAAAAGTGACGGCATACAATACTGCTTGAATAGTTGTCGCAAGCTCTATGTCAAAAGTAAATGCAACCCCAAGTGGAATACATAAATAACCTTTGACAAAGGATCTTGATGTCTGAAATAACCAAGTGATCCAAAAGTAGCACCATCGGTGTTGACTTTTTTATCCACCTCAAAGTTGACGATTTCCAAATTACCTCTACGATTTATGGTGCTTATCGTGGAATTCTTTACACTAACAATCTTTAGAAGACTCAAGATCCTCCACTATATTTTGCATAGACCCATACTGTGATAAGCTAGCTTCACAAATAAAAAGCCAAATTGTTGCAAAAGCAGAGGTCATTAAAATGTATTTATTCTCGAAGCGAGGATCATTAGCTTTCCATATCACCTAGATGACTTAAATTATACTTGCTTTCCATAAATTAGAGAGCTATGACCCAAAGTTATGCAACATTGCACATGTCTATAAATATAGAATGGAAGAATCTGTATGAGGTCATCTGCAAAAGGAGTATAATAGATCCCATAGTGCACCGACAAAATGGTTACTCAAAAAAGGCGAGAAATAATCTCCTCCATTGACCTACATAAGGAGCACTGAGAAGGGAAGGAAAAGCCTATCCTCTTTTCCTGACAATCAGTGAGAAGCTTGATTTGTATAGCTCATAAGAATATAATGGATTGAGACGATGGTATGAAAGGGGCCCTAATAACCCTTCATTAACTCTTATGTTCCTCTACTATACGTAGAGAGTCATAGGCCTTGCTAGTTGTGACTCCTCCCTAAATCAAACTCCTTCAAATTCTGGTATCTGTACCTTTCTTGACAAAATATCAGGGTAAGATTTCTCAAAAGACGGTTACAAATGCCATCCATCAACCTACAAATAATCACCTACTAACGATTGTAACGGTGGATCCATAGAGGGTCGATCAACCTCTCAATTTGAGGAGTACTGTGAGATAGCAGGTCTTATTTAATATTTTTAAAAGAAATTTTTATTTTGTTTTGAATTTTGTAAAATTTTTTAATTAATAAAATAAATATTTTGAATTTGAAAATTTGATTTGTGAATAGTCAAAAAGTTATCTAAACTACTTTTTTAAGTTTTCTTGTATATTTTAAAAATTTGGACTAATTAAGCAAAATTTTCAAAATGCCTTTAACTTAATAGTTTGGAAAAATTTTAAAGGAAGTGTATTTTAGTACTTTTACAACCCATATATCCTTAATTCTCTACAAGCTTCTTTAGGATTTTCAAACAACCCATTTATTTCATGTCTCTAGCGCTATGAGAGCTAGACCAAGAGAGAGATGGAAGAGAAAAGCTCAATTCTTTTCCTCAAATTAGGTTTAAGGTAAATTTTCATCTTTTTTTCAAGTTTTTCCACAAGTCTTTTTAGTGCTTTTTTTTTAATGAATGATTCATGTGGGAGAATCATCCTTTGTGAAATGAAGTGTTTATGATTATATTTTTAAAGATTTGAAAGATTTTCCTTGAGGAAGTATTATTCTTTTGACCAAAACTCCAAATTTCAAAAATTGTGTTGTTATACTTTAGATAACTGTTTCCAGGAAGTTGCGATGGAAACTAATAAATTTTCTGGAATGTTTAAGCTTCGGTTCATACCATTTTGGAAAGATATAAATGTCTACTTTAATGGAAATTTTATAGTTTATCATTTGGAGTTTTGTAAATAAAGTTATACTAGTTTTATTGAAGCATATTCTACACACATCGAAACTAGAAACTTTATTCAACCTTACCTATATTTTTAGATTTGAACCATTAACCGGGATTGAGATTCTTACAGAGGTGAAGAGATCTCCAATATAACCCAAAAAAATGTCATCAAAATCAAAGACTACATCACTATTAAGATAAAGTCCCAACGTATGGTGTCAAAATTACGAATACCAATTTTGATAGCTACATTACCCCCTCAACTAGCAAGTTGCATTCCATTGAAGCACTCAGAAGCACCGACCATACAATCCCTAATGTTGTGACCCAGGATGAATCCAAAATGGTTTTGAGATAGAATGCGAGAGCAAATGCCTCACAATCGTCCTACAATGATCTTTGAAATTAATTTGAATATAATTTCCTAGAGCAATTGGCTTAGACTAGTCAATAGTGGTTACTCAAGGGATTTTAGGGATAAAGATCAAGAAATTTGAATTCAATCCTAAAAATAATCCCATATTTCTCATATTACATCCGTACCAATGATGTCCCAACACTGTTGGAAGAATTTACTTGTAAAACCATTCAGACAAGGAGCACTTAAGGGGTCCTCATGTCAAAAATCATAAAACAAATCTCTTCTAGTGATGGTATGCACGGTAAATTACCATTATCTGTAGCAATGACCAAGTAAGGCACAACTAACTCAAGTAAAGTAGAGTCCAAATGGTCACCAATATGGGCAAAGAAAAGTTGCTTATAGTAGCCCAAAACATTCGAAGCCTTGTGTAACTTCACGATTTATATCCAAATGAGTTAAAGGTTTTTGGGCCTTTAAACGTCAAAGCAAAAATGAAAAAAAAATGTCGTATTTCTATCACCAACCTTCAATCACTTTAGCCTGATCTTCTCTTGCAAGGAGATATCTTATTGATGTAGCAATCTATTCAAATCAGCATGCCCATCAAATTCTGATGCAGACCCTCTAAGCGAACTATCCTAGGATCCCACGAACTCAAAGGAATAGGAACAATTAATTTGCTAGAAACGTGTTAAAGATAATTGGATTAGAATCCTAAGGAAACAAAGTCATTAAAACCCTAACCTTAAAACGCCACAAAAGATGATCACTTCCTTTGATAAGTCAAATTCAAGCATTCAATCCAGAACACAAAGCAAAACAAGAAGCTTTCTAAAATAAACTTTTATTAATAATATGGTCTCCTTCCAAATTACATAGTGGCTTCTTTTTATAAGCAAGAAACTTTTATGAAAAACCCTAGACACTAATTAACCCTAAAGAAAACCCTAGGCACCAATTCAATCCTTAAACAAATCCTTAGACAAAATAAGCTTTGTTTATTAGTAGATTAGGCCGAATCCAACCTTAAAAAAATAAAAGATTAAAAGATTTATGATAAATAAAACATAAAAAAACTCACAATTAATTAAAACAACAATTACTTCTTAAAGTAATCATTACACCTAACTTGATCTTCTAAATCTATCCCTAACCATTAGATAGCCAAATCCTTCTAAAAGATGTTGAGAATATTTAGAAACATCAACTTAATCAACATAAAAGATGCTCTAAATATTAATATGCAAGTTATCGAAACTTACCAACAACCATTCCTGTTGAACTAATCAGAATAGGCATCAATCATGCTATGCATACTAAATCTATGAAATTAAGATGCTCAATCCACGTATCATTAGATGGATATTTTTGTTCTTAAAACTATAGTTGAAATTACTTAGCACAAAAAATAAATAAATAAATAAACAAACAAATAATAGTTAAAATTTGAACAATAATTATTTTTATAAAAAATTAATGATAAATGAGAATGCATTGTCATTATTTATTGTAATTAAATTAAATAAAATAAAAACAAACAATAGTTGAAATTTGAATGATAATTACTTTTCTAAAAAATTAATGATGAATGGGAATACATTGTCATTATTTATTGTAATTAAATTTTTTTAAAAAAATAATTAAATTAAAGAAATTGTAATCTAATCAATTAGTATTTAAACTTTGATGATATATTATTTAATTTTTATTTAATTAGTAAAGTTTAAAGGGATGGCAAACACAAAATATATGCAAAAATAAGGACATTGTGGTATATTACCCTTCCACTGGTAAACTCAACTCTCTTTTTTTAATAAAAGGTTGAAAATAAACTCTCTCTTTTATAGTAGTAATAGATAATAGATAATTATAAGATTAGAAGCAACAAATACACAAAGGTAACATTCATGGTGTATGATGTTTACAGAATATTGCAAAGTGTATTGGGTTATATCTACAAAGCTACCCACAAGTACAAAGTATTGATCATGCTAGGATGTTTTACTTATAATACAGCTCAGTATCCAACAAAAAATTTCAACCTTCCAGAATGCTAAGCTCCTCACTAATTCTCCACATTGCTATGCCCATTACTTATTTTTGAGAGGGGAACTTGAATGTCCGGGTGACACGGATCTTAAAGAAAAAAGAAGGAAAAATCCACAATACATATAACACCGGATGAGTAAAATTTAAAGATGTTATATATGCAAAGCGTAAACAAGAAAAAGAAAAAAACTAAGTTTTGCCCATTTGGCTTTAATTTGGGATAAAAAAAAATTCAGGGAAAAAAAAAGAACTGTAAACGCTTTAAGGAATGCATTTAAAGTACTATTATGACTTCTAGTAAATGTGCAATAAAAGGTTGGCTACATAAAATGTGTGCATTTCACCGTAGCATCCAATTGAATCATGATCCAATATAACTCCAAGAAAAAAGGTTTTGATATTCTTTATATCTCATATTATTAAAAAATTTCACTTTAATACATCAATCAAAATATTGGTATCCCTTTTAACATTGTAAACAGTGTTTTCTTTTTTTTGTCAAAGTATGTCACATGAATCCTATGTGTCAAATTTTACAAAGACATTATTGGAATTTAAGAAAGAAAAAAACATATTACAATTATGGCTATCATGGTCGCTGTTTCCATCTCCAACTATGTTGCCTAAAACATTGCATCATCCACCAATATTAGGGTTGGTATTGCTGAACATTTCATGAATTTTGGACTCAATCTCATATATTTGGTCACAATCAGAAGTCCGAACTTAATCCTTTTGTTCATATTCGCAATAACCAAACTAATTTCACTCAACCAAAAGTTTTGGTAAGAGTTTTTGTGGGGTTCTCTTGCCAGGAAAATTTTTGGGAGATAGTTGTCAAAATCTGGTTGTTTTGAGTGCCTTTTCTCTGAAATTCCTACAATATCCTTATCAAATTTACCACATTACTCATGTGGTATACTTTGATCCAAAAAAAAAAAACACACTATTCAAAATGACTAATAAGGATACCAATACTTAAATTAAAGTACTAAAACGAAGTCTTTTAATAACATAGGATATAAAGAGTACGAAAACCATAAAAAAGTTCCATCGGCAAAAATGCACAGAAAATTAGTATAAAGCTTTGATTATATTATACTACCTGTGCAAATGCATATATTGCTCGTAATATTCTTGCATAATCAGTTCCAAGCATTTGAATTACAAGGTCTGCCAGGAATGTTCCCCAAAGCCTGCTTAAACATAGGCATAGTAAAAATGATCAGACACACACCAAATATTAGCATATAAACTAGAATGTGAGAATCGCAATAGATACAAAGACAGTTATGAATTTTCAATTAACAATACATAAAATTAGCTGCCTCAGTCATGACAATTTTAATCAATGAATTAGCTCCATCCAGGTGTATATTGATTTAGGTCAGCAGAATCATACTACACCAATTGATGAATCATATGGTAAAACTAAAGCAAATGATCCATTTCAACCTGGAACCTTACATAGTTCCAAAGCTAAAGGAAAACAAAGAAAAATTGTGGTGACAACTAATCAAGTTATATTTTAACCCAATTTCAATTAGTTCCACTTGCAGGTCCACAGATTATTCAGGTGAAGTAGCCAAGTTTTGAGGATTTGTTCTTGGAGAGAGGAAAGAATGTGTTGAGTAGAGTTAGCAAAAAGCACAAGCTATAAGGTTGGGCTTTGTAAACATGTATGATGGGCTCACACAAGCTGAGAAGGCCCATCAATTGTAAGATATAGAATTTTATCGACTGAGTAGATAGACTTCAACTTGTAACCTAAACAGATCATTTTGAAAGCCCAACAAGTGAACTTAGATTGAATCCCATCAACTAGTTAAAGTGAAAATAGACTTTAAAGTTGGATATGAGTGCAAAAAAGAGACTTATTTAATATTGGTGAAAATTTTGGAATTGGAAAGATTTGAACCAAGATCTTACGCTTTGATACCATGTTGAAGAGAGATACTGATGAATTCTCCTAAGAACTCAAGTTGTGAGGAGGTGGGTTAACAATCCTCTTATATGTTATTTGTGTTAACATCAAGTACCAAGAACCAGTGCGATAACAAATTGAAAAACAATCAAAAAAGAAACAAACAAGGTTTTACGTGGTCAATTCACAAATCGTGAATCTAATCCATGGAAGGAACCAATCCTTCCAATTCACTAAACTTGCATCAAATCTTATCTAGAAGTTCTCTTCTTGAACTCGCAGTACAAAAGCACAACACTTTCTTAATTCTTGAAGAAGCACTAACTGAACTCTCCAACAAGAACCAACATTAGTTACTTTCGTAGAATGCCTAATTGGCTAAGGATCACTTCTAACTTACATACAGTTTTTATACTCTATGACAGCCTTATATAAAATTGTTTCTACATAGCCAATTAACGCAAGCTCTATTTACATTTACATGTTTTGCTTTTATAAGGTAGGTTGTAAATCTTTATAAGGCAAAATTTCACAATTTGGGTCTTAATAGAATAATATGTGGGCTAATCCACTGTTTCAAGAGATCATTTCTTTCCTTTGTATGGTGAGCAAAAGAAGAGCCATTGGATGACTGAATCTAGATAACTAAACAGGAAGAAATTGAAGGGAACCTAATCAGAGATTCATGAGTTCTATGCTTCAACTAGATACGTTATTTGTCACATTTAACCTAAGAGTTAAAGCAAAAAAGATGTAATTATAATGGAGATCGAGGTGCTGATTAAGTTGATGTTCCCAAGTTATAATCAAGTTGATGTTCGCAAGTGATAATCAAGTTGATGTTCTATAAATATTCTCAAGATCCTACAAATATTCTAAAGACCCTCAAGATTCTACAAATATTCTCAAGATCTTATTTGGAACATCCAGTTGGATGCAATGATTAATTTAGAAAGCAATTTTTATTTTAGTTAATTGTGTATTTTATGTTTTATTTATCATAAATCTTTTTTAGTCTTTTATTTTTTATGAATGGATTAGACTTAAACACAACTAAATAGGCCTATTAGACCCATTTCGTCCAGTTCGTTTAGGGTTTTTCTTTTAGGGTTTCTTACTTATAAAAAAAGAGCAACCGTGTAATTTGAAGCAAGAACATCTATCATCAATAAAAGTTTATTTCAGAAAACTTCTTGATTTGCTTTCTTGTGTTCTTGATTGAATGCTTGAGTTCGACTTATCAAAGGAAGTGATTATCCTTTGTAGTGTCTCAAGGTTAAGACTTTAAGGACTTTGTTTCCTTAGGGTTCTAATCCGATCATACTAAAGGTCGGATTTTAAGAAATTTGTCTCCTTAGGGGTCTAATCCAATCATCTTCAACACGTTCTTAGTAAATCAATTGTTCCTATTCCTTTGAGTTTGTGGGTTCCTAGAGTTGTTCGCCTAGAAGGTCCGCATCAATTGCTTCTTGCTTTGCCTTCTTGTGTTCTTGAATAAATACATGAATTCGACTTATCAAAATGAGTGATCATCATTGTGGCATCTCAAGCTTAGGATTTTAAGGACTTTGTTTCCTTAGTGTTCTAATCCGATCATACCAATGATTAGGGTTTTAAGGACTTTTTCCTTAAGGTTTTAATGCAATCATCTTTAATAGGTTCCTAACAAATCGATTGTTCCTAATCTTTTGAGCTCGTGGGTTCCTAGGATTCTTCACCTAGAATATCTGCATAATTTGTTATTAGAGTTTTGGTTGTTGGAAACATATTATCTATCTTCATCTATCTTTGTTTGAGTTTTTAATTTAAAAAAATTGATTCTTTTTTGCGTTTTTTAAAAAAATCTATCTTGATTCCAAATTTGATTGTTTTCTTTTCTTATCTTTATGGAACGAAAATATTTTTGTTTTGGGATTTTGATTTTGTGATATTCTTGTTTGACCGAATTATCTACCTAGGGTTTTGTGGCCAAAACAAAACTTCGTTTGGTTTCCTTATTTTCTCCCAATTCAATATTGTTTTCGTCTTTGGATTTCATTTCGTAGTTCTCTCTAAATTCTTTGTATATCTTTCTTGTTCTTCATTTCTGTATTCAATATATCTTTTTCTTCAAAAAAAAAGAAGAAAAGAGCTTGATATTCACAGTTTCAAAAAAAATTGATAAATTGGCATTGCAACTTTAAACAACTATAACTTTTGACTTGGGGAATAAAACGACTATTATAATACATCAAATCAAAGTTCATTTCGGTTCCTATAAGCAATTGGGTTTTGGCTCTGTTCACGCATTTTTCGACCCCAAAGTTCATCGTTCATATCACTTATCGAGGGTTTAAAGTTTTTGTTGCATCTTTTTCGTTTTGCTTTGTTTCGGTTTTGCTTAGTAGGATTGTGAATTTGTTTTTCTTTGTGTCTTTTCTATTCATAACAGTAGCAAAAATAAGAAGAAAAAAAAAGAGATTTTGAAAGGAAAATAAAAGAAAGATCTTGAAAAGATTTCCAACAAGATTAGAAAGAGGTCTTTACAGCTAAGATTCTTTCTTTCCTATTTGCACTTTCCCAAATTGATTATTTATTCATTTATTTATTCATATTCTTTCCATATTTCCTTTAGTTTTCTTTCTTGAAAAGATTCCCAGCTTAAGAATTATTTCTTTCCTATTTTGACTTTCCTAAATAGATTTTCTTACTTCTTTCCTTTTTTCATATTTTGGGTATAGCAAATAATTGAAATTTAAAAATAAAAAAAGAACAAAGTGACAGATTGTTCAATATTCCTATCATTCTTTCTTTACTTATATTCCTATATTCTGTCTTATATTCTTATCCTTATTCTTATTCTTATTCTTATTTTTATTCTCATTCTTATATTTTTTTTATATTTGGTTCTTAAGAGTCAACTAAGCTCTAAAATTTTGATTTTGAGATTGTCACCAACAAACCGATTATTTTTAAGATTAGTTGAATTCTTTAATTTCATTAAGAATATAAAAGGAGGCTAACTTGAGCTTTGAGTAATAAAAGGCAAGATAGATAAAAAAGCCAAAATAGTGTGAAACATGAGTTATAACAATTTGATTTGAGAGCAAGCCCACGAGGGAGTGTGAGGAACAACACCTTTTATTTTATTTTGTTTTATAGGTTAAAAACATTAAGGTAAGAGGATAATCACAAGAGATCGACTTGAAATTCTTCATAAAGACTTTTAATGACCAATTTAAGAAGCTGAATGCAAGGTTCAATGATTTAGAATCCTCTTCCGGTTCTAAATTACATAGACGATGAGATAGAAAACATAAGTTCGACGAAAAATAAGTTGATTCCAATGTGCAGGAGAGAGCAAGTTGTAAATGGGACAAAAAGGTTATGGTTGTACAGACAAATGAAAAAATTGAAAGTGTCAGTTCATGTGAAGAAGAGATACCACCATTGGAGGAATGTTCTGATGTTGAAGTGGAAGATCCTGTGCATGGAGACTTACTTGTCACAAGGAGAGCCTTGAATATACAACCTAAGGATGAAGGAGATGAGGAGCACTGTGAGCATATTTTCCACACAAGATGCCACGTGAAAGATAAGGTATGTATGCTAATTATTGATAGCGGGAGCTGCACTAATGTTGCAAGTACCTTATTGGTAGAAAAGTTGAATTTGAACTGACAGAAGCATCCCACCAATCCACAACGAAATAAGCCTAGTAGGCCTATTTCTTCTAGAGTTTTTTTCTTTTAGGGTTTCATACTTATAAAAAAAGAGTAGTTATGTAATTTAGGACAAGACCATCTATTATTAATAAAAGTTTATTTTAGAAAGCTTCTTGCTTTGCCTTCTTATGTTCTTCATTGAATCCTTGAATTCGACTTATCAAAGTGATCATCCTTTGTGACGTCTCAAGGTTAGGGTTTTAAGGACTTTGTTTCCTTAAAGGTCTATTCCAATCATTTTCAATACATTCCTAGTAAATCGATTGTTCCTATTCCTTTAAGTTCGTGCGTTCTTAAGGTTGTTCACGTAGAAGGTCTACATCATTTGATATCAGAGCCTTGGTTGTTGAAAACAAGTTATCTATCAATATCTATCTTTCTTTAAATTCTTGATTTAAAAAAAATCGTTCTTCAAGTATTGTGTTTTCTTTCAATTTTGTTATCGTTTTCGTGTTTAGATTTCGTTTGGTAGTTCTCTCGAAATTCTTCTTATCTTTTCATGTTCTTTATTTCTGTGTTCAATCCATCTTTGATCTTTAAAAAAACAGATTTGAAGTTGAGATTACTTATTTCCTATTTTTACTTTCCCAAATTGATTATTTATTCTTTTCTTTATTCTTATATTCTTTCCATATTCTTTCCGTATTCTTTTTAGTTTCCTTTCTTGGAAAAGAAAGATTTTGTAAAAAAAACAAAGATTTTCAACTAGAGATTTCTTTTCCTATTTTAACTCTCCTATATTGATTTTCTTCTTTCTTTCCTTTCTTCATATTTTTGGGTAAAGCAAGTATTCAAACTTTAAAAAAAAAACAAAGTGACAGATTGTTCAAGATTCTTATTCTTGTCTTCTTGCTTAAGTTTTTTTTATTCTTGTTGTTGAAAATAGATTTCCTTTATTTTGTTATAATTTCCAATAATTCATTCTAGTTTCATTCTCGTGATTCTTTCAATATAACAAGGTTGTTTTGAGTTTTTTGCCTTCTTAATCAATTCGCTTAGATTTCTTTCACATGTCTTTTGCTTCCTTTTAGAGTTTTCTTAATTTCTTGGTTCTTTAGAGACATATTTGGATTTTTCTTTCTATTATTGCCATTTTCCTCAATTAAGTTTTAAAATTCTAATTTTTGAGATTGCCACCACAAACCAATTTTTCTTGAGATTAGTTGAATTCGTTGATTTTGTTAAGAACAAAAAAAAGGAGCTCGCTTGAACTTTAAGTGATAAAAGGCAAGAGAAATAAAAAAAAGGAGTAATAACAATATGATTTGAGACGCCAAAATAGTGTAAAAAAAAGAGTGATAACAATCTGATTTGAGAACAAATACGTGAGAGAATGAGTGAAGAACAACACCTTTTATTTTATTTTATAGATTAAAAACATGAGTAAGGAAAGAGGAGAACCACAAGAGGTCAACTTGAAATTCTTCATCAAGACCTTTAATGACCAATTTATGAGCCTGAATGAAAGGTTTGATTATATAGAATCCTCTTTTGGTTCTAAATTATATAGGAGAAGACATGGGTTCAACGAAGAAGTTGATTCCAATGTGGAGGAAAATGAAAGTTGTAAACGGGACAAAAAGGTTTTAGTTGTACGTGTCAAAAATAAGTCAAGAATGTTGTATGAAAATGATCGACTGATTTGGTCTTATGATTTCTTTCTATTTATAGACTTTACAAAATACAACTAACCTACAAAATACATTAAAGTCAGTTCTATAGACAATTTGTGGGACGATTAATGGACATTTGTTTATGGGACGATTTGTGGCGGGTATGGATTGTTGTCTATGAACAGCTATGGACAGCTATTTATGGACAATTATTTACAGCTAAATAGACTATGGACAACAACTGTGTACAACTAAATGAATTAGGACAATAAATGATAGCAAAATCAAGTATGGATGACTAAGTCATCAATGGAACACAAAGAAAGTCATTATGGACAGCTAAGTTGTCCATTGACAGCCCCCCTCAAATTGATGCAGGTTGATCAATAAGCATCAATTTGCGACTTAGGAAGCAATGTCGATGACGAGTGAGAGACTTGGTGAAGATATCAGCAATTTGTAGTTCAGTAGAAATATGTGGAAGAGTGATAACACGAGCTTCAAAGGCTTCACGGATAGAGTGACAATCGACTTCAATATGCTTTGTGCGCTCATGATAGACAGGATTGGCCGTAATCTAAATAGCACTTGTATTATCGGCATGTAAAGGTGGATCGGTCTCAGAGAAGTCTAACTCAGCTAGCAAACTTCGAAGCCAAATAATTTTGGAACAAGCAAGAGACATTGCTCGATACTCAAATTCTGTAGATGACTTAGAAATTCTGTCTTGTT
The DNA here is from genome assembly GCA_030763125.1 of Hippophae gyantsensis. Taxonomy (NCBI): domain Eukaryota; kingdom Viridiplantae; phylum Streptophyta; class Magnoliopsida; order Rosales; family Elaeagnaceae; genus Hippophae; species Hippophae gyantsensis. The sequence goes on along the minus strand of CM061030.1, from coordinate 49,273,205 downwards.
TCTTACTCTTCCAGGAGATCAATGCATCACCTAAGAACATGCACCAACCAGTGATGGAGCGACGGGTATCAGCACAGCCAGCCCAATCAGCATCGTTATAAGCAACAAGACGAAGAGAATTGCCTAAAGGAAAGAATAAGCCACGAGCAGAAGTGCCATGAACATAGCGTATGATTCGACGAACAGTAGCCAGATGAAGATGACGAGGAGCCTCAAGAAATTGGCTGACTTGTTGTACAGCAAAAGAAATATCTGGTCTAGTGATGGTGAGATAGACAAGGCTACCTACCAATTTCCGATATAAGCTGGGATCAACAAGTAAGTCACCTTCCTCTTTGCGAAGCTTGACATTTAATTCCATGGGAATATCAACAGAGGTAGCTTCCTGTAGTTCAGCTGTAGTCACCAAATCACTAGCATATTTGTGTTGATTGAGGGAAATACCAGTGGGGCTACGATGCACCTCAAGACCAAGAAAATATGTAAGAGACCCAAGATCCTTCATATGAAAAGATTGTGAGAGATGGGTCTTGAGCTGGACAAGTAAAGTAGAATCAGAACCAGTGATCACAATATCATCAACATAAACCAAAAGGATAATAATGCCCATGTCTGATTTTCGAAGAAACAATGAAGTGTCATACTTGCTCTGCATGAAAAAAAATTGTAATAAAGTGGTTCGAAATTTTTCAAACCATACCCGTGGAGCTTGTTTAAGACCATAAAGAGAACGACGAAGTTTACACACATTGGATGTCGGAGAGGAAAACAACCCTGGAGGTGGCTTCATATAAATACATTCTTTAAGATCTCCATGAAGGAAAGCATTCTTAACATCCATCTGATGTAGTGACCAATCATTGGAAGCAACAAGAGCTATTATCGTTCGAACAGTAGTCATTTTAGCCACAGGAGCAAAGGTTTCCTCATAATTAACACCATATTCTTGTTTGTTCCCAAGGACAACAAGTCGAGCTTTATAACGATCCAAACTTCCATCAGAGCGAACCTTGACTGAGTAAACCCATTTGCAACCCAGAGGAACTATAGTGGAAGGACAAGACTCAATGTCCCAGGTGTGATTGGCCTCAAGAGCAGCAATTTCTTCCTGCATAGCTTGGCACCAACAATCATGCTTGACAGCATGTGAGTAGCATGTGGGAATATCAAAATTGGACAATGCAGTAGTAAGAGCTGAAATAAAATTGCCAGAAGAAAAACCATACCTATCAGGGGGTACAGACACTCGAGAAGAGCGACGTACCAGAGGCTCTGGAGGTGTTGCAACTGACTGACTTTGGTGTATGTTAGGATCAGATATCGGGTGAGCCACCGGAAGAGACTGTGAGTGGGATTGTCTTGTATATACCATTCCTGGTTTGAAGCGAGAACTGTTTTGAGGAAGAGCTAAGAACTGGTGCTCAAAGGAGGGAAGGACTACAGTAGAAGAAGAGGGCACAGAAGACACAGGAAAAAAATGTTGATTTTCAAAGAAAATAACATTCCTAGAAATATGTGTACGATGTAATGTAGGATCATAGCAAACAAACCCCTTTTGACACACATTATATCCTAAAAATGCACATCTAACAGATTGAGCAGATAATTTATTTCGCTCATGAGGTGGTAAATGAACAAAACATACACAACCAAAGATACGAAGATTATCATAATTAGGTTGCTTAGTAAACAAACGAAAATAGGGAGATTCCATGTGCAAAACTTGGGATGGTAAACGATTAATCAAGTGAGTAGCAGTCTTTAGAACCTCAACCCAGAACATGGATGGAACAGAAGATTCTAACAAGAGAGTACGTACCATATCAAGAAGATGACGATTTTTGCGTTCAACTACTCCATTTTGTTGAGGAGTAGCAGGACATGAACGTTGATGGATGATACCTTTAGAAGCCAAAAATACCTGAAACTCAGTGGACAAATATTCACCACCAGAATCTGTGTGAAATGTTTTAATATTTACAAAAAAATGATTTTCAACATATGCTAAAAACTCGGTGAAAGTACGAAAAACCTCAGATTTAGAGCGAAGAAAATAAATCCAAGTGAATCTGCTATGATCATCAATGAAAGTTACATAGTATTTAAATTTGTCATGTGAAGTAATCGGAGAAGGTCCCCAAACATCACTGTGAATAAGATCAAAGCAATGAGAAGCTCTACTAGCATGCAAAGGAAATGGAAGAGTTTTGCTTTTACCAAGTTTACAAGAGTCACATTCAAAAGGTAAAGAAAAACGTTCTTTATTACCAAGAAAGCCTGAGTTCATTATATGAGATAAAACTTGAGTATTAGGATGGCCTAAACGACGATGTCACACTATACTTAGATTAGGAATATTATTACAAGCAAAAGACTCAATAGATGGAATTGGATAAATTGCTAGAATAGGTAAAAGTAATGGAAACAAACGTCCCACTTTAGGTCCCTTCGCGATCGGCTCCCCTGTTACCTGGTCCTGCACAACACAACCATCACCAGAAAATTTACCAGCACAATTGTTATCAACTAATTGACCAACAGAAATGAGATTTGTAGAAAGTTGAGGAGCAAGAAACACATAAGTAAATATAGAAGAAGCATTTCTAACAGCTTTGATTGGCAAAGAACTGCCATTGGTCGTCTGAATAGTAGATTGACCAACATAAGGCCGAACATGAGACAAAGTTGTGGGAGTATTTGTCATATGATTAGAAGCCCCTGAGTCTACATACCAAAGTGTAGTAGAATTTTTACCTTGAAATCCCATTGCAGATAATGCCGAAATTAGCATCTGTTGCACCATTTCAGGAGTGCAGTAAGTTGCTGAATGAGGTGGAAGATTAGAAGAAGCACCTGAGGAAGACACATGTGCTACAGTAGGTGCTACTGGAGGAACAACAACAAAAGTCTAAAATGCTTGGGCCTGACGATTCTGGGGACAAATACGACATTCTTTGATAATATGACCTTTTTTCTTGCAATAAGAACAACATTTTTTAGGACAATTGGCAGCAATATGCCCATATTTTTTGCAGCAGAAACATTGCATATTTTTAGAAGGCATAGATGATCCACGCCCTTGGACTGCATAAGCCATAGTTGTCGTCGTGGAATTGCCATAAGATTGTTCCAGAATAGCTTGAGTACTTAGACGTTGTTCTTCGCGAAGTAACTCACCAAAGCAAATATCTAGAGAAGGAACAGGAGATCTGTTCAATAGAGAAGAGCGAATTGATTCATATTTTGGGCGTAATTTCATGAGAAATTGATCACGCTGACTAGTCCTGTGAAGATTTTGAATAGTTGATATAGCAGCAACAGGAACATTTGCTGTAACTAAATCAGCATATTCATGCCAAAGAGTCAAAAATGTCAAGTAATAATCCTGGATGGAAAGGCTACCATGTTGGAACATGGCAATCGCATGTTCCAACTGAAAGCGACGAGCATCATTGTCTTGATGATAAACTTTCTTCAAATAATTCCACATGGAGTAAGCAGAGCGATGAGCCATCAAGTTGGTGACGATATGTGGTTCCACCGAACTAAGAAGCCAAGACATGATTCGAGCATCAAGCACAACCCAAGGAGAAGACACGACTTCCTTAGAGTTGATAGTATCAGATGTTGGTGTAACATCTGTGCCATCAATATGGCTCCAAAGGTCTTTTCCCTTGAGGAAAAGTTCAAACTGGAAAACCCAGGTAGAGTAATTGTTTCCCGTAAACTTAACAAACACTGGTGCAGTGTCCATTGCAAGTAAATAAAACCCAAGAAATATTCAAACAAATTAAAAAAACAAGATAAGGACCTTAAACAGAGATTGTCGAAGAACAGTTGTTTAGCAACAAATGCTAAAAATATATCAATGAAGATTTCCTCAGAAATAGAAAACTAAATTTTTTTTCTCAAAGAAGCTCTGATACCATGTCAAAAATAAATCAAGAATGTTGTATGAAAAATGACCTAACGATTTGGTCTTATGATTTCTTTCTATTTATAGACTTTACAAAATACAACTAACCTACAAAATACATCAAAGCTGTCTATGGACAGCTGTGGACAGTTGTGGACATATAAAATGATTTGAATTTATTTATAAATTATTATCATATATAAAATATAATATATATACATCATTTTAATTTTAAAACAATGCATCTCTAGTAAAATTTATTATTTATAATCACAACTAAAACAATCACAAGAATAAAAAATATGTTTGGAGACTTATTAAATTATTATAGAGATTTAAAATTTATATTTTATTGTTTGAATTAAAATAATAACTAATGTAATTATGGTATATACAATATTTAAATATAACATATTATAAAAAAAATATGCACTTATTTATAATTTTAACGGTAATTTGGTTCAAATCAGATTGCTACGAATTATCAAATCTACCGATCCGAATCCAAAGAAATTATATATTTCAACTGAATCTAATCTGAATATAAGATATGTCAATTCAATTCGAATTCGAAAAATTTAATCAAATTTCTCGATTTATACGAATTGATTTAATTTCTCAATTTAGATAGATTGATCGAATTTCTTGCTTTAAGCGAATTGATTAGATTTCTCGATTTAGACGGATTGATCAAAAGGATTTATTAAATTGATCAAATTATTTGTTCACTCCTAGGACTTATGTGGAATTAAGACTAGTTTAATGCTAGCAAATCAAAGGTAATCCCAAAATTTTCATACAAGATATATTATTCTCAAAAATCATATGCTAGGATGAAATTCAATTATCACACTTTGGAGACTACAAGGGAAAAATCAAAACAATGAACGCAACTAAAGAGAACATGCCTCGAGTAGTCCTGCAACAAATGAAGGAAAATCTCCACTTCCAAGTCTTCAGTTGACAATTTACTCGAGCAAGGAATGCTCAATTCTTTTCTCACTGCAGGTAAGACATTTCTATATGATGGCCTCCAGCCCCCTGCAAAGAGCACCCTATGAAATCCTATACATAGACAAACTAAAACTACAATGATCCTTATAAAATACGAAAGCGTAATAACTAAACTTTCGTGACAATGAGAATACTCCCACACTCCAGTGGGTAAGAATTGAACTTTGGTCGGTTTATCAATCATCACCCACTGCTTTGGCCATATCAGTGTATGCAGAAAACTTTCAAAGCAAGTAACCTTAATGTAAACCGAGCATCAGCCGCAAGGAACAAGAATCTAGACTCGAGTGCTGTTATATAATTATCTCGCTCCTGCAGATCTATGTCAATTGCGGATCGGTCCACATTGGCTCCATTAGTAATTGATTTCAGCAAAGGGCTGAAGTAGCTGAAAAATAACAGTGTTGAACAGCATTTAAAGGTTAATAATGTTAGCATAAGATTTCGGATTGTACTAAATTCACCATAGTAAGTTTTGAATATTGAAACAAAAGTTAGCCACAAAACAATCAATGATAAAGCAAAACCAATTAGAATCTAATAAAGGCAAATGCAATTCAACCGTTTAAATTTCTTGGGAATTTCCCTTTCCAAAAGAGTTTAACCTACCTGGGTCCAAAAAGGATGCTTTCAAGCTCAAGCAACTCAGAGTCCGTGGCAAGTTCAAGAACTGACCTGAGCTCTGGATCAAAGCTACCTGCCAAATTAATCCTAAGTTCCTTCCATCAAAACTCTCAACACGGAAAGAAACTGCAAAATCAAACTTCTCGAGAGTGAAAGAGAAGAAAAGGACAAAAGGGCACCTTGCTCAATTCTTGAAATAGCAGACCGAGCACAACGCACCACAAACCTATGACTCTGTCTAAACCCAGGTGAGCTAGAAACCTGAAGCAAAAGGCCAACGTGACAAAAAACATTCACATTAGAACTTTTTTCCCTGACCCATAAATATCTATCACTTAGCTATATGTAAACGTATCAACTTATTCTTTCATTTTCGAATAGTTGTCTAAAAACCTATTTAGCAGAGAACGTGAAAAGGGAAAGATTGTGAAAAGTTGAGGAGGAGAAAAGAAGCATACAGGGTATGCGATTTTGGAAGAATTGGAGGGTATGATAATTGAGTAATTCACGGCGAAGTGTAGCACTGGGACTTTCAGACTACTCATTTTCTTGTCTTCCTTCACCAGCTCGTTAAGATCGCAGCTGCAAAGGATGAATTCGCTCGAACCGAAAACAACCCGCTTCTGGGGAATTTAAAATGGCTGATGCATTGCCCTAACTCATTTTATTTATGGCACTTCAATAACTTAATTTTTACGATAATTATGTAAATTACTTTAATTTTAAAATTATAATACTTTAATTACATTTTTTTTATAAAAAAAAATATTTTAATCACATTATTATATATGATTAAAATATAATGATTTATATATTCTTTCTATCAACTATATGATAAAAATGTTTAAATAAAAATATGAATTTTAAAATAATTTTTTCATTTAAAATAGTTTTTACTAATGAATTTTTTTGATCAAAATTTTCATAAATTGTATTATTAGTCATTTATTTTATAAATTTTAAAAGTATGACATATAAGGTTAATTAAAGTAATATATTTTTAATGTACGAAGTAAAAACTCAAGAGTGAATTTAACATCTTAATAAAAATTAAACAGTAAAAAATTTACACTTACATCGTGAAAATTCAAATCCTTTAGTAATTCATTTGGACCTACTACTCCTTTAACAAAGGTTTTGTCATCATGAATCTTTCAATAGATTTTCATATTGTAATTATCATTCCAACGATCAAACTGCATAATATTTATCTCATTCATAATACCAATACAAGTAGTGCCTACCAAACTAGGTTCATATGCATAATAGTTATCTCTCTTTCTTTTTTTGCCTTAATAGTTACCAAGAACAAAAAAACAAAAATCAAAATAAGTACCAATGATATTCAACAAGAACATGAGAAAACCAAAACAGAAAACCAAGAATATGACGGAAACTAAGAAGGGAAAGCAAGAAAAGAAATTCTAGATAAAATAGGTGCTGAAGATATTCAATAATAACAGGAAGAAAAAAAGATTGTTGTTAGCTAAATGAAACAAGAAAATCTGACATCAAAAATAAAAGAACCTCTAGTAAAAGTTGGTTATAATGGAGGAAAACATGTTAAAAGATAATTTTACCTCACTTAAATATACTCATTTAATGTGTGAGAGAATTTAATAATATAATACTCTTTAATTATTAGTTAAATTATTTAAGTGTTCCAATATAAATTTATAGTGACATATGTGTCTTATGCAAAAATTATGTGACTAAAGTATATTAATGACATAAAATGAATAACCTTAAGAACTTTCATTCTTTTTTAATGAAAGATTATATGTGACAAATCTTAGTATATACTACGGGACATCACAATTAAATTGGCACATCTATAGCACCCTCCTCATATAGCTCTTCAATTATGAGTATTATGAAATAAAGAAAAAATATAAAAAAATTGAATCTTAACAAAACCCATAATTTAGTTTATTGTTAGCATCCAAATAAACGAAAAGGACTAGCAAATAGTGGGATATCCTACTACTAAGTCGTAGTACAAATACTAAGATCCCTAAAAGATATATTATTAGTTATATCATTTTCCTCTTATACGTGTTTAAAAAGTACGCATAATTATGAGATATGTTTTGATATATTTTAGATATTTTGGTTGTTAAAAGATACAAGTGATAAATTGGAGGACTTGATTGCAAAATATTTGTATAAAATAAATCAAGGAGGGGTCAAAAAGTAAAAGTGAAAAAAATAAGAAAGCGTCGCGACATGAGTATAATGTGTGTCATGGCAACAGTGTCTTGGATGGAATTAGATAAAACTAGAAATAAGGTCACTACGACATGAGTCTAGCCATACCACGGTTCGCGCTCTCGAATTTACACTAAAACACAAGAAATTTCTAATTCTTTTAAATGACTATAACCCTAATCGTAATTATATTATTTGTAACTCTCATGTTATAAATATGTAACTAAAGTTAACAAAAAAAATGGCACACATATTTTAGACACAAAATTTATAGAAAATACACTTAGGTTTGTAGAAAATTTTAAGACTAGAGATAAGATAAGATTCAAAAAGGCAATTAAAGGGTGGATATAAGTCATAGACACTAGTCTTAGCTTATTCTTCTTCTCATTTTTCTTCTTGTTTTTTATGATTTTAATTATGATTATTTTAGAATCCATGCCTAGTTAATTTATTTATGTCATTGTGAGTAATTTTCAAGCCCTAGACTATGGTTTAATTATTATAACGTTATGATGATTTTTTTAGATTTAATTCTTGATTTTCGATGTGTTTGACTCTATATTTAAATGAAATTAACTATTACATAAAAATGTTTAATTATAGTTTAAGATGTTAATATGTAATCGTTAATACTCTTATTTGAAGTAGTATCTTGTTGTCATGCATGATAAGTAGGGTTGAATAGTTTAATTAAAGATTAAACGATTGTTCTAATCTTGTATTATTTAATTATCTCCTTTTTAGATGATAATGCAATGAATGGATTAAATTTAGTAAGTAAATTTCTAAAATGTTTGGAATTTAGATTGATTAATAGATTGTATCATTAATTAATAAACAGTAAGAAGAGGTATAAGTCTTAAGTGTATTTAGATTTCTAAAGTTAATGTTAAGAATTCAATGATGATTCTAGGTTACTATAATAGTTTAAGATTAAGAAAATAAATACTAATTCATGATATTATTGGTGAACTTATAGGCTAGTGGTAAAGATAGTCTCATAATCACATTTTATCATAATCTGTGTGCTCATTATTTTATTTATTGTTTTATTTCAAAACACTTATTTGTTAATTAAATAACAAGCTAATAAGTAGTGATAGTCATTGTCACAATCCTCATGAGTTTGACAAATTGTTCTTAATTTACTTATCACTTATATAATTTGATCACGTATACTTACGTATTTTCAAGGGTATCAAGTTATTGACTCTGTTGTCGCGGATTGGTTTTACAATTTCGTCACTAATTATTAGTTTGTTTTTATTATTATTTTTTATAGATTTTCTATTTTAGTCTACTAACTTTTTTCCCTAACTTTCAATAACACATTAAGTCAGGATTGCAACATTAAACTAAGTGTTAAATGGGAGGCAACGCATTGAGTTTTCTTTCCTTTTTTATTCTTTTTTGTTTTTCCTTCTTGTAGTTTGTTTGTTTTTATTTTTTTCTAGTGTCATTTGGTTCTAATATGCACATTAACTAATTCAGGTTGGGTGGATGATGCATTTCCATCAAATATTATTATTTTTATTTGTTTTTTTATATTTATTAGTGTTTATGTGTTTTTGTTTGATTTCTAAAAAATTAGAAAAATTGAAGAAAATAATTAGGTGAGCAACGACACAAGTTTATGCCAGCCATGGCACACTAGCTTAAGCTGGATTCTGAGAAATTTTTTTATGCATACTACAACATGATTTTATGCGTGTTGTAGCCCAATGCAATTTTAACACTCAAATGCCCCCAAAGCGAGCATTCTCATATCAAATATAAAAAAATTCAACAAAAAAATGCTTAACAACCATATTGCTTTCCTAGTTTTTGGTTTTTCTTTCATTTCCATTTTCTTATTTTTCTTTTCTTTTCTTTTTTTTTATTTTGAGATTTTGTTATGATATTTAGTTAAACCTCTTAACTTTATAACTTTGTTGGTGATGTTATTATTCATGAGATACACTTAAATTTTCAATATATGTTAGAACTAATACATATAGTGGATTGAGAATGTGAACCTAACGTTCAAAATAGCCACAATTTCACCACTACAAGAAGTGTAACTTTTCTCTTTCTCTCTTCTCTTTAAATGCATTGAAACATTGATGACGATGTAGATTTTAGCTTGGGAGAGGGGAAAGTCCCTTTTTGTATTTTTTTGTTGAGAGTTCAAACAAATTTTGTACAAAACTTTTTCAAATTTTTATTTTATTTTGAGTCATTTTTACTTGTTTTGTTTGTGTGTTTTGAGTTAATTTATACGTCAATAATAAGAATATGATTGTGACAACTTTAATATTTAAAGAAATCTAAGTTTTACTTCAATTAAGGAGTGATTTGAATGTGAATTGAACCTAGTGTGAAACTCTTATGATTGGCGGTAAGAATGATTGAGTAATTTAAGTATTTAGGATTTTTTTTGTGTGAATGTTTTATAGACATATTTTAGGTCTCAATAAACTCTAGAACTTACTTTGGAAAGCACTCAAGGCATAAGCATAGGATACATAATACTTAATAGATGATTTAGGTCATTTTTGTACCATTTGGACCTTTATAAGCCTACCACTTATTTATGTGTTATTAGTAACCCTTTGAACCTATAAAGTAAACATGTAATTTTATTTTTTTAGCTTGTTATTACCCACCTCTTTTATAAGCCAAAAAATTACATTGTCCTATCCTTTTAATTCCTTAAAGAGCTTTTTCTGAACACATTTAGTACAAATCATCCATGGAAAATAAATAGTAATGAGAGGAGAAAAACATTTACAACACACGAATATATGGAAAACATATAGGTTGGGGTTGTAAATATTTTTTTGGGACTCCAAAAGGATGGAAAATTATGGCATGTGATATTTTATGCTCTTGTATGCTCTGAATTTTTAGTTTAAAAAATAATATTAACCATAATTGGAGTCAAGGAATGTAATGATTTATGAAGGAAGTAAAGTGGGTAGTACATTATGGATGAAGAGTTAAATTATGATTGAATTAGTAGGTGATGCCTGAAGTTGACTCTATATATAAAATAAAATAGTCGTGTTTCAGTTCTCTTATTTTGTGGCTCACTTTTCCATTTTTTTTCATAACCCTACAGCTTAGTCTAACGTTATAACCTTGATAAAGACTTATAAATCTAAAGTAGTGTGACCATTCTATATTAGTGGAGAGTGAATTCAAAGGTAAGCTTATGAAATTTGGGATTACTATACAAATACATCATATTTGCATAATCTAGAGACCAAGAATTGTGTTCTATGAATGTCATGCATAAGATTATCCGATATGAAGTTATAGGTTTGTGGTTAGATGGAGTTCTAAGAGTTGAGTATAAAAGTTAAATTAATATTTGAATTAGTTTTTAATAAGAGTGAGACTTAGATAATCTATGTATTGAATGTTATAAGTAATTTATGAGATAAATGTATAATTGATTTGATATTTAGTGTCTTTGTACATTTTTCTATTTGTATGTCACGTTGTACTCAGTTTCTGTGTATTGGCTTCCCGTGTACATAATACGGTGTCTGTTTATTTTTACTAAATATTCTGTCTTCTTCTATGTAAGGTTGATTATTATGGATCAGTAATGCACACACACACACATAGTTATGAACGTTATGATTAAAAACATGTTTTCACACACCATAGGGTAGGTTATTTTTAGTATATATGCTAGGATGAGAGTGGTGGATTTTGGTTCATTTCGGGGACGAGTATTTATGGAATTTACTTGAAATTTTTGGAAATGAAAAATATCTTTTTTTGTACCTCACCACCACTTTTGGCAAGGTGGTTGGCAAGATGGCAAACTGAGTGCTATAAGTACCCCCTTATTAATTGTTTAATTAATTCAAAAAATCTATCAAAACTCTGCCAAAATTTCTATTGATTCAAATTTTGTATTCACTAATTACTTTGAAAGTGATTTAGTAATTATGATACGTTTATATGAGCGTAGAATAGTAAGAGTAACTATTTTTAGGTAGTGAATGAGTACATCTCGGTATGAGTAGTATTCAAGGGTTATGTTAATTTATTCTACACATTACAATTTTGTGATATCTAATCACATAACCTTAGGTGGTGTCAATTGTAGAGGAAATCTAGGTTCGTGTATCGAACCAAGTTGTTGTAGAAGCAAAAAACAAGTGTAGCAATAGGCAGTTCAAACAGAGGTTCCAACTAATAGAGGTAGTAGTGGTTTTATTTATTTAAGAATTGTAACTATTTTAATGATTAGTGAATTGTTTGATGTTGAATGGTTATCTTAAACAACTTGAGGACGTTACCACATAAATAAGGTCTCTATGTGGGTTTATCTCATTATATCATGTGTTATGCATGCTTTGTTGTTGTGCTAGTATAATCTGAGCTTGAATCGTGTATTTTACAACATACTATCTTTAAAATCTAACTAGAACTCTTTTTTATTCCTTATCTGATTTTCAATTTTTATATAATATATGTTATTGAATGATATCTGCATATTTGATATATATCATCACTGCTTTTGCTAAATGTTCTATTTTATGATTTTATCTTTTCCACTACATGTGGAGACAAGTTCATTATGAGTACGTATCTTTTTACCCAGGTTGTGTACCAGATTATGGACTCTTTCATTTAGTATTAGAGCGAGTACACCATATTTAGGCTTAATTGCTTTAGTGTTGATCCTATCCCCTTTCTTTATGTGTTTAATTATTTTAAATCTCTTGTAATAGATGATATGGAAGGGTTAATAAGTGGATAACCTAAATTCAATGGATTATGTTATTTTTACTTGAGATCTCAGTTGTGTTCTTACCTGAGATCTACAAACTATGATGTTTGGACTTTGATTGAGGATGATTGGACATGCCCTATGCACACGTCTAAGATTGGTGTTGTTGAACCTAAACCAGCCAAGGTTTGGAACAAAGAAGAGCCTTATCTCAACAATTTAAACTACCAAGGATTATATCTTCTTATCAACTCAGTTATTTTAGAGGATTATGCTTTTATTGCCAATTTTACGACTAATATGGAAGCATAGGACTTCCTAGATAGATGCATGAGTGTATCTACTTCAGAAAATACAAAGAATGTCACTTCTAAATGCTATGCTCTCATGGTTTCCCACTCTGAGAATGCACCGTCTAGTTCTTCTTATTAAATTGGCACCGGTGGAAACAAATAGTTCTCTCTATAAGAATCCTATAACCAACTTGTGTATGATAATCTCAAGCTGAAAAAGGTTATGTCTAAGATCCATAGTAATATTGCTAAAAAATATAAGGAGCATTTGAATCTCTATCATCAATTGCTCAATTTCACATTAGATAACAATAGATAATGATAAAGTTGTGAAAAATTTGAAATTAAATTTGGTCAATCACATCAAGTCTATCCAGATTCTCCTCTGTGATAATGAAAATTGTCTTACTCATATAAGTGAGCTTGAAAAGTCGATTCAGGATAGAGAAGTTATTAAAACTTAAAGATATTCATCCCTCCTTCTCTACTTCAGCTACTATTCAGAAATGTTCTCATGTTGTTAAGATATCCTATAATGATTCCATCGTTAATGTTTTGAGTGCTCAAAGCTTGACTTCATTTACTATTTCTTACAACTTAGGTTACTTTACCTCCTTCAACCCTCAAAAGACTCTCCAATTTATGATGAGGATATGTTGAGTCACGTGGAAAAACTATTGAAACTTTTTATCACATTGACTAGTGAAGCTATAACCCTAAGAATGATGCAATGTTGAGTTTAAATCCTTTCTTGGTATTACTACATATGATCAAGATCTCAATTGCAATGTGGTTTACACTACCCTAAAGGCGCAAGCTTCTAGTTATTGGTATTTTGATAGTAGTTGCTTCAAACACATGATCAGGAATAAATCTTTCTTTACCAAGTTAACTCTCATCAATGATGGATCTATTACATTTGGTGGTGGAAACAAGGCTTTGATTTGTGGTAGATGATCTATTAGCACTCATGGTATCCCTTAGCTTAAGGATGTCCTAAATGTATAAGGATTCAAGGTTAATCTTATCAATATTAGCCAAATTTGTGATAACAAGTACACTATGAAGTTTACTCAAACAAAATACATTGTGTATGACGAGTTTGGTACCAGAGGTATCAGATTTAAGGACAATTGCTACTGTCTGTAACCCCTCCCAAAGTTATGTGTAGTAACCTAAGTTTAAGTATTGAAGAATTATGGCATCAATGACTAGGTCATGTCAACTATAAATTGTTGAAGAAAATTTCAAATCTTAAAGTCGTCCAGTGTCTTCATTCTATTTCCTCCATTCTTGAGTACATTTGTGGTCCTTATTAGTTGGGAAAGAAAAGCAAAATCCAACATAAGGAGAATCAATTCTTATCTACCATAACACCACTCCAATTTCTCCATATGGATTTGATGGGTCCGATTAAAACTACAAGCATTGGTGGATGAAAGTATATTCTAGTTATTATTGACAATTTCTCTGGATATATATGGGTTTTATTTCTAAGAGAAAAATCTGAAGCCTTTGGTAAGTTCAAATCCTTATGTATCAAGCTACATAATGAAATATTTGAATCCATTGGAACAATCATAAAAATCAGGATTAACCATGGAAGAGAATTCAAGAACTCTAAATTTAGTGCCTTTTATGATAAAATGGGAATTTAACACAATTTTTATACTTCTAAGACCCCTCAACAAAACAACATTATTGAAAGGAAGAATAGAAAGTTATTGAAGAGATGGAGAGAGTCATGTTGGCACATAAAAACTTAGCAAAACACTTTTGGGTTGAAGTTTTTAACACTAATTATTGTACTTTGAATTGTTACTTCCTAAGACTCGACACCTGTTAGTCTTGGTATGAACTCATGCATGGAAAAAGACTAAATGTTAAGCACTTTTGTGTGTTTGGAAGTACAGGTTATATTCTCAAGTACATGGAAAATCTTGATAAGTTAGAGGCTAAGAGTGACCTTTGATTTTTCATTCGGTATTCCAATAATAGCTATGCTTATATAGTTTACAACATGAGAACCCCGATTGTAATGGAATCGATCAATGTTATGACAAATGATTCAGATGCAACCAAATTTATTGAATTCAATGATAATGAGATATTTGGAGTTTGGGACACTTTTAAAAATATAGCGGATAATGTTATGATACCTTCCACTACTATTGTTGATTCCTTTAGAACCATTGAAGAAGAAAAGGATGATGAACAAGAAGATTCTTCTCTTCCTAAATAGGCTTAGAATTCCCATTTTGTAGATAATATTATCAGTAATGGGCAAGGTGGAATTAAGATGAGATGTCAACTATAGAACACCCTACCATCCTTTCTAATAATGTTAAGGAAGCCCTACAAGACATACATTAGGTCAACTCTATGTAGAAGGTACTCAATCAATTTTAGGGAAATGATGTTTGGTACTTGGTTCTTAAGTCTTTTAACAAGCATATTATTGGTAATCGTTGGCTGTATAAAAATAATGAAGATGAAAATAGGGTCATTACTCAAAATAGGTCTCACCTTGTTGCACAAGGATATACCTAAATTGAAGGAAAATATTTTGATGAAATTGTCGCCACTGTTGTACGTCTTGAGTCTACTAGACTACTTCTTGGTCTTGCTTGTTTCTTCATGATTAAGCTATATCATATGGACATCAAGAGTGCTTTTCTAAATGGAGTCATCAAAGAAGAGGTTTATGTGGAATAACGAAAAGGGCTTAAATATCCTCACTTTCTAAACCATGTAATGAGACTAAAGAAAGCATTATATGGGTTAAAACTTGCTCCACATGCTTGGTATAAGTGTCTCACCATATTGCTCCTTAATAATGGTTTTTTGAGAGGAAGTGGTGACAAGACTTTGTACATTTCAAGAATTCTAGGTGAGATTGTTATTTCTCAAGTGTATGTTGATGGCATCATTTTGGATCCATTAAAGATGATCTAGTACAAAAATTCACTACCATTATGCAAAGTGCATTCGAGATGAGTTTAGTTGGAGACCTAAAGTTCTTTCTCGAGTTTCAATTCAAACATTTGAGTGATGAGATCTTCCTATCTCAAGATAAGTATGCAAAGGATTTGGTTTGAATATTGCCTCTCTTACACGGACCACTATGAGCACCACTCTTAATCAAGACCCTTCAGGAAAGAATATAGAGTAGATTTTGTACAAGAGTACAATTAGGAGTCTTCTGTATCTGACTGCGAGCCTCCTTGACATCTCCTTCAATGTAGGAGTATTTTCTAGATACCAAAGAATCATATCTTGCAAAAGTCAAAAGAATCATATCTTACGACAATCAAAAGAATCATCAAATATGTCAAGGGTACCTCAGAATTTGGTATTTGGTATCGTAAGGATACTACTACAGAGTTGATTGGATACTATGATGCCTATTCGACTGGATGTAAGGATGATATAAAAAGTATACTTGGAGGCTTTTCTATTTAGGAAATTCCTTGATTTTGTGGCATAGTAAAAGTAGAGTTTGATTTCTCTCTCAACTATTGAGGTTGAGTATATTGCTACTGGATTGTGTTGTTCACAATTACTTTGGATGAAGCAAATGTTATTAGACTATGATGTCAAGGTTAAAAATCTTCTTTTACATTGTGATAACACCAGTTCTATATGCATCTTAAAAAATCTAGTCTAACATTCAATGACCAAACACATTGATATCCATCATCATTGTGTAAGAGATCTTATTGAATCGAATACCTTGACTTTACAACATGTCAACATTGATCACCAACTTCTTGATATTTTTACTAAACATCTACACTTTCAAAGGTTTGAATCCCTTAGAAAGGTTATTAGTGTTTGTATCTCTCACTTAGAGGTTTGCTCCTGTATTCTTCGTATTCTTATGAGCTTGAAGAACTTTGTATGTGGTTATTATCTTATTTTGTTTCCTCTATTCTTATATGTGTTACTTTTTAGTACTAGACCTGTGTTCAATTTTCTACTTGTGAAATGAACTTTTTTTGAGGGGCCATTGATGTTTTATGGTTGACATGCTTTTGACTTTTAAATTGAAATATAAATGTTTTGATATGTGTATTCCTTGAGCATATGTATGGCTAATTTTTTTAATTATATTTGAAATGAACTTTTTCTCATACATATGTCATAACTTTGTGAATTTGTTTGAATATTTTGAGAAGTTTGTGTGGATTATGCCTTAATGATTTGTATGTCTCTAACAAGCTCTAGAATCCACTTAGTATTTCTTGAGGTGAAATCCTTGGTGTTGCTTAGATAGAGAAGAGAGGTCATTTTTGGATCATTTTGAACCTTTCAAGCCACCAATGTTTACTTGTCTTCTTTACCCCTCTTTGAGCCTCATGTTAATCCTTCTTTTCTTTACACCTATTTTTTATTAACCCAGCCCAAATGATTATTCCCATTTACCTTGTACACCCTTTATTGAGCATGTATGTTCTAGGAATGTCTGTTTTATCCTTTTCATTTCAATCAACAAAAAGGAGAAGATTGAAAATTGAATGATAAATAAAAAAAAGGGAGATGGAGAAAAGAAAATTAAAATGAACTATTGAGAATTATTTTAAAAAAAGGAGGAAAGAAAAGAAAGGAAAGTGAAATGATGACAAATATGAAAAAGAAGGGGTGTATAAATTATTCAATTTTATGTATTGTTCTCATAACATCATTGTATGTGAATGAATTTTGAGAAGTATAGGGGAAAATATTCATGTTTAAGGTATAAATATTATAGACATGAACTTATCTGATTGTTCTTGGATGGAAAATAGTGTGTTTAAGCCTAAATGTCATCTCTTTTCTACTCATACCTTAGCCTATCATTGCAAGTTGTGAAAGATTTATTGATTTTGGTTAAGTTGGCACTTACATTAGTGGAGAGAGGCTAAAATTGGACATATGAAGTTTAGATATACTTGAGTCTATATTTCTATTTGCTTGGTTTACATAAGCATTTATCGATGACATATAAAGTAAGAGCAACACACACTGAGCATGTAATCAAATATTTAGTTATACCCTTACATGAATACATCATGGATTTATGGCCATGTGAATCTTTATGTTGAGTGCATTGGTTTATCTAAAGACAATCTCGTTATTTGAACTTGCTTAATTTGCTTTTCTTTTTCTATTTCATGCTTTCTATTGTGTGTAGTTGCTCCTATTTTGGGGAAGAGGCATGTGTCTATTGTAGTGTTGCTTTGAATTTCAGTGTCAAAAGGGGAAGAAGTTTCTGTGCATAATTATGTATTTTTATCATGTTAGTGTTACATGGGTGGTAAGTGTAAGATTACACTACATCATTTTTCTTGACTTGCATATACTTAAGAGGAGTGCTACATAAAGTTAGGAGTTGTGTACTTTTCTTATATTGGTTACCTATTGGTATTTACCTATGTAAAGGTGACACGATAGTATGTGGTTAGACTACACATTGTTTTTGTATGATATGTTCACGAGATGTGTGTAGGTTACAGGTGTAGATTGAAGTATTCAAGCTTTATGTGTGTTGTATGTAGTAGTGTTGAGACCCTCATGTTTCAAAGTAGATGAGTTGATACATGAAGATGGATGGAACGCACAAGATGGATGCCCTTGGTGTAGGTATGTCTTTCGGGTTTTCGTACGTGTCGATGTTTTGTTCATGGGAACAAACATACATAGGTATCTTCATGATCATCTCATGACAGATGTGAGTATGTATTTATTTGTGCATTTTTTTGACACGAAAAGACAAAAGGGGAGAATATTAGTCTTGTTGTACTCAGTTTTTTTGTGTTGACTTTACATGTATAAAACACGATGTCTATTTATTTTTACTCAGTGTTCTATCTTCCTCTATGTAAGGTTGTTTACTGCAGATCAGTAATGCATACACACATATAGTTAGGAAAATTGTGATTAAAAGCATGTTTTCACACACCACATGGTTGGTTGTTTTTAGTATACATGCTAGATTAAGAATGGTGGATTTTGGTTCATTTTTGGTGCGGGTATTTGTGGATTTTGGTTCATAATTCTATGCTCACACAAATGTATCATAATTAATGAAGCACTTTCAAAGTAATTAGGGAATACATAATTCGAATCAATAGAAATTTTGGTAGAGTTTTGATAGGTTGATTGAATTAATTAAACAATTAATGAAGCTTATTTACAACACTCGGTCAACTACCTCACTAGCCACCTCATACTAAAGGTTGTGGTGTGAGGTACCAAAAAAATATCAAAACTCTGCCAAAATTTCTGTTGATTCGAATTATGTATTCCCTAATTACTTTGAAAGTGCTTCATTAATTGTGATACATTTGTGTGAGCATAGAATTATAAGAGTAACTATTTTTTCGTGATGAGTGGGTACATCTCTGTGTGAATAGTATTCAAGGGTTGTGTTAGTTTATTCTACATATTACTATTATGTGGTATTTGATCACATCACATTGGATGGTGTCGGTTGTGAAGGAAATCCAAGTCTGTGTGTTAAACTAAGTCATTGTAGAAGTAGCAAACAAGAGCAACAATAAGCAGTTTAAATAGAGGTCTGAACTGATAGAGACAATAATTACTGATTTTATTTCTTTCAGAGTTGTAACTATTTTGTTGATTAGTGAAATGTTTGTTGCTGAGAGGTTTCCTTAAGAAATCTTACGAGGTTACCACATATATATATTCTCTATGTGGGTTTACCTCATTATATCGTGTGTTATGCATGCTCTATTGGT
This sequence comes from Hippophae gyantsensis, assembly GCA_030763125.1. NCBI lineage: Eukaryota > Viridiplantae > Streptophyta > Magnoliopsida > Rosales > Elaeagnaceae > Hippophae > Hippophae gyantsensis. The sequence goes on along the minus strand of CM061030.1, from coordinate 49,253,678 downwards.
ATGCTAAAATAATCTAAGTTTGAATTGTGCATGTTACAACATATTATTGCTTAAAATCTTATTATAACACTTTCTTATTCCTTATATGCTTTTCATTTCTCATATGATATATATTATTGAATGTTATCTACATATTTGATATTACATTATTACTACTTCTGCTTGGTGTTCTGTTATAAGCCTTTATCTTTTTCGCTGCATGTAGGGATGAGTCCATTAGGATTTAACTTGGTTGTATCTCAAGTCATGGACTCTTTCACTATTTTTATTTCTATGAGTCATTTTAATTTAGTTATGATGTTTGTTGGTATTATCATTGAAAGCCATCACAAGACTATAACTCTTTCACTAAACCCTAAAGGTTTAAAGGCATGTTACATATGCTAAATCCAACCGTGTTAATCTATGAAAATGATTTAGGTTAGATTAGGATAGGTTGATTTACTCTCATTTTGATAACAATTTTGATTGCTTATCTTGCTAGAAACTAGCTAGAAGCTGGCTGGGGGTTGCGATACGTGCCTAAAAAGAACACATATCTTATGATTTATCGGGAGTAAAAGAATGAATTAGATTTTAATATTGCATTTTTACCTAAGTATTTTTAAAATTGTGTTTTCAGAATCATGAGATATGTTTTCATGTATTTTAGGTATTTTGGTTGTTAAAAGATACAAATGAAAAATTGAAGGACTCGATTGCAAAATATTTATACATAATACATCAAGGGGTCAAAACTTGAAAGTGGGAAAAATAAGAGTGCGTTGTAGCATAAGTATATATGAGTCGCAACACCAGTCTTTCAGATGGAATTAGACAGAACTAGAAATGAGGTTATGCCGCAACATAAGTCTAGGCAAGTTGTAGCTCGTGCTTTCGAATTTGTTAATAAAACACTAAATTTTCAATATCCTTATCTCACTTACTCCAAATTTTCTAGACTTAAAATTCTAATTATTTTAGACTTCTACAACCCTAATCCTAATTGCATCATGTGTAACTCTCATATTGTAACTAAGGTTAACCGCAAAAGGGGGCACATATTTTAGATACATAGTTTGTAGTAAATATACTAAAGTTTGTAGAGAATTTGGAGGCTAAAGGCAAGATAGGAATCAAAGAGGCAATTGAGCAATGGATATCATCAATAGACATTAGTCTTAGCTTATTCTTCTTCTCCTTCTTCTCCTTCTTTTTCTTATTTTTCAATGATTTTAATTATGATTCTTTCAAAATCAATGCCTAGCTAATTTATTTATCTGATTGTAGGAAATTAACAAGCTCAAGACTATGGTGTAATCACTATAATGTCATGATGAATTTTTAAACTCCATCCTTGATCTTTAATATGTTTGACTCTATGTTTAAATGTCATAACTAAGCATGTATGAATTAGTATGATCAACTAGTTTATTGCATGAATATATTTAATTCTAGTTTAAGTATTAGTATGTAATCATTGATACTCTTATTCGAAGTAGTACTTTGTTTTCACGGGTGATAAGAGGGTTCAATATCTTCATTAAAGGTTAAATTATTGTTCTAATCTTGTATTGTTTAGTTATCTCTTTTTTGAAATTTAATGCAATAAATGGACCAAATCTAATAAGTGAACCTCTAGATTGTTCGATATTTAGATTGGTTAATAGATTATATCATTAATCAATAAACAATAAAAAAATGTGAGAAGTCTTAAGTGTACATAGATTTCTAAAACTTTAAGTTAAGAATTCATAAATGATTTAAGGTTAGTATAATGAAAATAAATATTGATGCATGACATAATTGGTTAGCTTATAATCTAAAGGTATGGATAATTCATAATCACATGTTTCTCATAATCTATATACTTGTTATTTTATTTATTTTTTTAACTTTTATTTTTATTTAAAAACAATTTTTGAAACCTCTCTTTGCTAATTAACTAACAAGCTAATAAGTTATCGTGGGTTTGACAACATTTGTTCTTAATTTACTTATCAATTGCATAATTTGATCATGTATACTTGCTTGTTTTCAAGCGTATAAGAAATAAAAATAGAAAAATAAACAAAGACAATAACTATCAAATCAATTATACATTTATCTTAAAGATTGCCCATAATATTCAATACACAGATTATCTAAGTCTCACTCTTTATCAAAGACTAATTCAAATATTAATTTCACTTTTTTGATTAACTCTTAGACATTCATCTAACCACCAACCTATAACCTTTATATTGGATAATTTTATGCATGACATTCATAGAATAAAATTCTTGGTATCTAGATTATGCAAATATGATATGTGTGCATATTAATCACAAACCATATAGGCCTATCTTTCAATTCACTCTCTACTAATATAGAATTGTTACACTACTTTTGATCAATGGGTCTTTATCAAGGTTATAACGTTAGGCCAATGTGTAGCATTATGAAGAAAAGTGGAAGGTGAGTCACAAAACAAGAGAAACCGAACACAACTATTTTATTTTAAGTATGGACTTAACTTCACTTGTTACCCACTCATTCAATCATAATTTAAATTTTTATCCATTAGTAGTGTACTACCCACTTTACTTCTTTCATATATCATTGCATCCTTTAACTCTAATTATTATTATTATATATTTTGAAATTAAAAATACAGAGTATACATATAACATAAAATGTATGATGCTATATTGGAGTCCAATAAAATTCTTTACAATCCCCAACCTATTGATTTCCATATATTGTTGGATTTTAATCTTTCTCTTCTCATTACTTCTCTTTCTTTTCCATGGAAGGTTCATACTAAATGTGTTCATGATAAGTTCTCTTAAGAATTAAAAGGATATGATGATGTACTTTTTGGCTCATAAAAGAGATGGGTTATGACAAGCTAAACAAATGGAAGGCTACATGTTTACTTTATATGCTCAAAGGGTTACTAATAACACATAAATAAGTGATAGGCTTACAAAGGCTTAAATAGTTCAAAAATGGTAGAAATCATCTCTTAAGTTTAATGTATTCTATGATTTTGCCTTAAGGGTTTTTCAAAGTAATTTCTGGAGATTATCAACACCTCAAATATGTCTATGGAACATTCATACACAAAACAATCCTAAGTACTTAGATTACTCAATCATATACAAAACAATCCTAAGTACTTAGATTACTCAATCATCCTTATCGCTAACCATAAAATGTTCAATTTACATTCAAATCACTACTTAATTGAAGCTTAGAGTCCTCTAGATATTAAAGTTATCATACTCATATTCCTATGATTGACATATAAATTGACTTGAAATGCACAAACAAAACAAGTAAAAACTTACTCAAAATAGAATAAAAATTAAAAATTTAAAAATTTTGTTCAAAATGTTTTTTGAACTTTTAACATATATACGAAAGGGACTTTCCCAAAACCAACCTAAAATCTACATTATTCTCAATATTCTAATGCATCTAAAGAGAAGAGAGAAAGAGAAAAATTACCCTCCTCATAGCGGTGAATTATGGCTATTCGGATCATTAGGTTCACATTCTTAGTCCATCACATGCATCAATTGTAACATGCATTGAGAATTTAAGTGTAACTCACAAATAATAACATCACGAACAAATTTATTAAGTTAAGAGGTTCCACTAAATATAATAACAAAATCTCAAAATGAAAGAAAAAGTACATCAAATAATTAAAAAATGAAAAGAAAAATAAATGCAAATAAAAAATAAAACTCAACACGGTACCTCCTATTTAGTGCTTGGTTTAACGTCTTTAGCTCGACGTAATGTGTTCATAAAAGTAAGAAAAAAGTTAGTAGACTAAAACAGAAAAATATAAAAAAATAAAAAAAATAAAAATTAAACCAATAATTTATGGTGAAATTGTAAAGCCAATCCGATGATGACAACAAAAACTAGATACTTTTGGAAACACATAAGTATATATGATCAAATTGTACAAGTGATAAGTAAATTAAGAACAAAGGTTATCAAACTCATGGGGATTCTAACAATGACTATCACTACTTATTAGTTTGTTAGTTAATTAGCAAGAGGGGTTTTGAAAATTATTTTTAAATAAAAATAAAATTAGAACAATAAATAAAATAAGGAACACATAGATAATGAGAAATGTATTATTATGGAACTATCCTCACTACAAGCCTACAAGATAACCAATTATGTCCTGAATCAATACTTAGCTTCTTAATCCTAAATTACTACTGTAACCTAGAATCATCCTTGAATTCTTAACCATTGATAACCTTTGATAGAGGTTCATTTACAAGACTAAATCCTGGACAACCTAGAGGTTCATTTACTAGATTTAATCCATTTATTGCACTAAGTTCTAAAAAGAAGATGACTAAAGTATGCAAGATTATAACCATTGATAACCTTTCATAGAGGTATTCAACTATACTTGTCACGTATGGCTACAAGGTACCATTTCGAATAAGATTATTAGCGATTATATACTAATATCTTAAACTATATATAAACATATAAATGCAATAAACTAGTTGATCACTCTAATTCATACATGCATAGTTGTGGCATTTAATCATAGAGTCAAATACATCAATAATAAAGGATTAAATTTAAAAATTCATCATGATATTATATTAATTAATGATATTCACATAAATTGTGTTTGCAATAAATACGCAAGCATACGTATCGTAACAAGTAATATAATGATAAGTAAAGATCGTTCCCATGGAGATTATTTTTTAGAAACTAATTTTTAAAACTAAAAATAATAAAAATCAATTTTTTTGGTGTTTTTATATATTAAGAAAGCAAAATTAAAATAACTAAAAGTAAATAGCAATAATTAATTAAATCTGATTTTGTGACTAAAAATATATATGAGAAAATATCTAGGAATACTTAATCCCCCAATTTTATAAACATGCGAATCACTAAAATCCTCCCAAAATAATATCAATTAATTACATGCTCAATTGAATCTAACCTAGCATGTATTCCTCTCTCAAGTAAACTACACACCATATAGTAATTAATTTAATCACACTCTCATGCCAATTAAATTGCATACTACTTATTAAGTTCATCAATTATGGATCACATACAAAAGAATCATACATCTTTGCCTAGAAACAATGCATGTTATTTAATCAAGACAAACAATTAAATAATTTTCTCAAATCTATTTAATTGCCTCTATAGATAAATTGTTGGTCAAACAATTAATAGCATAAAAATCAGATTAAATAATATAATTAAATTAATATTATAATTGGAAAAAAATATTAGATTATCACATGGTGAAAATTGGGTTCATAAGATCCCTAGATTAATAAATTAATTACACATAATTGTGTTCATAAAACTCATATTTTTCATAAAGAAAGACATAAAATTAATAAAGAAAAGAGTATAAAAAGAAATACAATCAATCTCTTGAATTATAGAATTAATTTCCTCTTGAATCTCCACCAAAATTGTCGTTTCTTCAAATTTTTGGTATTTTTCTATCTTTTTAACTCTAAAAACTGACCAAAATTATGCTAATGGAGGCTAATTAGGGTTTGTGGAGTGATTATAGGCTTACATAAAGCTCAAGTGTGATCTAAACTGTCCGATTAGCTTCAGATCAAGGGCTACGATCAAAACAAGAAAATTTGACAATTTCAGCCAATCATAGAGCGACACATGGCATCAGAAATTCATTGGGTGAATCACCTAGTCAGCAACACGTGGCGCGACGTGATTCGCGCAAATGGATGGTATGGCGCACGAGTGGAGTAATGGAGTGGTGACACTGGCATGGTGCGTTGATCGATTTCTGAACTCGGATTGAACACTATGCTGACACGTGGTGCGTGTTTCATCCTCCTTCCACGCGATGCAACATGATTCGCTGTCTGTGCTTACGTGGCATCTATGTGGCTTACCCAGTCAGCTCCTTAGCTTACGTGGTATGCCACGTGGCAACTTCTGATTGGTCCTACGTTAAAAATTCATAAAAAATTCCAAAAATTTTATTTTCACCCCTTTTTCACTAAAAAGTTTATATTTATTTTTTTGCCATAAAAATACTATTTATTAAATAAAATAAGTAAATATGAAGTAAATTATATATCTAAAATCTATACCCCAGTTACATATTTATAATATGAGAGTTACACATGATGTAATTAGGATTAGGGTTGTAAAAGTAAAAAAATAATTATATTTCTAAGCCTAGAAAATCTGGAGTAAGTAGAATAAGGATGCTAAAAACACGGTGTTTTAGTGCAAGTCTGAAAGCATGGGTCATGGCATGCGACACGACCTTGTTTCTGGTTCTACCCAATTTCATCAAAGAAACTGATGCCACGACATACATATACTCATGCTATAGTACACTCTTATTTTTCCCACTTTCACGTTTTGACCCTTCCTTGATGTATTCTATACAAATGTTTGTATTTAGGTCCTCTATTGTATGACACTTATGCTCTTAATTGTGAGGATTTGTTTGATCTTTTGTCATTTACATTCTTTATGTCCAAAAGTACCTGAAATACATCAAAACATACCCTATGATCCCAAATATACAATTTGTAAAATACTTATATAAAATTGCAATATTAATACCTAATTAATTCTTTTAGGCCCGATCATTCCCAAGATATGTGTTATTTTTAGGCATGTATCACACCCTTTCTATAAATATGAAAACATTTGTAAAATTCTGTAAATTTATTATAAGTACATAAAGTGCCTTAAAAAGTATCTTGGACAATATATTGAAGAGTAGGGATATATTGAAAAATTTTGGTGTGAAAAATCAAACTGAATAAGAAATATTGAGGAATATCTATGTACCTCACAAAACACCTCGCTACTACCTCGCCAACACCTTGATGCATCTTGCCACCACCTTGCTACACCTTACCACCACCTCATCACCACTACTAGCGAGCTCCTTGGTGAGCTCCTTGGAATGGCTATAAAAAGGGGCTAGCTTTACCCATTTTTTTCACACATATTTTCCCCTCTTATCCCCCTTCTTTAGACCTTTCTTTTTCTAAGTTTTTTGGGTTTTCCAACACATTTTGGAGGACATCTCGAGTATAAAATATCAAGGAGTTCAAGTTCGAAAGCTCGATAATGGAATAACTTTTTAGGTAGGACTCTAACTTTTTAAATTCATGCATTGTTTTTATAAAAGAATTGTCATACATAATATATGATGGATAAAAGTGAAAAATTGGATGCTATTATTTTATGTTTAATTTTATAATATTATAAATATTGTTTAAAATGAGATACTCATCATAAATATTTTATTATGCATACATTGAAATTGTTTTGCATATACGATAAGTATCAAATGTTGATATGAAATCAACACTGAAAATGTGATATGACAATCGAGAATTTTATACATGCATCATGATAATGATTTTATATGTGAGGAGTATACCTGTATGTTGTCTTGCGAAGTATGGTATGCATGGGCTACTATTGCAGTAGACTATTTTCAATAGACTTTAGGTACACATTACATACACATGTATCTTTGGAGATTAATCCATCTATAGTGTCTATATGTGACCGAATTATTATGGTCGATATATATGATCGTGAATTATTGTGGTTACATATGAGCATCAAAGTTGGACCTCTCGTTGTGTTTGCTGTCTATTATGGATTCGTTGACTACAATGGGCCTCAAACTTGGACCTCATATTGCATTTAGAATCGACCTACCCATAGACGAGGGCCTATATGATGTGACTTGATTGACACATATACTCAATGTATTGTGATCATATATGGAGTCAGAGGAGGACCCACATGCGTCTTGGAGTTAGATCGTGCATATGCCCATGTATTTGGATGACCAATACATATAAGGTTGCATATCATGCATTAGATTTGTACCGCATGTCATATTTTGTATTATATGAGCATGCATTAGGATACATGTATTGTACTTTCCCTCAGTTTCTCTTAAAGCATGGATGTATAGGTATACCTGGGTTTATAACTGAAATATCCACACACTATGAACTGATGATGATTACTTACACTTATGAAAATTTATTAAAATGAGCATGCATCATGAATATCTTCTTATTATGATAAAAATTTAGAGTAGACTCCTATTGAGACGATGGAGATAGGATGATCGTGAACATAGGATTTTGACGATACAAGGTTTGACATAAAACCTTATTTCTTTTATTAGTTATTATAATTTACAATTAGGGATGGTGAGACTACTCTTATGAATTTTAAATTAACTTTATAAATGTTTTAAATTTAATTTATGACTTTATAATGAATTTTGTATTTTAAGTAGAAAATATTTGAAAGGTATCCAAATTGTTTATAAAATTGATTTTTAAATTAAAATTTTCATGATTACTCAAGAAAAATTCTTTAAACATGATTTTAATTTTTTCCCTTTTTATCTCACGTACCCATTTTTTAGAGCGTGACAATTTGTTATTAGAGCACGGTCCTAATGTCATGGGAACAAAAAATTTCTTTCTAAAAGTTGTTTTTGTCTCAACTACCTACTTGTAGAATAGCCAATAAGAAATGTGTGCAAATTAACTACACTAAGTAACAATTGAACTCAAGAAGAACCTAAGGTGAAAATTAAAATCTACTACATTGAAGGATTTTAAGGACTTGTCTTCTTTATTTCAAAGGAATGCTAAATTTTTTTGCCACTACAAGATGGTTTCAAAAGAAAAGATGTATCACATACCTTCTAAATGTGTTCACATTATCCTTAACTTGATTTTATGGAATTGGAAATTTTATGAACAATTCATTGGATTGAGCTAATTATAGGAGCAACTATCAACATTTGCTTGTTCTTAAGGCATAGGAGTTTTCTCGAATTCTAGTAGTTACTTATTGGATTGAACAAGTTAAACTAGAAATAAGTTTGTCAAAATCTTAACCTAATGATTGGATCTTATACCATCAATATTACCATAAGATGATTCATGTCAAAATGGACTGCAACCATGGATGAGGTTTTCATTCTACTTTCTTCTCTTAGGCATCAAATACTTGAAAGAATTTCCCAAGACAAAGTCAACATTGACAGTTGTATGAACATTTTCGATGATCAAGAAAACCTTTTCAAGAACTATCATCACAACCTTATTAGTTGATTTAACCACCTTTCTAAGGAACCCTCAAATCCCTTGTAAACCCTTAATCATCATTAATTAGTATGAGAAAAGGATGAGGACAAAAGCATTGAAAATCTAGACAAGGATCACAAGAACAAGTCTTTGTGACATATGGCAAGAGGAACAATGATGATTTGAATTTATTACACAACTCTTGTAAACAAATTCCTTTCGACATTTCTACCACCAATTCCTTCACTTCTTCCGATGGTTAAATCTTACAAACCCCATTATTCAAATTTTTCTCTTGGAATCTCTTCTGATGTCCTTTATGATTGTAATAGTCAATTTTAATAACACAAGCAATGGGCCTTTTAGTATTCCCCTTAAGCATCATCTAAAAGGAAGACAAAATAAAAAAAATAAAGTTCCTTTGAAAATCTTTAGAAGTGAAAGGTAATGATGGAAAAAGCTTGGCACCACTATCAATAATGGAAAATGTTGGAAGGAATTTCTAGAATAATTATCTAGATTTTTCTAGTACAAGGACAATTATATAATCAAGTTGTAACCTAGATAAATACCGATGACTATCTCTCGTTACGACATTAGTATAAAAAGGAGTTAATGAAATATTAGGATGAACTGCCAACAAAAGGATTCAATCAAGAGCATTGCCTTGTGGAATGTCTGTTCTATTTGTTAAAGGAATATATAAAGTTCAAGATTTGCATCAATTAAAATGTTAAAGAGACATATATTATTAAGGATTATTTTATCAACTTAAGGATACAAGCTTCCAAAGTCTATACATCGATGATTATAAGTTAAGAGAATCAAATGTACCATAACTACTTTTAATTCTAGAATGAGCACTCTTAGAGAAGGAAGAACTCGTGGGAGTACTATGAAACAATAGAAGATCAATTATTTTACATAATTTAGAGTCTACGATATCCCCTACATAATTGACTAAAAAGGGCATCAATTTACTCTCAAAACATGGGTGTGGAGCAACATTATAAGTATCAAAAGTGTGACTGTTAATTGCATCAATAATTGTTGTATTGAATAATGAAGCATCACATGTAGTATTCATTGACACGTCATAGAAAGGATTTGGACATACTTGAATGTTTACACAAAGATTGATGAAACAAGATTTGCATCTAGGATGTTTCTTAAAACTTGAAGCATCATTTGTTTTGAAAGGCAATTTAAGATTTTTGTAAAGAATGACGACAAGAATCTACACGATTTAAGGGATATCAACATTGAGAATTACAATTATTAAACCAAGAAGGATCCATTGATACATCAATCAACTTTCAATGATGGAAATAACAGTATAACATTTGGAGAATTCACAACAAAATTGTCAGGTCATAAGATAACAATAAGGAGCTCACAAATTTTTATATTTTCTATGCAGAGGTGGAAAAGGATCAAAGTATGAAAGGAATTATGGTAAAGGTATTTTTAAAGGATTACAATTTGACACAGAGAAAGCAACATACACTCTTAAGTCGAAAGTTAGAGGTGTCACATAAATGATATTGGTAATGGTGGAAAAAATCAAATAATAGAAGGATCACAAGTTGAAACTAAGGATAATGGAAGAAAAGTATAGGTTTATGCTTAACCTTAAAACATAATGAGCGACTTAATTTAACAATCACATATTTTGACAAAGTATGGTGAAGAATTATTGGAAGGAGAAATGGTGAATAGATAGATTTTCACTATTGGAATGTTTTGTTTTCAACAAAGAGATAGTAGTCCTAGATGAAGACTCTTTAAAGATAAGGAGCCATGGGGAAAAATGATAAGAAATTGGTAGTATATCTAGAAAGTATGGAAAGTACTGTGATCTTAGTAGAACTTATTGGAAAAACAAAATGAAAAAGAATGAAAATTAACTTGTAGCAAACTACATATTAGAAGGCGACAATAAAAGACTCAATACATGGTGAACAATTTTTACAAAAAGAATTGTACGATCGAATGGTAAATCAAGGTTAATTGTACTATATCAAGATTTGAAATTCTTCCCCTTTGTCTATAGAATTGTTACAAGAATTTTTTCGAATGGAATTGTTGTATTATACAAAATAATGGAAAGTTTGAAAGGGTTATTCAAACATTAGAGGATGTGTCATGAAGTTTAGGAGAAATCAAATCGATCAACTGTGAAGAATTGATTTCATCTACAACAATAGCTATTATAAAAAAACTGGAATAACCCCAAGTGAAAATGTATGCATATAAACTATATGGACTTTCGAGATGATGAACAAAAAACAAGAAATCATGGGAGAAGCACAATTTATATTACATCCTAGGAATACAAAAATGTATCATAATTTAAAAAGAATACACTAGTGGAGGATAATTAAGAAAGATATTTCACAGTTTGTAACCAACTACATGATATGTCTACAAATAACCTATAAGACTACCTCACCCACCGTCGGAATGAAAATGGGATGATATAACCATGGACTTTTTACAAGAATCACCACGCACCTCTCAAAGTTGATTGTATCTAATGAAGATCTAAATTGTACTATGCAAAAATTAAGAGAAAAATAAAAAAAATACAAATTCAACAATATTGCAAGATCATTCAAAAGAGATTCAAGAACAAGTAAAGATTGATATTTTTGGTTCCTTTGAATTCAATATGTCATTCAATTCAGATTATTTTCTCTACCTTTTTTCTTCTTTATTATGAAATATTTAGTTATTGTCATGGATTTTATAAATTATATGTCTAGCTAAATATTCAATGTGATTGTGGGCAATTTTAAGCCCTAGAATATGGTTTAAATTAATTTAATGTCATAATAAATTTTAGTTTCAATTTTTGATGTGTTCAATATTATGTTTAAATGCCAAAATTATGCATATCGTAGATTAGGTGGCTAACTAGTTTATTGCATGAGTATATTTATATCTATTTTAAGATGTTAGTATGTAATTGCTAATACTCTTATTCAAAGTCATAACTAGTGCCCACACATGACAAGTAAAGTTGAATACCTTTGCTAAAGGTCAAAATGGTTGTTCTAATCTTGACTAGTTTATTTATCTTCTTATTAGATCCTAATGCAATGAATGAATTAAATATAGTAAAGGTTCTTCTAGATTGTTCAAGATTTAGGTTGATTTATGATTGTATTCTAAATCAATTACGAAGTAAGAAATGTGGAAGTCTCAAATGGACCTAGAGTGCTAAAGTTAAAGTTAAAAATTCAAGAGTTATTTTAGATTATAATAGTAATTTAGGACTCAATTAACTAAATATTGAGTTATGACATGATTAGTTGAAATTAAAGGCTAGTGGTGAGTATGGTTCCATAATCACATCTCTCTCACATTCGTATTCAATTTACATTTATTTTCTTCATGTTATTTTCCTTAAAATAATCAAAAATCCACTTTGCTAACTTTAATTAACTCATTAACATACTAATAAATAGTATTAGAAAGTATAAACAATCCTTATGTGTATGAAAAACTTTGTTCTTAAATTATTTATCACTTCTACAATTAACCACATATATATTTGCTTGTTTCCAAGTATATCACCATGGTTAGGGCTAGCCAACATTATTGCAATCATAGTGATGTTGCGAGAGTTGATGTTAAGAGAAAAACTAGATCCTTTATTATTGGTAACATGACAGTTAATATGAATTTCTTTTCACAAAATATACATTTTAATATTTGGTTATTATCACTATTTTTATTTTAATATTTTTATTATTTTTCTATTCTAATAAAAATAAAAATTAATATTTAAAATATTTTTTATTAAAATATTATTATTGTTAATTGTTTATTAAATAGTTTCATACTAAAATTAACTTTTATCATTGATAATAGCTCGTGTTTTATTATATTTTAATTAATTTGTATTAAAAATAATACTTTAACAGAGAAAATATTAAATAACATTATTTTTTTTTAATTAGAATATTTTACCAAAATTAAAGAACTAGAAAAATACCCTTTAGAATCAGAAGGACCAAACAATACCAACTTTATAAACTGGATGATTTCTATAGCCTCTCTCCCTATAATAAATAATATCTAACATTAAATATCTATTATTCATAAATTGAATTCTAACATCTCCCATTGCTTTACGTGAGACGAGATCACCATTGTCTACTCGCATGATGAAGTGTTGATCTTGTAGTTTTATTGGAGAACCAATCAATTGTAAAGAAGAACATACATAGTTAATTGCCCCTAAATCAACTATCTATGGTAATGTATCACATACAACTCCACACGATTCAAGAATAAGAAATCATATTTACCTTTCTCTTTATTCTTGTCATTCTTTTGTGACAAAAATAGAGGATAATGTCTCTTTCAATATTCATGTTGGTTGCAATGGAAACAATTTTCCTTTGCCTATTCTTACCTTTTCCACCTATGAACTTAGTAGTAGCTCTATTTTGACTAGCCTTTGTTGCCCTTTCTTTTATTAGTATCTTCCTCTTTTTAATTGTGAAAGGTTGACTCCTAAAAAAAATTTTCTTTCCCTTTATGCCATAAATAATAGCATCAAAGGTTGTATGCTCATTCAACAACTGAGTTAGATTGTCTGTCAACTTGTTCATAAAGTAATTATTTTTAAATTGTAGGAACTTGTTAGACAATGTCTTTAAGATCATTCAAACTTAACTAACCTTGTCAATGGCTGTCACATTCAATTCAACATCATTGATATGTGCGATTATTCCGAGCACATGTTGATGTACGTGTGTACCTTATTTAATCTTGGCATTCATATAGTCTTCACAATTTTATAAGTAGCCTCCAATTTTCATGTTGGGTCCTATTTACATCATCCATCATGACCAAAAGGTAAAGCAAGCCATGTTGTTGGATTCAATCCAATAATGAAGCACATTGAGAACATATTTCATGACATTGGTGGTCGGAATTGGAGGAAGTTCCTTGTTGTCTCTTTTGGAGAACATAAAACGTACAAGTATACACGATCACAAGTAATAAGATTTGTAAGTAAAGTATCGTTCCCACAGAGATTTGTTACTACAGTTTGTTGAGTACTAAAATTATCTCTTTCTGATTTTATCCAAAACAATCGTTGGTTGGAACAAGTTAAAGAAAAGAGTTTAATAACAAAATAAAAGAAATCTAGGATTGCAATTCTTCACCAAATTAATCCACTCAAATCATATTATTTTCTCTTGATTTATATTTTTAGTACATTTAATTTGTCAACCAAAAACTTCTAATTTTATCTATACATCTCTTCCGAGCTCCGTATAGACACACCTCGTTAAATTAATTCACTATATTCATATGAGAATTAAATTTACCAAGATTCATTAAGTTCTAAGCCCTCAAATGGCCACACATACAATTAGGGTATATTCCTATCCTTCATCATACATGTCATTCTATCCATGAGCAATATACACAAAAATGCCTCTTCCAAGTTTATTTATGTGCCACAAATCAATTTGATAAAATTCGTAAATAATCAAAAAGCATTAAGCACAGATAGAATAAACAAATCGAACGTCTTATAAATCTTTCAAAAATAATTAAAATAAAAGCTTCATAAATTTAGCTAAAATGCAACCCTAAAAAAATTAAATTACTTCATAAATTAAAAATTAAAATTACAGCAGTTAAGGAAAATGAGATGAAGAACAAAAGAAAATTAAAAAATTTCGGATCGTAAATATTTGGCATGGGCAGAACACAACAGAAGCCATTTTTGGCTTCTACGTGTTCCACAGTCCAACCCCGAATACTACCAAAAATTTCAAAACTCCATTTTTCACCAATAATCCCCTATTTATTGCTAAAAAATACTCTACAATAATACATTTTCTTTGGACACGCGGGAACATTTTCATCGAAAAATAAAAACACGCGTATCGATATTCGATACCGAAAATGTTATTTTAATTCACGCATGAGAGACAAAGCAAAGGGCACCATTTCTGATTTTTTTAATTCAATCTGTATGCCACGTGTCAGTGTCTGATTCGCTACAAGTATTAGTGGGACACGTGGTAGCATATAATTGGGAACCTAGAAAGGGTGCACGAGAGTTTGTCGCATGCGATAAGTGGCATCGAGAAGTGGGGGATAGCTTCTGAGATGCGTGCAGGATTCTATGCTTTTGCGTTCACCGAAACGTGCCACGCGTCCGCTCATGATTCACTGAAGGGGAACGTGGGACACGTGGCAGACTTTAAATGGCTAGAGAGAATGATTACACGTGGTTCCACCGCACACGATCACAATAGTGCATTTAAAACAAAGATAACTGCATTTAAAATAGTGATTTTCAAAATATTTCTTTTTGGTCATTTGCATATAACATAATTCAAAGAAATAAAATAATTTTATCTAAGTATCAAAATTAATTTAAAAATATATTACATTTTCACAATGAATTTTAGTGTGTGTCAAGTCTTTTCATATTTCATCGCATGAAATCCAGATCAATTTATGCAAATAAAAAGATAAATAATTTTTAATGAAATCACAAATCTAATAAGTTTATTTTTCATTTCTCTCTCCACTAATGTAGACAAACAAAAAACACAAAATCAATAGGACTTCATTAAGCTTGTAACATACGATTTAGGTAAAGGTAGGATAAAAGGTAATATTTAGTTCAAAACTTTTCCCAAACATTACATTTTACTATTGAAAAAGATACTTTCTAGCATCACAATATATACTTCCCAATTTGGGATTTATCATCACATACAATTATCATCATATTGTGTAAAAGATGTGATTTCATTCCTCAATTTACTGTCTTAGCAGGAGGAAAGAACTTGGACAAGAATTTCTGAACCAATTCATTCCATGTCGTAATTGATCCCGGTGGTAATGAGTTTAGCCACTCCTTGGCTTTATCCCGAAGTGAAAAAGGAAAAACCCTCAATCTTATAGCATCTTCAGACACACCATTTATCTTGTAAAGATCACACACCTCCAGAAAGTAAGAAATATGTGCATTTGGATCATCTTTTGACATTCCCCCAAACTGATTTGATTGAACCATTTGGATAAAGGATGGTTTTATCTCATAGTTATTGGCTTGAACAGTCGGCCTCCTTATACCTGAAATAGTTCCAGTAACATTAGGCGCAGCATAATCCTTCAAAGCTCTACGATTTCCACCTCCCTCAACAAATGGTGGATCCATGGTTGATTGTCTATTAGGAGCTGAGGTTGAACGTCTTCTCTCTCGGTTTAGACGCCTATATGTTCTATCAATCTCTGGATCAAATGGAAGAAGGTTAAGGCTTCTTGTACGTCTCATACAAAAATCCTACAACCAGAAAATCAACTAACACAAAAACAACACAAAGTTACTTTTTTTTATATATTTATAAAATAAAACAGCAAAATAAACAAAATTAAAAATGAAAGAAAGATAAAGCAAATTAACTTCAAATTAAAACTAAGATTAGGTAGTATCGATATTAATAAAATCAAACCATTCCCCGGCAACGGTGCCAAAAACTTGATGCTTATTTTCGCAAGTGTACGAATCGTTCAAGTAATAAAGTGTACAAAAGTACGGATATCGAACCCACAAGGAATGGCGTCACTAAGTACCGAAATTGACTAACCCTAATTTTATTTGAAAACTGAATTGTTGAAATTGTTTTAAAAACAGATTAACATAAAACTAAACGCAAATAACAAAATTTAATGTTGTTCACCAATGATTAAAAATGCTAAGGCATTTGATTTCACTAAATCAATTCAATCCGATTTCAAGCCATGTTATATGAAAATCAAAGCTAAAAGTGATGGTTGAAAAACCCAAACTTATCTAATACTCTTTCTCAAGTTATATTAGAATTACTTATCTATGAAAACCAACTATATTTCTATGAAGATTTAATCACAAATAAGCATATTACGATTTATGGAATTTCTGGAATAACCACATACATCATGCATTAGGTGTCAAACTCGCATTCAACATACGGTATTTATCACAAGAAGCATTCATTACACATCTCCTCTCGGTCTCAATATAATGCAACAAATCATCTAAATCTTGATCAGAAATTTAAAAGCATTAAGCATGGAAATAAATACTCGACTTGAAAACAATGAATTCATATAACCATAACAAAAGAAATCAGATTTCCTTGATTTAACTACATCATAGCCTTAGCAAAAACAAATTAGTTCATAACGGAAATAAGAACAACCATTATTTCAATTGAATTCATGAATAACAAATCTGAATAAAATGCAGAATATGAAGGCTAAGGAGAAGAGATGAAAAACTCTTGAAGATGAAGACTTGGTAGCAACAATGGTGATGATCCTTCAAGCTTCCCCAAACTTTCTCTCCAAAATTTTCCTTTTCTCCTCCAAAAATGATTCAGATCTGTTCTCTCTTCCATCCCCCTCTTTTTCCATCATATTATATATATAGATCTAGGGTTTGGGGGGAAATTTTGGAACAAAACAACCAAAAAATCTGTTTTCGGACGAAACTCGCCGGCGGCGAAATTGTTCTCGCCGCGGCGAGATTTCTGGAAAACTTACGATTTTGGTTCCGCTCAATCTCGCCGGCGGCGAGATTCACTTGGCCGGCGGCTAGATTGATTTGGCCGGCGGCGAGATTGATTTGGCCGGCGGCGAGATTGATTTGGCCGGCGGAGATATTCACTTGGCCGGCGGCGAGATTGCTGTGCCAAAATCCGTGCTCCCTGCATGATTTTCAACGTTTTCTCCGTAAGGTTTTCGCCGGTGGCGAAATTCCAAATTTTGAAATTTTGTTTTCTTTTTATTTGTACTCAATCCCGGTCATTGAAATTTGTCCCGAACTTCTCCAAAATTATGATTTTACCTAAAATTGCACTTTAAACACGAAATACCCGTGAAATGACATTTGTGGATTAAATAATCAAATAAACGCAATTTTCACACAAATATCAACCTTTAAATCATAACAAAAATGCAATATGTTGAATCTTATCAACAACCCCCAACCAGCTTCTTGATAGTCTCTAGTAAGAAAAGCGATCTATGAATAATTTCAAAGGAGACATTAAAAGAAAAATTCAAAGGAAATTTATTCTATTTACAACATTACATTAAGCGTATGCAATAAGCCTTTAAACCCCTAGGCAGCCCTAGTAGGACGAGTTGTAGTCTCGTGAGGGCTTCCAGTGATGATACCCACAAACATCTTATCTATAACTATCCTAACTTAAAACAATAAAATCACATAACAAATAATTTGCACAAATGTCTCAAAAATTGTAAATAACACCCAACATATAGAATAATTAAATGTCACCTAAGCTTTAAGAAATCTCAAATGCCAATTTCACTTTTGTTATTGACTCTTAAACATCCATCAAACCACAAACCAATAGCCCTAATGCCCGGATAATATTATGCATAATATCCACAAACAAAAAGGTGAAATCTCAAACTCCATAGGCTCACTTTTCAAACCTCTCTCCACTAATGAAGGAAAATACACCACTTTGAATCAATAGGAATTTATGAGGCTTGTAATGTTAGGCTTAGGTATTTGTTTAAGAAAGAACGGGAAGTGTCAAAATACAAATAAGGGCACTTATTAGATTAAACACAACCAATTAAGTAAAAGAGTAACACCATTTAACCCAAATTGTTTCTTCCGATCATAACCCATTTTTTTCACAGATAAACAAAGTTCTTCCTCAATCTTTCACCTCAATACATCCATCACTAACACTCTTTTATTTACTAGAATGTGAAGGCTTTCTTCTTCTTCTTCTTTTTTTTTTTTTGCATCCTTACTCCAATTGCTCTTGAAAAGACATAACCCCAACCAATTTCTTCCAATATATGTGGAAAATTTCTCCAATTTCTCCAATTCCTCTTGAAAAGTTTGTGTTCAAAATTAAGTGCTCTTAACAAATAAGGTAGGAATTATATATATATATATATTTTCGGCTCAATAGAAGGTAGGTTATATATGGCAAAAAGAAAGAAAAGTAAGGCTAACAATATATTTAAATAGGCTCAAAGAGGTTACTAGTGATATAAGGATAACAAGGTAGGCTTAAAATGGCACAATCGATCCAAAAATGGCCTACATCATATCCTCAATAGTACAATTCCAAATTATTTCGCCTCAAGAGGTTTTCAAATGAGTTCTAGAGTTTGTTGAGATCACAAAAATGTCCATGAAAAATTCGCACATAAGACTTCTCTAAGCATTTAGACTAATCAACCAAATCACACCACATACCAAAAGAGTTGCTAACTAGGTAAAATCAACATTTGAAATTCTCTTTAAACCGAAGCAAAATTTAATGTCTTCTAACAGCTACTTGTTATCACAATCACATTATTATCATCAACGTGCAAATTAAAATAAAAAATCAAAATCAAAATAAGACAATAAAGAAATAAAAAAAAATTAAATCAAAATGCAGAAAAATAAATGGAAAATCAAAATTAAACACAACTAAACACACAAATAAAACTACTAAAAATGAAGGGGAGAAAAGATTTACCGTTTACCGCACCCCCAACCAAAACCTTACATTGTCCTCAATGTAAGAAAGGAAAGAGAGATCTCCTTTCCGTCGGTAGTGAAACTGCCCTTGCCGGTAGTGAACGTAAGATTTTTTTTTTCTTAGATGGGATTGCATTGGCTTTAGCTCAATCTTGTTACCTCCATTCTTTACCACTAAGGTTGGAGTTTCATTTGTTCCCAACTCCTTAAATTTTTCATCACTGCACAAATATTCATTAGGTGCTGCCAGTAATTCGAAACATTGTCTCATCCCCTTATCTTCCTCCTCAATTGTTGCAGATTTCACAAGGCAAGCTTCTAGTGGTAGCAATGGAGTTCTCTCCTCAAAAGTTTCTGAGATTAACCCGTCAAGAGTGTTAATTTGAAAACAAGAATGTACATCACTTGGAAATTTTATTTCTTCAAAAACATCAAAAGTTACTTGTTCATCTTGCACCCGTAGAATGAGCTTTCCTTGCTGAACATCGATCAATGTTCTTCCAGTTGCAAGGAATGGTCTCCCCAATATCAACGGTACCTCTCTATCTTCCTCCATGTCAAGCACCACGAAATCTACAGGGAAAATAAATTTGTCAACTTTAATTAAAACATCCTCAATTACCCCTCGAGGATATTTCACCGATCGATCCGCTAATTGTAGAGAGATTGAAGTGGGCTTCACTTCTCCCAGGCCTAGTTTCCTGAAAACAGAAAGTGGCATCAAATTAATGCTTGCTCCTAAATCATATAGGACTTTATCAAAATTGCAACTCCCTATAGTACAAGGTATTATAAAACTCCCTGGGTCTTTCAATTTCTGTGGCAATTTTCTTTGAAGAACTGCACTGCACTCCTCATTTAGCATGACAGTTTCATAATCTCCCAGCTTCCTCTTCTTTAATAGAATTTCCTTCATGAATTTTGCATACTTCGGCATTTGTTCCAACATCTCTGCAAAAAGGAATGTTAATATGCAATTTCTTAAAAATATCCAACAATTTATCAAATTGATTATCAAGCTTTTTCTTATTCAATCTTTGAGGATATGGGATAGGAGGCTGATATTTCGCATATGGGGAAGGTTGAATATCTTGGGATCTTGATGGATTTTCTTTAGATTCTTCCATCTTTTTCTCTGATTTCCTCTGCCTTTCAAGTTCTTTACCACTTCTCAATGTGATAGCCTTTGCATGTTCTATGGGATTTATTGTGTCACTAGGTAGTGATCCTTGAGACCTTTCTGCAATCTGCTTTGAAAAGTCGCTTGATTGGTTTTGGATGTCCTTGTTGATTGCCTCTTGATTTCTGAAATTTGCTCTCGTCTCATCAATGAACTTTCCCAAAATTTCTTCCAAATTTTTTTGTTTCTTCTCTTGGGATTGGTAGGAAGATGATGACGATTTGAATCCCCCTTGGTTATTTCCCCATGACAAATTTGGATGATTCCTCCAACCTGGATTGTAGGTGTTCGAATATGGGTTATGTTGAGGTTTTTGGAAATTTGAAACATAATTTGCTTGCTCAGCAGTTGGTGAAGCAAATGGATTTCCAACTTGGCACTCGATACTAGCATGATTTCCACCACATAAATCACATTGTGCTGTTGGTTTGGATTCTAACTTGGATGACAAAGAATCCATTTTTCTTGAAAGAGCAGCAACTTGAGCTGACAAAGCATTCACTGAATCAATTTCATGCACTATTGCTGGTCCTTTTGCAATTACTCGCTCTGAATGCCACTGATTGTTGTTTTCTGCCATAATCTCTAACAACTCATGAGCATCCTCCGGTGTTTTTCCCATTAAAGACCCTCCAGCTACAGCATCAATCATTGCACGATAGTTTGAAACCAACCCATTATAAAATGTAGAGACTTGTAGCCAAATTGGTATACCATGATGTGGGCATTTCCTCAACATTTATTTGAATCTGTCCCAAGCTTCATACAATGATTCTTGGTCATATTGTGTAAAAGATGTGATTTCATTCCTCAATTTTGCTGTCTTAGCAGGAGGAAATAACTTGGACAAGAATTTCTGAACCAATTCATTCCATGTCGTAATTGATCCCGGTGGTAATGAGTTTAGCCACTCCTTGGCTTTATCTCGAAGTGAAAAAGGAAAAACCCTCAATCTTATAGCATCTTCAGACACACCATTTATCTTGTAAAGATCACACACCTCCAGAAAGTAAGAAATATGTGCATTTGGATCATCTTTTGACATTCCCCCAAACTGATTTGATTGAACCATTTGGATAAAGGATGATTTTATCTTATAGTTATTGGCTTGAACAGTCGGCCTCCTTATACCTGAAATAGTTCCAGTAACATTAGGCGTAGCATAATCCTTCAAAGCTCTACGATTTCCACCTCCCTCAACAAATGGTGGATCCATGGTTGATTGTCTATTAGGAGCTGAGGTTGAACGTCTTCTCTCTCGGTTTAGACGCCTATATGTTCTATCAATCTCCGGATCAAATGGAAGAAGGTTAAGGCTTCTTGTACGTCTCATACAAAAATCCTACAACCAGAAAATCAACTAACACAAAAACAACACAAAGTTACTTTTTTTTTTTACATATTTATAAAATAAAACAGCAAAATAAACAAAATTAAAAATGAAAGAAAGATAAAGCAAATTAACTTCAAATTAAAACTAAGATTAGGTAGTATCGATATTAATAAAATCAAACCATTCCCCGGCAACGGTGCCAAAAACTTGATGCTTATTTTCGCAAGTGTACGAATCGTTCAAGTAATAAAGTGTACAAAAGTACGGATATCGAACCCATAAGGAATGGCGTCACTAAGTACCGAAATTGACTAACCCTAATTTTATTTGAAAACTGAATTGTTGAAATTGTTTTAAAAACAGATTAACATAAAACTAAACGCAAATAACAAAATTTAATGTTGTTCACCAATGATTAAAAACGCTAAGGCATTTGGTTCCGCTCAATCTCGCCGGCGGCTAGATTATTGTGGCCGGCGGCGAGATTCACTTGGCCGGCGGCTAGATTGATTTGGCCGGCGGTGAGATTGATTTGGCCGGTGGCGATATTCACTTGGCCGGCGGCGAGATTGCTGTGCCAAAATCCGTGCTCCTTGCATGATTTTCAACGTTTTCTCCATAAGGTTTTCGCCTGCGGGGAAATTCCAAATTTTGAAATTTTGTTTTCTTTTTATTTGTATTCAATCCCAGTCATTGAAATTTGTCCCAAACTTTTCCAAAATTATGATTTTACCTGAAATTGCACTTTAAACACGAAATACCCGTGAAATGACATTTGTGGATTAAATAATCAAATAAACACAATTTTCACACAAATATCAACCTTTAAATCATAACAAAAATGCAATATGTTGACTCTTATCACTATGCATCATTTAAACCGAAGAAATAAAAATAAATCACCATTCATAGCATTTATCTTCAATCAACCAAACAAAAAAAAATCACAAGCAAGTACCTCCAGAAAATATTTCAATTAAGGTCAATATATCTACCACCCCCAAACTTAATATACACATTGTCCTCAATGTGTGAAAGTTAAAGAACATATGAGATGGGTTTAAAGAAACTTCCTGGTTTGTTTGATCGGTTAAAATTCAAAATAGCTTCATTTCCTCCAATTTGCCCCTACGAAAAAAAATGAAATACAATAACAACATAACAAAATATAAAAACTAATACATGCGAAAAAAAATAAAAAATAAAAAATAAAAAATATATATAATAATAATAAAACACATGGGTTGCCTCCCAAGAAGCGCTTGATTTATAGTCGTCAGCTTGACTTCTCAATTTGTTTTTCTTTAAGTAAGTTAAGATTTATGTGTCAAACAAAATCTCCACTTACGAGAAAATTGAAAAATAAATTAAGCACGCAACAATAACCATAAAAAATGTTTTTTTTTTCTTTTGTGAGTTAAGATTTGTGTGTCAAACAAAATCTCAACGCACGAGAAAATGGAAAAATAAAATAAACCAACAATAAGCAAATATTTTTTTTTGTGAGTTAAGATTTGTGTGTCAAACAAAATCTCAACGCACGAGAAAATTGAAAAATAAATTAAACACGCAACAATAAAAAAACAAGAAATTTTTTTTGAATTAAAATCAGATTGATTGGTATTAATATCAACAATGAAAATAATAAACAAATCCTCGGCAACGGCGCCAAAAACTCGTTGTCTCTTTTGGAGAACATAAAACGTGCAAGTATACACGATCACAAGTAATAAGATTTGTAAGTAAAGTATCGTTCCCACAGAGATTTGTTACTACAGTTTGTTGAGTACTAAAATTATCTCTTTCTGATTTTATCCAAAACAATCGTTGGTTGGAACAAGTTAAAGAAAAGAGTTTAATAACAAAATAAAAGAAATCTAGGATTGCAATTCTTCACCAAATTAATCCACTCAAATCATATTATTTTCTCTTGATTTATATTTTTAGTACATTTAATTTGTCAACCGAAAACTTCTAATTTTATCTATACACAAAAATGCTTCTTCCAAGTTTATTTATGTGCCACAGATCAATTTGATAAAATTCATAAATAATCAAAAAACATTAAGCACAGATAGAATAAACAAATCGAACGTCTTATAAATCTTTCAAAAATAATTAAAATAAAAGCTTCATAAATTTAGCTAAAATGCAACCCTAAAAAATTAAATTACTTCATAAATTAAAAATTAAAATTACAGCAGTTAAGAAAAATGAGATGAAGAACAAAAGAAAATTAAAACATTTCGGATCGTAAATATTTTGCACGGGTAGAACACAACAGAAGCCATTTTTAGCTTCTGCGTGTTCCATAGTCCAACCCCGAATACTACCAAAAATTCCAAAACTCAAAAAAACTCCAAACTCCATTTTTCAGCAATAAATCCCCTATTTATAGCTAAAAATATTCTACAATAATACATTTTTTTGGACACGCGGGAACATTTTCATCGAAAAATAAAAACACGCGTATCGATATTCGATACTGAAAATGTTATTTTAATTCACGCGTGAGAGACAAAGAAGAGGGTGCCGTTTCTGATTTTTTTAATTCAATCTGCATGCCACATGTGAGTGTCTGATTCGCTGCAAGTATTGGTGGGACACGTGGTAGCATATAATTGGGAACCTAGAAAAGGCGCACGAGAGATTTTCGCACGTGATAAGCGGCACCGAGAAGTGGGGGACAGCTCCTGAGAAGCGTGCAGGATTCTACGCTTTTGCGTTCACCGAAATGTGCCACGCGTTCGCTCATGATTTGCTGAAGGGGAACGTGGGGCACATGGCAGACTTTAAATGGCTGGAGGGAACGATTACACGTGGTTTCGTCACACGTGATCACAACTTTTGGCAAACGCGTAACAGACACGTGGGTCTCACCCTGCACGCCGGCCTGCGCGGTAGGTGGGCCCCACTGGCGCGCCAAGCGGTGCACCTGAAATCCCGCATCCAATCTCTTTTGTCGTGTCTGGTCTCACGCGCCTCATCTCAGCCGTTCGTTACCTGATCGCACAGTTGGTGATGCGCAATTGTGATTGAGCGCGTGGCCTCTTTTTCCTACGCAGAAAATAAATAATCTTAATTGCATTTTGACCCACAAATTTAATTCAAATTACATTTTTAAACTTTCTTTGATTACAATTAAACCTTTTTCTAATTTAAATTAAATTTTTAAACTTTTAATAATTAAAATTAAGCCTGATTTTAATTTAAATTATATTTTTGACTTTTATAAATTGCAATTAAGTACTCTTTTATTTGAAATTATATTTTTGGAAACAAATTTGCAATTAAGTACGTTTTTGATTCAAATTATTTAATTTTCTTAAAAATAATCTCATTAACAAATAAACAGTAAATACTAATTAATTTAACTAAAATTAACTAAAAATGTAAAGAACATAGCAATTATAATTAATAAAATAGGTGAAAATAACAATATAAAATACAGTTATCATTCCTCTATAAGTACAAAGCAAACGTTCTCATTAATCAAAATGTTGTTTATATTGGATTTCCATTTCTTAAAACTATCACTCGTCAATTTTTCATTCCCAAAAGGATTAAAATTAGATTTGTCATAATACAATAAATAAAGACAATTCAATTTATATGTCTATCCTATCTTTTATTTGATATATACATAGTAAATGATGCATGAATACATGAATGCATGATATATATACACATATGCATACATACATATATACATACATACATACATATCTATATTTACATAAACACCAACTCCTAGGAAATTTGAATGACGCCTTTATGTCGACTATTAAATCTTTCAATTGGAAGAGACTTTTTTCTATTAACAAAACTAATCGATATTTCTATATTGAGAAATCATTTATAACCTCTATGTTTGGGTCCAAATATAATTGACTTTTTAATTATATTTTTTTGAGTCTAGCCGACTATTTTGTGTCCCACTAAAAGTTACAAGGACCACTCTAGGAGACACCCATTTCCTTCCATAATGTTTATGTATCCATTTTGGAAGTCCCAATTTCTACTAATCCCAATTAAACACCCTCATCTAGGAGGATTCTTTACGACGACACAAATCCCATTGATTTTTGAAAGGTTTGCACTAATATTAGAGACTGTGATAAGGTTGTTAAGCATTTCGGCTCCCACTTAATATTTTATATGGTTTTAATTGAATTTGAAAAAAATGATTATTACTATTATTGGATAATTTAAACCATTTAAATACTAATAACTTCCAATTTAAATTCACTTATTAATTTGACCAAAATGCCCTTTCAATTATGATTTATAAATCGCATTTGGTCAAGCAAATTGTTCACATATTTTACTTTTGTCAATTTAATCATATTAAATTAACCTAATACATATTAAAAATTTCTCTTAAAACTCCTCTTACAAAAATATTACCATGCATACGTTTAACTTAAAAATAAAATTAAATCCTAGGTGTAGGAATTTTAAATGTATATGACATATTATTCATATGTAATGAACCATTCATACAAAAAAATGTAAACACATAAAATAAATTCCATGTTATTTATGACCGGGTTCTTTAGGGTTAAAAATAAATAAAAAATTCCTAATTAATCTATATAACCATTACATAATTAACTAAATTAAGCATATCCAACACCTTCTATTTTCTTGCAAAAATTGATATAGAAAAATTTGTGCTTTGAGATTGGGTACCATCACACGGGGGTGTCTATAAATCGGTACAGATCGAACCAAACCGGAAAATCGAATTAAATCAGACTGAACGATTTTATAAATCAAATGGTCCGATCTGATTTGTATTAATTTTTAAACTGGTCGAACCGGACTGGACCAGTTTAATAATATATTAAAATTTTCATATTATTTTTCATTAAATGTGTCCAAAAATCAAACCAAACCGAAAATCGGATCGGACCGAACCGAACGGTTTTATAAATTAAACGGTCCAATCCGATTTGTATTAATTAAAACCGTTTCAAATGGTCTGGTCCGATCATGTCTGGTTAAAATATTTTCCCCAAAACCGGACCGATGGACACCCCTAATCACATGGGATAAAACTCATACACATAAGATCATGTAAAAAAAGTTCTGAGTAAGCCAGACAATGTGTAACCAGCCATCAACTAGTGCAACAGTCGGATCAAGGGCTATTGCTTCACCATCCACTAGCTATGATCGTACGTGCCCTTTCAGACTCGATATTGTTTGCGCGAATAATTTCACTACCATCCATGGCTCTTCCTAGGATGGTATTGGTGGCCAAGTAGCCTGGGAGCATTGGGAAGCATGGCCTGGTGTTGCTTATAACACTATTGGGGTTGTTTTGGTACTATTTCAAGAGCAGTTTCCCATGCAAAATCAATATGAATTTCAAACGCAATGAAAAAAATTCCATAAAATCCAAAATGATGAAAAATTAATTTTAAAAAAATTTATATACCCACAACTTGATGTTACAATAGTTTTCTCTTTGCAAGAACTAAAAAGAATCATATAATTTGCAATCATAAACAATTTATTCATCAAATGAATAAATTATACAAATAATCATGCAATTCAGTGCATAACTTAAACATGTAATTACATATATAAGTAAATTATAAGTATCATAAGTAGTCTCTAATACTTGTTATTTGTTTTTATTGAAAACATTTTTGTTAAAAATTAAATTTTTATTATAAAAATTACGGAAACTTCACTTTTGACCAACAAAAGCTTTGTCAACAAAAACATGATATTTATAATTTAATTATACACATAGAAAAAAAATTATATACCTTTGTAACATGGGAGCAACAATCGGAGGTTTCGGGTATCTAAATCTTATCTCTCAACATGGATGAACAGAGAATATGTGGGTATCTTTGTAATCTCTAATTTGATCAAAAATTTGTTTAAGTTCTTCAAATTAAGTCCCCTTATGCGTGGTCTTTTTGTTTTCTAAAAACTAGTCTGATTTCAAGAATAATTTTTTGAATGTTATGATTTTTAAGTGAATTCCTCGTTTGAGTGTGAAAATTCTACAGAGTGATTGACCATATAAGGGAATAATGAAGTATGTTAAATAGTTTCAAATTTAACTTAATTTGATTCGGAGAAACGCCTACATCCATTGCAACAAGAAGTCTTTCGCACAATTAAATTAAATTTTGTGCTTGTGATGGATTCTCACACCAATTAACCATACATGCCACATAGGTGTCTTACCCTATATGTGTGCTACAATTGAATCAAATTAAATTGTATCATAAATTTATTAATCAAATTTAATTTGATATTTCCTAAAATCTCCTTGTTTGTAACCTAAACATTTAAATGCTTACTAAATATTTAAATTTTTATTTTAATATTTTTAGTTAATTTAAATAATTATTTTATAAAACTAAATAATATTTAATTAATCACATAGATTAAATAACTATATCAAATTACCATTTTCCTTCTACATATCTATTTGACATTTATTAACTTCATAAAATGTCTTCATAAAATAAATATATTTTTTGATAATTTAAATAATTAATTCTAAATTAATTATTCATATTTATCTTAAAAGCAATATAGTTTTTGTTATAGAGTAGATTTGGAAACCAATGAAACTACAAATTCAAGCTTGAATAAAACATCTATATATTAATAAATTTCTTAATTAATTATCATTGTATTAATCTTAGAGCCACTATATTATAGAACTAAGATTAAACTCTTGAATATCATAATTAATATTTATCCAATATTATGTATATGATCAACCCATTCATATAACCATTAAGTGTAGCTCAATCTTCCATAATTTGTTTGTATTATATCCGAGCTCATTAAGTCTATTTTACTTTTTTTATTACAATATGACCATAGCAATAAGGGTAAATTGTTCTTTAGTACAGTCAGTATGGAGCACTTTATATGGTGGATTCAGAAGAAGATTTATATAGGAAGCAATATTAAGTTTTTCAGTGAATTTCCATAGCAGACACCACTTCTTCCATGATAACCACCAAGATCTTAAGATATCCCATCTTATGAACAAGTGTTTAGTATCTTCAATCTCTTTGTGGCATAGGGGCATAAATAATCATGAAGATGTTAATTTCTCTTCTTGTACTCAATCCATTATGCAATAATTTAAAAAGAAATTGATTGTGTCTTTCATGGAAGCTAGGATCTCTATTAGCTTAAAATTAAATGAATACAAGCAAAAAATTAAAAAAAATTAAGTTTATAGAGACTTACAAGTAAAAAGCTATAAAATACCATAATAGGCTTAGTAAAGATAGTGACAATAGTAATACAAGAAAAAAAAAAAGTTTATAGAGACTTACAAGTAAAATACTATAACAGGCTTAATAAAGATAGTGACAGTAGTCTAATTAATGTAACATTAGTCTGATATGAAACTCTGTTTCTTTAAAACAACAAGCAACATGCAGTGAACAATGAAACAAACAAGTGATCATCAATGTTTATGAACATTATAAGAAATCATGTGCATGTGGAAGTTGTTGGACATTGTACAATCAAAGTATTGGGGAGTAATAGTAATCATTTATTTTTCTTCAACCATTGATTGTTGAACAAGAGGTCCTGATTTCTCCTTCATTGTTAGTCTTCACTCCAATACTAGTAAGCTTCAAGAATGATTGACTCCAACTCTCAAAGAAACTAACTTGGTCCTTTGAAAACTTGTCAACTATACCCCTTGTTCTCTCATCACTAAACAGGACAGAATCTGATTGGAATAGCCCCTTGTGAACTATAAGATTTTTATAGTATTGATTGTCAAAAATGAAAGATGTTTCAGGGTCATTGTTGACTGTTATGGTTGAACTTTCCCCTAAAGGACACATTTTCATGAGCTTATTGGCGTAAGCACCGTCAAGGGATGTGTCGATGAGGGTGAGATTTCCTTTGGAGTCTTGCTGGAATCTGTCCCTAAATGCATTGCAATGTGCTCTTCCAAGGGTGTGAGCTCCTGCATATTCAAACCATCAATTAGCATAATCTTATCATAAGATTATAATGTTTGAGTTTGAGCTTTAAATATAATGTATATGTTATACATAAACTAATTGATCCAAAAATAATATATAAATTATACATAACGTATACACATATTATAGTATACACATATTATATGTACATATTATACATTGTCAATTATACATAACGTATATGCATATTATATGCATATATTATACATAATGTACATTCATTTATGTACAGAATGTATTTAATGTAGATATGTATACACATTATGTACAATTAACATTAATTCAATTAGTTATACAAAATATATGATATTATTTCAATTTGGGTATTCTTGTCATCTCAAGTTATACGTAATAATCTCAACTATAATTTAACTATAATAATCCCAAACTCTTTACTAAGTAGAAATTTGCAATCCTTTTCTATAAACTTTGGGATTACTTCAATAACATTTCTTAAATTTATAAGTCATTCAAGTGATCGGCATTTAGAGTGGAATATTTGAGCAATTTTTTCTTTACATAGTAAAAATACAAGAGTTATGGAGACATGGGTTGTTAT
The DNA here is from genome assembly GCA_030763125.1 of Hippophae gyantsensis. NCBI lineage: Eukaryota > Viridiplantae > Streptophyta > Magnoliopsida > Rosales > Elaeagnaceae > Hippophae > Hippophae gyantsensis. The sequence continues at coordinate 49,222,965 of CM061030.1, read as the reverse complement.
TGTTGGAGATTGTTGTTATAAAGCTCCTTAATTTAAGGAGCAAATTAAGGAGTAAAAAATGGAGCAAAATAAGGAGTAAAACATGAAACAAAATAAGGAGCTTAATTCAAGGAGCAATTCAAGGAACCATTAATTTAAGGAGTAATTCAAGGAGTGAATTTTCTTATAAATAGATGTGTAATTGTAATGAATTAACCATCCAAAGTGTTCATTCCAATTGAGAGAAAAGCTTAGAGAGAAAAGCTTTTGTGAGAGAAAATTGAGAGTAATTTTCTTGATTGTAATTGGGTTGTGGGTTGTGAGTGTTGTAAACACCTTGTGTAATTTCTCCTCTTTCAGTAAAAAGATCTACAGCAGGTCCGGAGACGTAAGCAAGATTGGCCGAACTCCGTTATCAAATTTGTGTGTTATTTTTCTATTCTTGCTTTCTCATAAGTCTGGCTTATCAGGAATTTGTGATATTGGTTTGTTGACAGAGGTGTTCTAATACACGGTGGTTTGCAGAAATAGTCAAAAACGATCCGGAGAAAGTCATATTTGAGTACGAGCAATGGCCGCAGATGAAGGAAAGGTGAAACTTGAGAAATTCGATGGCACAGATTTTGGATTTTGGAAAATGCAGATAGAAGATTATCTATATCAAAGAAATCTGTATCAACCTCTTTCAGGAAAGAAGCCAGAGGCTATGAAGGAAGAAGATTGGAATCTTCTAGATAGATAAGCCCTCAGAGTTATTCGATTGACGCTATCCCATAATGTTGCTTTCAACATAGCAATGGAAAAGACCACGGCGGGTCTTATGGCAGCTCTCTCGAATATGTATGAGAAGCCATCAGCCTCAAACAAAGTGCACTTGATGAGGCGTTTGTTCAATTTGTGGATGACGGAAGGCGCATCAGTAGCTCAACATCTCAATGAACTCAACACAGTCACAACCCAGTTGAGTTCAGTGGAAATTGAATTCGATGAAGAAGTACGAGCATTGATACTTTTGTCTTCTCTACCAGAAAGCTGGAATGCTACTGTCACGGCTGTGAGTAGCTCGTCGGGAAGCAATAAGTTGAAATTTGACGATGTTTGTGATTTGGTTCTCAGTGAAGAGATCCGACATAGAGAGTCAGGTGAATCGTCAACTTCTTCAGTTTTTCATACAGAGTCAAGAGGAAGAAATTCAACCAAAGGGAATGGACGTGGCAGAACAGACTACCGAGGTAGATCAAAGGACAGAAGGTCCAAATCCAGGATTCCTAATAATTCCCATAGCTCGAAGACTATCGAGTGTTGGAATTGTGGAAAAACCAGGCATTACAAAAATCAGTGCAAGAGTGCACCGAAGGACAAACAAGTGAAGGCAGAGGCAAATGTTACTTCTACCTCAGGAGGGGATGATGCATTGATATGCTCTTTGGAGAGCAAGGAAGAATCTTGGGTGTTAGACTCTAGAGTATCGTTCCATGCTACTTCATAGAAAGAATTCTTCGAGAAATATGTCCTCGGAAACCTTGGAAAGGTATATCTTGGTGATGATCAACCATGTGCTATTATTGGAAAAGATGTAGTAAAGATTAAGTTGAAGGAGTCTTTTTGGGAGCTGAAGGATGTCAGGCATATTCCCGACCTTAGAAGGAACTTAATCTCAGTAGGGCAATTGGCCAGTGAAGGCTACACTACGATCTTCCATGGTGATGATTGGAAGATTTCAAAGGGTGCAATGACAGTTGCTCGAGGCAAGAAAAGTGGCACTCTTTACATGACAGCAGAGGCACATTGTTCAATCACAATTGCAGTAGGCAATGAAACATCAAATCTGTGACACCAGAGACTAGGCCACATGAGTGAGAAGGGGATGAAGATTATGCATTCAAAAGGAAAACTTCCAGGTCTACAGTCTATAGAGATGGGCATGTGCGAAGATTGCATACTTGGAAAGCAAAAGAAAGTCAGCTTTCAGACAAGTGACAGAACCCCAAAGAAGGAAAGGCTAGAGATTATTCACTCTGATGTTTGGGGACCAACAACCGTCTCATCCATTGGTGGGAAACAATACTTCATGACACTACTACAAAAAGAGGTATTTAAGTCACTGTGTAAAGTCAGTTTTTGGAAAAAACCGACTTATAATGAATTTAAAGTCGGTTCGGTGTAAAACCGACGCTATCCACGTCGGACGTAGTGTCAGTTGGCCGCGTCAACCGACGCTAGCCACGTGGGTAGCATCGGTTCTCCACGTCAACCGATGCTAGCCACGTAATATGATCAGATTTCGGGCAAATTTTATGCAGAAACCATTTTCCTTCCTCTCTCCTCCAATTTCTTCCTCTCTCTCCTCCATTTTCCTACACCGCGTGCCACCTTCTTTCTAAATTTCCGGCCACCTCCGACCACCATTCGTAACGTCATTTTGTAAGTTATATTTCTCTTCTCATTATCTTTCAGATCTACTATTTTTTTGAGCGAAATATTACAATTTTTTATACCCATTTTATGTATAAATTTTTGATGTAGATATGTTTTTTATTTTGTTTGACTTATTTTATGTGGAAATAATATCTGAAATGTTGTGGTTTTGATGGATTATATATAATTATTTTGCGTGGATAATAAATAATTATAGTAGAATTTTGCAGTTTTTTCTGTATAAATTTTTGATTTAGGTATGTTTTTTATTTTGTTTGATTTATTTTATGTGGAAATAATATCTGAAATGTTGTGGTTTTGATGTATTATATATATTTACTGTGCGTGGATAATAAATAATTATAGTAGAATTTTACAGTTTTTCTGTATAAATTTTTGATGTAGATATGTTTTTTATTTTGTTTGACTTATTTTATGTGGAAATAATATCTGAAATATTGTAGTTTTGATGGATTATATATAATTATTTTGCGTGGATAATAAATAATTATAGTAGAATTTTGCAGTTTTTTCTGTATAAATTTTTGATGTAGATATGTTTTTTATTTTGTTTGACTTATTTTATGTGGAAATAATATCTGAAATGTTGTGGTTTTGATGAATTATATATAATTATTTTGCGTGGATAATAAATAATTATAGTAGAATTTTGCAATTTTTTCTGTATAAATTTTTGATTTAGGTATGTTTTTTATTTTGTTTGATTTATTTTATATGGAAATAATATCTGAAATGTTGTGGTGTTGATGGATTATATATATTTACTGTGCGTGGATAATAAATAATTATCAAGTAGAATTTTGCAGTTTTTTTGTATAAATTTTTGATGTAGATATGTTTTTTATTTTGTTTGACTTATTTTATGTGGAAATAATATCTGAAATGTTGTGGTTTTGATGGATTATATATATTTACTGTGCGTGGATAATAAATAATTATCAAGTAGAATTTTTGACATATTAATATTCAGTTTGTTTTATTTTGCTTGTATAGAAATGGTTTTGTAAAATGATTAAAATGATAATTGTTTTGCATTATGTATGTTTTGATATATATTCTAATAATTAGGAAATTTATATATAATAATACTTCAAATATATTCATTGTATACATAATTAAGTAATATGTTTATCTGATGTCATTAATAGAAAATGGACAAATCTTGGATGTCAAAGTGTAGAATTGAGCAAGACTATATTTTTGGAGTTGAAAGTTTCATAGAATTTGCTTGTAGAAATAGTAATACTGGAACTAGTATGATTCGCTGCCCATGCGTTAAATGTAAAAATGAGCGATTTCATGAATTTGATGAGGTTAAGTATCACCTTATCCGTAATGGTATTCTATTAAGCTATAAATGTTGGTATTATCATGGAGAAAATATTGATAATATTCATGTAAAAAAGATAAATAAGAATGTGAGTGGATTACATACATCTTATCATAATGTACAGACAGAAAATATGTTTCATGATGTTGAAGATGAATTACGGGAGGATGATCCCGAAACCTTTAATAAACTTATAGAAGATGCCGAAAAACCGTTGTATCCAAAATGCAAAAAATACACTAAAATGTCGGGATTGGTTCATTTGTACAATGTGAAGGCAAAACATGGTTTTTCTGATAAGGGATTCACATAATTACTAAATCTACTAGTCGATATGTTTCTTAAGGGTATTGAATTGCCATCTTCAATGTATGAAGTGAAGAAATCTCTTAGTCGATTTGGCATGGAATATCATAAGATTCACGCTTGTCCTAATGATTGCATTCTTTATAGAAAAGAATATGAGACATTACATGATTGTCCTATGTGTAAAGAATCGAGATGGAAACATGGTACAAATGAGAGTACAACACATAAGAAAGGTGTGCCTGCAAAGGTTCTTTGGTACTTTCCTCCGATTCCTCGCTTTCAAAGGTTGTTCAATAGTAAATATACATCAAAGATGTTGACTTGGCATTCAGATAATCGATCTGATGATGGGGTGCTACGTCATCCTTGTGATTCTCCAAATTGGAAAGTAGTAGATAATTTATCTCCTCAATTTTCATCTGATCCACGCAATCTTTGTCTTGCTATTGCTGCTGATGGAATTAATCCACATAGTTCCCTCAGTAGTAGATATAGCTGTTGACCAGTAATTATGGTAACATACAACCTTCCTCCCTGGTTGTGTATGAAAAGAAAATTCATGATGTTAACATTATTGATCTCAGGACCGAAACAACCCGGTGTTAATATTGATGTATATTTGCAGCCTCTGATAGATGATTTAAAGACGTTGTGGAATGATGGTGTAAATGTTTACGATGCATATAAAGAAGAATACTTTAACTTGAAGGGGGTCCTTTTATGGACAATTAATGATTTTCCTGCCTATGGAAACTTATCAGGACATGCAACAAAAGGTTACAAGGGATGTCCTATATGTAGTGATGGAACTTCTGCAACTTATCTTGTTCACGGACGAAAGATGTCTTATAGAAGACATAGAAGATTTTTTCCATCTGGACACAAGTTTAGATACCAAAAGAAACCGTTCGATGGTGAAGAAGATCATGATCAAGCAACTCAACCTTTGCGAGGTATTGAGATATTAAGGCAATTGAATGGGATGACATTCAAACGATATGAAAAGATGAAAAAAAAACTCACTAAGGTAGGGAAACGAAAGAGGTCAACTAATGAAATGGGTGAAAATGAAAAAAGAGTTTGAACCGACTTACCATGGTTGTTGGAAAAAAAATCAATATTTTGGGAATTACCTTATTGGAAAGACCTACACATTCGTCACATCTTAGATGTCATGCACATTGAGAAGAATGTATGTGAGAGCTTGATTGGTACTTTACTTAATATACCTGGAAAAACAAAGGATGGAATTAAAGCAAGATTGGATTTAAAAAACTAGGCATACGACTTGAATTGGAACCAAGAGTGGAAAATGATAAGAATCGAACATACTTACCACCAGCATCATATACAATGTCAACAAAAGAGAAGGATGTGTTTTGTAAATGTTTGGAGGGTGTGAAAGTTCCTGATGGTTACTCATCCAACTTAAGAAATTTTGTGTCTATCACCGATAAAAGACTGTATGGATTGAAATCACATGACTGCCATATCTTAATGCAACAGTTATTACCAGTTGCTATTAGATCAATTCTTCCAAAACATGTTCGATTATCAATAATTCAGCTTTGTTCATTCTTCAATACAATATGCAAGAAATCTATATCAATTGGCGAGTTAAATTCTTTATAGAAAGAAATTGTAGAGACTTTGTGTCTAATTGAAAAATATTTTCCTCCTTCTTTCTTCGATATAATGATTCACTCATGTGTTCATTTAGTTCGAGAGGTTCAATTGTGTGGTCCTACTTACTTAAGGTGGATGTATCCTTTTGAGAGATATATGCAAGTCCTTAAAGGATATGTAAATAATAGAAATCGACCTGAAGAATGTATGGTGGAACGCTACATTGCTGAAGAGGCCATTGAGTTTTGTTCTGAATACTTTAGTGGTTGCACTGAAATTGGGAATCCTACGCACAAGTTGTTCTTAGAACGTCACATGATCCAAGTAGGTAACCCTATGCTTGGTGGAAGTAAGAAATTATTTATTGATCACACTCGATGGGAAAAAGCACACCCAATCATTTTGGTAAATAATAATGAGGCACAACTGTACATAGAGTAAGTGATGTTCATTGTTTCATGATTGCAAAAATCATTTTTTATTTAACTATTAATGATGATATATAATTTAATATATATTTAATAACATTATAGGATGCATTTAAACTTATTGAAGATCGATCCTCGGTATAAAAAAAGGGAGGAGAAAAATGGTTGTATGATGAACATAAGCGAGAGCTTATTAATTGGTTTTGCAACCACGTAAGTATCACAAACAAAAATTCATGCATGTATCTTCCTAGATCTATTCAATGTTTTAAAACTTTGCTCTAAACACATTTTGTGTTTTTGTATACATAGATTCGAGATGAACTCAAGAAACCCAATCATAAAATATCAGAAAGTTTACAATGGCTTGCACATGGGCCAAAATTTGATGTCAAATCATTTTATAGTTTCACAATAAATGGATCGAGGTTTACGACTCAAGCTAGGGACAAAGTCCGAGTAAATCAAAATAGTAGGGTGAAGATGGTTGCACAAACTATGCAATTTGCCAGTTCAAAAGATGCTAATCCTATACTTTCTGATAGAACATATTATGGTATAATACAAGAGATTTGGGAATTGGATTATGAGGTCTTCCATGAAACAGTTTTCTTGTGTGATTGGGTCGAAGATGTTATCAATGTGGGATATAAAATAGATGAGTTTGGATTTACCCTTGTAAATTTATCCAGGATAAGTCACACTGATGATCCTTTCACGTTAGCACTTCATGCAAAACAAGTATTTTATGTGAGCGATCAGATTGATTCAAGATGGTCTGTTGTGTTAACGCCTCCACAAAAAGAGTTTTACCATTGTGATGTTGTAGAAGATGATGACTCTATGCTTGATACATTAACCAATATTAGTAATTTCTCAAATAAATTTCCTAATGTATGTGATGATCTAATTGATGATGATGATGATTATTCGTCATGGGCTCGAAATGATTGTGAAGGAATATATGTATATGATCAACAACCTACTTAAACATAACGTATGTTCTATATTGTTGTAATAACTCTTATATATATGTATGTTCCTAAAATTATCAATTAATTTATATTTCTTCATTGTTTGCAGATATTTCATGGATATTCGAACAACAGAGATTGTAGATCCAAATGATCCATTGGGGTATTTGAAAAGAAGGGGTTGGGCGATTATACCTGATGCTCCATTTAACCCAGATGATAGAATACCTGTTCTATTTGATGCTACTGGTAATCCAATAGGGGAAAATGGTCAACAATTGAAATCCTCTATTGGTCGACTTGCAAAGTCCAGTATACCAATCAATATAAATGATTGGTCTGAGGTTGACGAAGTAGAAAAGTTCAAAATATGGATAACCATTTGTGTAAGTCTCTTATATTTTATAATCAATATATATATTATATTAGGTGTATATCTAATCTTTTGTACTGTGTTTTTACAGAATCGTTACAAAGTCGATGACAGTTGGAAGGGCAAGTGTTATAAAATTGCAAATAAGGCGTGGAAGGAATACAAGACTTCCAGATTGGCAAGAAATTATGTGTTTCCATATTTGGAAACACTTGATGAGAATGAAATCTACAAAATTCCTGAAGGACACCCCTAGATTACACCTCAAGTTTGGAAAGAATTTGTGGATTATAGACGTACAGATGAATTTCAAATTATTAGAGAAGATCATCAGAATGTACAAATGCATAACATTCTTCCTAACCGTACTGGGAGGTCTTTAAATCCTGAAGTTAGATATAGAATGGTATTATTAATTTGTCTTAATTTATAAATATTTTTATATTTATTTTCCTCAATTTAATTTCATGTTATTGTTAATAAAATTTTCATAATTTATGTAGGAAGCTGAATTGGGTAGACCTGTTACCTGAACTGAATTATACATAGAAACAAAGACCCCCAAAACGAAGAATTCAAGACCGATGACTCAACGAGGAGAAGAACAATTAAATAAGTTGGTTAGTAATTTTGGTTGATAAAAAGTCTTAATGATATTTAATAATTGATATAATAATGAATGATATGTTTGATGACTTTATTATTTGTATAGAGCCGTTCAAGAAAAAATATCCAGGGGTGAAATAATCGAAGAGCCTGGAAGAGATGCTTTATATCATGCATTCGGCTGTGAGCATCCTGGTCGTGTTAGGGGAGGTAGCCAATATGATGGTTCTATGGAGTATTTTAACATTCCAAAACAAAAGCCTCAGACGGTAAGTAAGGAGAAGTATACTAAAATTGAAGAAGAGTTCAACTCCTTTAAGGCTTCAGTTATGAGTGAGATTGCCACTCTAAAAGAACATCAATCACAACAAATGTCAGCCATGGCATCATGCTACAACCAGGGCATGCCATATTGGCCAAGCATACAACCATCCATGCCAGACATACCACCTTCCACGCCAGTCATGCCACAATTCATGCCAAGCATGCCACCATACATGACAGGCATGCCACCCATGCAATCTCATTGTGCTCAAACTACATCCAGTATGGGATATAGCCATCCTATTGGACCTCACTATATGCCAGGAATGCATATGCAATCAAGTAGTGGTTCATTTTCTCCGATGCAATCTGCACATTCTTACCATAAATCAAATCAAGATGAACATCTTGGTGAGAATGTACATCCAATAGCTACCCCACATGAGAGTCCTCTTTTATTTGATGAATCATATGTGGTAAGATTTTAATTTCTGTTGTATATAATCTATTATTTTTAAATTCTTATTATATGTTGTATTTTTTTAACACTTAAATTTTTTACAGAATATGAAATGTTTGTTGAAACATCCTTCGTCAACGGACTATGTTGCTATTGGAACGGTACAACAATTGAGCGATGATCGGATGATTCATAATCAATATTTGCCTAATCATTGGCGAATAGTAATTGACCAATCATTGTTTCATGATTGTCCACTACCTGTGCCTTCTGATGCTACCACAGTCCAAGAGGCGGTTGGACAGTATGGGCTTGGCCGTCGATTCAAGTTGTTCTAAATTTTGACGTGGTACTATTTTTTAACTTAAAAGATAACACTTGTTTACTATTATTTTATTATATCTTATATTGTTACTAACAAAATCCATATATAATACTTTTTTTTAGTCTATTATACCAGATCTCTTAAATGTGGCACATTTAAGAGATACAAAGCAAGTATCTCGTGCTAAATCTATGTCTAGTGGCCAATCATCCCGCACCAAGTCATTCAAGAAGAAGCCTTGGAAAAAGTATAGTCATATTTATGCGTTAAAATTCAGTAGAAATCTTGGCACTTTGATGACTATTGCTGGGAGGGCATCTAGCATAAATGATGGATGGATTGTGTCACTTCCTATAGAAATTTCTGGTGTAGACCTCGGCCAAACGTATATATCGATCGAGTGCTTATTGCAACTATTTGAATATCAAATGATCGATTTAAGTATAATTCAAGTGTGGACAAGGTGAGTCCTCAATCTATTTATTTTTCTTTTATTTATGTAGAACATATATAATTATATTTATATTATCTAATTATATATATATCTTTTATATAGGGCGTGTTATTATCGACTTCAACATAATCACTCATCACATTTAGCAATGTTCTATGATTCTTCATATGTCAATCAATATCAAGAGAAGGATGTTAGCATCAGAGCTAAACATATGTGATAGAGCATTAACGCTTAACAGAAATCAAAAGTTGATAATCCCTTGGCCATTAAGGTTTGAACAAGGCCAAGATCATTGGATGTTGTTCATCATTGATATGTTTAATAATCATGCTTGGTATTGTGACTCAGCTTCTATAGAACTGAGTAAAGATACAACAACAGTTGTTGAAATGTAAGAGTTATAGTTACATATTAGTTTCTTCTATAATTTTTTGTAATATTTAATAAAAACTAACCGTTTTAAACCTTGATAGGGCATGGAAGTTGTGGAACAAGTTTCGAGGCATTGCCCTCAAAAAATCTCATAAGCTTATATGGACAAAAGTTATGGTATGTATAAGTCAATATTAATAATTTTATTAATTTTACAATTGAATAATAAAGATATGAAAAATCATGTACACTTAAATTTTGTAGGTTCCACAACAAAATGATGGAGTCATGTGTGGTTATTATGTCATGAAGTTTATGAGTGAAATCATCACAAATATCAAAATTCCAATTGATGATGTGGTAATATCTTTTATCCATATACATAATTTTTTTAACATATTTGAGTTTGTTTTTGTAAATAAATGAAATTATATTCTTATTTTGATTTTAAATACATGTAGTTCTTTGGTTGGAACAAGACGGGCTACGATCAGTAAATTTTTGATGATTTACGAGAGGAATGGGCAGAACACATGCTTCAAATTATATCATCACAAGAAGAATCACGAGAAGATTCGATGATCTTGAATAGCATATGACGACATGACAAGAAACTTTTTAATGATTTAATTTCTCTATCTATTCACGTATGCGAAATCACTTGTTTGATTGATGATTATATGCTCATGTATTTAGGGATGCATTGTTTTATGGACCTATTTTCGGCCCAAACTACATCTCATATCTCTTTCCTACTTTCCTTACGAACTCATATTAGCACTTTATTAATCATTTGTTTATAAATATGAATTTATCTGGAATCTCTGCTAGTATTTTTAATGATATATATAATGAACTCTAAATATGAAATCAAGTGTAACTCCGATTTCTTACTTGGCTTGTGTGAGTTTTAGTGCCCATAAACGTGTTCCGTTTAAGGGCCCCAAAACTCACACAAGCCAAGTAAGAAATCGGAGCTACACTTGATTTCATATTTAGAGTTCATTATATATATCATTTAAAAATACTAGCAGAGATTCCAGATAACTTCTTATATATAGACAAATGATTAATAAAGTGCTAATATGAGTTCGTGGAATGTCGCTGTATGTGGTAATCTCTTTTTGATGGTAATATTTATAATGATTTAATTTCTTTATTCGTATGTCTGAAGTTTAGACTGCTTGTTTGATGGATGTTTTACGTGCTCATATGTATGTAGGGGAATATGAATTGTTATATGGATCAGCTGTTTTTTTGTCATAATGCTTGTGAAGGCCAATCAAGATTCTAAGCCAACCAAGCTTACTCGATCGCATAATTACACTTTGACGACATTATTTTATTTGTAATTTAAGTTAACTATATGTATTATATATACATTATTTGTTTTTGTAATAAATTTAATTATCAAGTAATTAAATATATTTAAATTTTAATTATTTGTATTATTTAAATTTTAGTTTTTTTATGCTATATATATTGAATAATACGAAAAATGAGAATAAAAATAAAAAAAATATGGTATGTAAAGTCGGTTCATCCCATGAACCGAATGAACCGACTTTACATTTTAAGTCACTAAATTTAAAGTCGGTTCAACGAACCGACTTTAAATTTGTTTAAAGTCGGTTTTTAACCGACTTTAATGCCTATTTTTGTAGTAGTGTGACTTTCATCGATGATCACTCTCAAAAGGTATGGGTTTACTTTCTAAAGCATAAGTCTGAAGTATTTGAGGCTTTCAGAAGATGGAAAGCTATGGTGGAAAATGAGACGTGTTTGAAGATCAAAAAGCTCAGATCCGATAATGGTGGTGAATATGAAGACACCAGATTCAAAAATTTATGCTATGAGCACGGGATCAGAATGGAAAGAACTGTGCCAAGCACGCCTCAACACAATGGTATAGCTGAGCGTATGAACCGAACGTTGACAGAAAGAGCCAGAAGCATTCATATACAGTCAGGTCTACCGAAGTAGTTTTGGGCAGAAGTGGTCAACATGGTAGCTTACTTGATCAACCGAGGCCCATCTGTTCCATTGGAGCATAGAATACCAGATGAGGTATGGAGCGGAAAAGAGGTGAAACTATCACATCTAAAAGTTTTCAGTTGTGTAGCATTTATACATATTAGTGATCAAGGTAGGAATAAGCTTGATCCCAAATCCAAGAAATGCACATTCATCGGCTATGGTGAGGATGAGTTTGGATACCGCATTTGGGATGACGAAAACAAGAAAGTTATCCGTAGTAGAGATGTGATTTTCAACGAAAGGGTGATGTATAAGGACATGCATAAAATAGACGCTAATGACTCAGAGCAGAATGAGTCAGTATTTGCAGATGTAGATGATGTCCAAGATAGTTTCGCAACAACACCAATTGTAATAAGTCCTCAGCCAGAGGAACTTGTTGGACAGAGCAGTACACAACATTCTGAAACACCACAACCTCTTACTCTAGCTCCTGTATTGAGAAGGTCTTCTCGACCTCATGTGCCTAACAGGAGATACATGAACTATATGTTGCTGACTGATGGAGGGGAGCCTAAATGCTATGATGAAGCTTGTTAGACTCAAGATTCCAACAAGTGGGGGCTTGTTATGAAAGAAGAAATAAAATCTCTCATTTCCAACCAGACATGGGAACTAGCTGAGTTACCTATGGGAAAGAAGGCACTTCACAACAAATGTGTGTACCGGGTGAAAGAGGAGCATGATGGTTCCAAGAGATACAAAGCCCGCCTAGTTGTTAAAGGGTTTCAATAGAAGGAAGGAGTTGACTACACTAACATTTTCGCTCCCGTTGTGAAGCTCAATACTATCAGATCAGTATTGAGTATTGTAGCCATTGAAGATCTTCATCTTGAATAGTTGGATGTGAAGACTGCATTCCTTCACGGAGATTTAGATGAAGAGATATACATGTACCAGCCAGAAGGTTTCTCAGAAAGAGGGAAGAAGAACATGGTGTGCAGACTTAAGAAGAGTTTGTATGGCCTGAAACAAGCCACGAGACAATGGTACAGAAAGTTTGACAGCTTCATGCACAAGGAAGGTTTCCAGAAGTACAATGCTGACCATTGTTGCTACTTCAAGAGATATAGGTCCAGTTATATCATTTTACTACTTTATGTTGATGATATGTTAGTAGCAGGTTCAGATATGGATGATATTAAAAGGTTGAAGCAACAATTGTCAAAGGAGTTTGACATGAAAGACTTGGGTCCAGCAAAGAAGATTCTTGGAATGCAAATCACAAGAAATAAGAAGAAAGGATCCTTGCAGTTATCTCAAGCAGAGTACATCAATCGTGTTTTGCAGAGATTCAACATGGGCGATACCAAGCCAGTTAGCACACCCTTGGCCAGTCATTTTCGCCTATCTAAGGATCAGTCCCCTCAGACAGAGGAAGAGAGAGAATTCATGGCTAAGATTCCTTATGCCTCAGCCATTGGAAGTTTGATGTATGCAATGGTCTGTACGAGACCAGACATTGGCTATGTAGAGTTGTTAGCAGATTTATGTCAAATCTAGGAAAAACTCATTGGGAAGCAGTCAAGTGGATTTTGAGGTATCTGCGAGGCACCACAGAAAAGTGCTTGTACTTTAGTAAAGGAGAGTTAAAAGTACAAGGGTATGTAGACGCAGACTTTGGAGGTGAAGTTGATCACCGAAGAAGCACCACCGGTTATATATTTACTGTTGGAACTATAGCTATTAGTTGGATGTCACAAATATAGAAAATTGTCACTCTATCCACTACAGAGGCTGAGTATGTAGCAGTAACTGAAGCTAGTAAAGAGATGATATGGCTTCAAGGTTTGTTAATTGAGCTGGGATTCAAACAGGAGAAGAATGTTCTACATAGTGATAGTCAAAGTGCAATACACTTGGCAAAGAATTCAACATTTCATTCTAGAACCAAGCATATTGGACTTCGTTATCACTTCATCAGATCTCTATTGGAAGATGATGTGTTAATATTGGAGAAGATTCAATGAAGCAAAAATCCAGTAGATATGTTAACAAATGTGGTGACTATTGACAAATTGAAGTTGTGCTCAACTTCAGTTGGTCTGCTAGAGTAACAAAGACTAGAAAAGTTGCTGCATTGATCGAGGTGTGAAGACAGATTGAAATCAGTCTTCAAGTGGAAGATTGTTGTTATAAAGCTCCTTAATTTAAGGAGCAAAACATGGAGCAAAACAAGTAGTAAAACATGGAGCAAAACAAGTAGTAAAACATGGAGCAAAACAAGTAGTAAAACATGGAGCAAAACATGGAGCTTAATTCAAGGAGCAATTCAAGGAACCATTAATTTAAGGAGTAATTCAAGGAGTGAATTTTCCTATAAATAGATGTGTAATTGTAATGAATTAACCATCCAAAGTGTTCATTCCAATTGAGAGAAAAGCTTTTGTGAGAGAAAATTGAGAGTAATTTTCTTGATTGTAATTGGGTTGTGGGCTGTGAGTGTTGTAAACACCTTGTGTAATTTCTCCTCTTTCAGTAAAAAGATTTGCAACAGGTCCAGAGACGTAAGCAAGATTGGCCGAACTCCGTTATCAAATTTGTGTGTTATTTTTCTATTCTTGTTTTCTCATAAGTATGACTTATCGGGAATTTGCGTTATTTCAGTTATTGTGATTATAAGTTTTAAGGAGTGTTATAAAAGTTATTTTTTTGAAAAAGAGAAAAGAAAAAATATATGCTTACCCAACTATAGCCTTAAATTGCTTTACATTCTCATCCTCTGCCTAGCTAGGTCATAGTCATGTTTGAAATTTGAACCAAAACCAATTAAATTTTTTTTCTAAGAAAATGCATTATTAGAGGGTACCAAGTGGCAGAACTCTATATTTTGATTCTATTCACAACATTTAGAGCTCATATATAAGTACTTAGAGAGATTGGTGAAAATGCTTTTCGGGGGTTGTGTCCAAACTAAGTGTTTTATATAATTTTCATGTATAATATTTTGTTAGTACTATTAAGAGTAAATGATAATATTAATTGTAAAATTATTAATGTACCTGAGAGAATGACAAGGTCATCCAAAGACAAGCCTTTAGAAGAGAAGAGCTTAACCATCTCATCCATTGTAAAACTTGTATCTACAATGTTTGGTCTCACATTTGAAGCATCAGAAACCTTCCCATCTCTTCTACCGGTTGGGATTTGAACCACAGGTCCCCCTGCCTGTATTAATTATTTTATTTATTAGAATGAACGTCATCTGAGATTACAATAAATTTGTGATAATATACAATAATACTCAAAGCAAAAAAAAGTAAGAAAATAATAAAACAACCAAAATTAGTTGAATAGGAGGAGAATATATATATAGCTCACAAATTCAACAGCATCTCTAGTAGCCAAAGCAAGAATATCAGCACAAGAAACAGTTGTTGGGCAAAAAAATTCAAGAAGTCTTTTAGCAGATTGAATAACTGAAAAGCCACCAAGTGATGTGTTTGCTGGATCACTACTCTCTGTTCCATTTCCTTGTACCAGTACGGATGCATCACAACCCTTTTAATAAATGTCTTGCGAATTAGAAGATTGATCAACCAACGAAAAAAAGATTAAAAAAAAAGGTTTAATAATAGAAAATATTGGATGAGATAACCCATCTCATAGGAATCTTTCATTTTTAATTTTTTCATGATTTGAACACATGTTCAATTGTTTTTTTTTTTTTTACTTTTGTACATTTGTTTAAAATTATAAATCTTGTCTTTTGAATGACCGGAATACAATGTTATATCTCAAAGGGGTCATAAATCAAAATTGCTCTACATGTTATTTAGACTCTTTATTTTTGTGAAATACTTATCTCTAAGCGAGATGAGTCACTTGATATGGTAGAAATGAACAAAAAATTGAGAAAATAAAGTGTCTGATATTCTAAAACGTATTCAAAAATTTATGAATGTTGATGTGTTTGAAAGAGTCCGTATAACACAGATTATAAGTACCTCGACTAAACAGTCATGAAAAAGCAAGCGCAAGAGCTTGCCAGGAACAGTTGAATCTTTGGAGGAAGCTGATCTAACAGTGTTTCTGATCAAGTATTCCGCAGAAGGGCATGAAGCTGAGTAGAAGCCAAATGAGAGTTCAGCAGATGACATGTAAAAAAAGAGAAGGATGTGTAGGAACAAGTGAACGAGTGAAGAATTGCAGGCCATGACCCTAACCATAGAGATAAACAAGAATGTGAAACATGGATGTTAATTTTAATCATACAATTGAAACATTGAAAGGGATAGAATAAAAGGGGGGATCAGATCATTTATGGATATGTTGATGGACAAATTAATTAATGGGGTTGTTGGTGATGTCAGAAAGTAGATGGGTAACTAAATCATGATACTATGACATTTGATCTCAATCCACTTCAGGGTATGCACATTTTTCTTTAACAATTGTAAGCATATAATAATTAATTTCCTTTCATAATTATTTATTATTTTACATTTTCCATACATAAAATAAATAATTAATCTGGCATTTAATGTTGATATATAAAATACTCTTCTTTTTCTTTTAACAGATATTGCATATATAGAAACACATCATACTGTTACTGCCTCCGAATTGAGTACCCACTCTACACAATATTGTATGAATTAACAAATTATATTAGCATGAATCAGTTTGTTACTATCAGAGCAAAATAAAAGAATAAAAATGATGTCTACGAGCACAAATTCTAGTGTTATTTTTATGGTAACATTATTGTGCCAAACATGTGTAGCATACAGGGTTGGTACAAGTAATTGAAAAAGCAGAGTTAAATACTTCAGTGTTATTTTTGATATATCATTAAATATAACACAAATATAAAAATATAAATAAAAATGATTAAAAATGTGAACATTGTTTCATCAAAAGTGGGTTTTAATTTGTAAATTATTATTGAGGCACTAAAAATACTACACGTGGTTTAAGTTCACAAAAATACAGGGGGGAATTTTTTTTACATGTTTATCACTTATTTGTTTCAAAAATAATATAAGTAAAATGAATTTTTATAACTTGAAATTATTAGTTGGTTCTAAATTAAATTGACATATTGACACAAATCCAAATTAATTAATTGGATGGAAAATTGATAAAGAGAAGTAAGAAAGATATCATTTTTCTCTCTTTATATTTCTCATTATCTCTCATATTTATTTTAACTAGTCATTAGTACCTATGTTGCAAATGAGAATTCACACTTGTGAATGACATGAAAAAATAATTAGATATATGACATTAATAAAAGAGTAAGTTATGTTGCAAACAGCTAAGCTTTGAACAAAGCATATCATTTTTATGAATAATAATTGTTTAATATGCAACAATACTGAAATATATAAAGAATTGAAAAAGATAATAAGTTTTATTTGTAAACAAAAACCAAAAAAAGTCAAGAAAAATCTCACCAAAAGGGATTACCTCCAAGTTTAGCTTTGTGATCATCGATGGACATATGTAAAATACCAACATAAATTGATAAAGAGATTTGAATGATATTAATGGGTTGATAATCTCACTATTCGAACTCACAACTCATGCATATAGCACCAGAAGTGGTACTAACTGAATTATCCCAAGTCAATAAAAAACAAACAAACAAAAAATTGAATGATAAAATTTTAATTTTTTCATGCTATGTACCCTTCGACTTGTATGCTCTCATCAATCATTTATTAAAAAATTGTACATTTTTATAGTTTACTCAAATTCATAAAAGCTAGAAAATGTGTTGGAAAATATTGAGTATAATGATGTAGAATAATAATAAAAAACTAAAATGTCATTAATGAGTTTTACTTTTTTTATTATTAAAATAGAGAATGAGTTTAAATTGCCATTTAGTGGGTAGAAAAGAATATGCCGTACATTCTCTTTATATGGATAATTTTTTATGTTAGTAAGAAAATTAGTTAATTAAAAATGTATCATTTAGAAATTTAAATCAAGTAATTTTTAATAAGGAATATACAAATCACTAAATCATTTTTAATAAGGAATATACAAATCACTAAATCATTTTTAATAAGGAATATACAAATCACTAAATTTTTAAAATTAGTAATTTTAGTTATGTAATTTAAGTATCAATTTTTTATAATTACGTGATTAAAGTGTCACTCTTTTATGTAAAAAATGGACACTTTTTACATAACTTCATAGTTATGTGATTAAAGTGTTTTAATTTTAAAAATTAAACGACTTATGTATTTATTGTAAAAGCTACATGAATAAAGTATCATTTGCAAAAGCTACGTGACCAAAGTGTCTCTTTCAAAAGTTATGTGACCAAAGTATCATAATAATACAAATAAAGTGACTTGAAGAACTAATCATGCACCCTAGGATACATATGTTTATTATAAGGGTGATTAATTCTTAAGTCACTTTGTTTGTATCATTATGAATAGTTATGTAATTAAAGTATATCAATTTTAAAAATTAAGTGACTAATGTGTCTTTTGTTAAAACTACGTGACCAAAGTTTCTAAATGACATATTTTTAGTGACCTCTAGGATATTTTTTCACTTATTATAATACATTACAAATATAATCTATATTTATATTTATAGTATATATAAAAATCTAAAACACGCTTTATAAAATTTTAAACAAAACTACCCTTATATTTTAGAGTAATGATTATTATTCCCTTAGTTATTTTATAAATTAACTATAATTTTTATTTCTTTATCAATTTAAGTAAAATTATTAGTAGTTAAAATATTACAATTATCTTAAATATTGTATCTTTTAATTAATATTTTTTATCAATTAAATAATAAATTATTAGTAATTAAATATTGATAATTATTTATCTTTTCCATACAAAGTTATTTGTGTTGAGTAATATATAAAAATATCATTAATTAAGATTCATAATTTTTATAAATTAAGTAATAAGTTATTAGTAGTTAAAATATTGATAATATTTAAATTATAGTTAATATTTTTTATTTAATAATACTTATAGTTGGGGCTAGATGAGGAGAGTTATATAAAGGTACCAATCTATTTAGAATGTCTCGGTGCATCTATTGAGACCTGTTACCTAAAACCTTTCATTAAGAAAAAATAACATAAATAATTATCAATTTTTTACTTAATTATATTATCTTATTTATTTTATAAATTAATCAAGTAGTAAATTATTAATAACTAAAATATTGATAATTTTGTATTTTATAATATTTATCTTAAATAATATAAATAATATTTTTTTTGGTTTATTATGTTGTCTTATTTTTTTATCAATTAAGTTATAAATTAACACAATCACGTGAGCTTTATTAGTAATTTTTAAAATTAAAATTTTCAAAAATAAACTTATTAATAAAGAAAAATAAAATTATCTTATAACTATTATAAATGAATAAGTTTTCATTTGACATGATAATGATCTTTCTAGCTTAGAAAATGACTTGTCAAAAATTAATTGGTAAGGTGTACTTTAACTATTAATGTATTTTTTTCTTAATATAATCTAATTCCATTACAAATTAATTTTAATTTATTTATTTTATAAATTATATTTAGTATAAAAAATAATTGTTTCTATGTATAAATTATCTTATACGGAGAAATTAAAAGAAAAAATCAAAATACTCATAAAATAAATGATTCTATGTATGAGTTAATAAAATTGATGATAACATTTAACATATGACTAACTTTAAAATTTATAATTTCTCCTTATTAAAAATTTAAATAGAAAAAACTAAAAGAATCATAAATATTATAATAATTAAGAGTGAAAAGCGAAGAGCTCATAAACAAATTATAAGTAGTGTTTTCACACTTTTGTATGAAAAATAAGTTTCCTAACCTTGAAAATGATATATCAAAAATTATTTGATGAATTATGCTCCAATTATTAATTTATTTTCACATATACTCTAATTAGTTTTCATTTACTTATTTTAAATTAATTTTAATTTATTTAGTGTTTAAAATAATTGATTTTGTAGATTAATTATCTTTTAGTAGATGAATTAAAATGGAAAGCTAAAAGACTATTAAAGTAATTGATTATATGTGAGAGAGTTATTGAAGTTATTAATTATTGTTTAAGATATGAATACTTTTAAAACCTATAAATTCTCCTTTAATGGAAATTTGAATAGAAAAAATAAAAAAAACTCATAAACATTATAATAATTGTTTATTATTACGGAGATGAAAAGATAAAATCAAAAGGCTCCTTAATATGATTACAAAAGTTATAAAAATGATTAAAAAATTTATAAAAGAGACTATTTTTTACTTGCTCTTGTAATTTTATAATGGGTACAATATTTTCTACCAAATTTTAATAATTTTTGCAATTTATTCTCCTAATTTTGAATGTTGTGTATATGAATGTATTGAGTTATTAATACATATCTTATAGATAATCAAAATAATACCAAGTTAATTCTCTATTGTATGTTTTAGATAAAAACATCTTGTGTAGTCATGCATTCAAGTATATAGTTGTTTTTAGAAATGTGAAATTATATGTTTTGAGCCATAAATGAATCTTATTTTAGTTAGATGATAAATTTTAAAGATCAAAAAATTATTGAATGTTATTGCTATTATTGATGGTTCTATAATTTGTCAATATTTTGATTTTATCGAATAAGAATGAATTATCAAATCTTTGAAGTGTAAATGTGTTTAGTTGTTTGGTATTGTCTTTGGATAATAGCACAAACTATACGTAGAAAACTTGGGTAAAGTAAAAACTTACAACTAAAGTTGAAAAGAGAAATAATTAAGAAAAATTATTATAACAAAATTCTCTATATCAAAAGAAATTACAACATTTCTCTCAAAACAAGGAGAAAACAATTGAAAGAAAGAAGAAATTAAGAACTTTTTTTTATGGAATTATATTAGAGGAATGAGCTGCATGGAATTATAATATGATATCCTAATTTTCCATGTATCAACTTACTACCCTCACTATTTGTGCAATGTCTGGTCTTATACATATGATGGCAAACATCAAACTTTCCACTATTGATTCATACGATATCTAAGACATTTCCATCCCTTCTACTTCATTGCTAGGGTACACACTTGAGGATAATTTATAGTTTATAAGTAGTGGGGTAGAAACTTGCTTACAATCTTGCATATTGAAGTGACGTAAGATCTTTTGAGAAAAACAAATCTTCCTGTCTTTTCTATCATAGTGAATTTGCATTACTAGAATCTTGTTTATTGGTCACAGATCCTTCATATCAAATTTGTTAGCCAACAACTATGTTTTTTATTCTTTGACTCTATATATGTTGGGGCTTGCTACCAACATGTCATAAACGTACAACACCAAAATTATGATATCATTGTTTCTTATAAACTCTTGTATTATGTACAATGGTCTAAAATGAATTTGTTGTATCTAAGGCTAATAATGAAGGAATCAAATCTTTTGTACCAACATCTTGGTGCCCGTTTGAGATCATACAAAGTTTATTTAACCCACAAACCAAGTTCTCCTTTTCTTTTTAAGTAAAACCTTCTGATTAGAGCAAGTAAATCTCTTCTTCAAGTTTTCTACGAAGAAACATTGTTTTCATATCTAACTACTCTAAGTATAAATCAAATGTAGCATACATAGCAAAAACTACTTTGATTGTTGTAAGTCAAACAACATAAGAAAATATCTTATTAAATTGACTTCATCCTAAGCATATCCCTTTACCACCAATCTTGCATGATACTACTCAAATTGATCATTACCATCTCTTTTATTCTTGTAAACCCATTTATTCCTCATGGATTTTCTTCTTTGTGGTAGTGGAAAACGTTTTCAAGTTTTATTCTTATTAAGAGCTTCAATCTCCTCTTGCATTACTATCATCCATAAAGAAGCATTTGGGTTATATATAGCCTCATGGAAAGTTGATGGTTTTCCATTCTCTACTAGAAGATAGTATTCAACATTAGCCTTTATAACATAATCTGAGTACCAAGTCATTAGTCTTTTCTGATGAGTCGATCATCAGATTATTAAAGCCTCAATCTCAGTTGGTTCTTATTCTTTATGCTCTATTGATACTTCAAAATAATCTTTTGTTTTAAATTATTTTCCATTTGAAATAGAGTATTTTATATAGACTCATTAAAAGTGAAATCGTTAACCTTTCTTTGTAGTTCATTGTCTATAAATATCACATCTCAACTAGCTATAGCCTTATGGGCAGTGGGATCCCACAAGCAATACCCCTTTACACCATCAGTATACCCTAAGAACATGCACTTATTAGATTTTTGATCCAATTTTGTTCTTTCATGGACATTTTACATCACATATGTCGGACATCCAAATATAAAGAAGAATAATCAGGTGGCTTACCAGTCCACATTTCCATTGGTCGTTTTCATCTCAATTACAGTTACCCATGATCAATTAATGACATAACAAGTGATCTTAACTGTTTTTTTCAAAATGACTTTGTTAGATCTATAATTCTTAACATTGTTTGAGGTAGACCCTCTAGGGGAACAACCCTAGGAACCTATGAACTCAAAGGAATAGGAACGATTGATTTGCTAAGAACATGTTGAAGATGATTAGATTAAAGCCCTAAGGAAACAAAGTCCTTAAAACCCCAAGCTTGAGACACCACAAAGGATGATCACTCCCTTTGATAATCCAAATTAAAGGATTCAATCAAGAACATAAGACGACAAAGCAAAAATATTTTGAAATAAATTTTCATTAATGATATCATTTCCCCTCTATTACATGGCTGCTGTTTTCTTTTATAAGCAACAAAACCATAAACGAAATTTACCCTAAAGAAAAGAACTCTAAAAGCAATTCAACCCTAGTGGGCCTATTTAGTTGTGGATTGGGCCTAATCCATCCTTAAAGAATAAAAGACTGAAATGACTTATGATGAATAAGACATAAAAAACCCAAAATTCACTAACATAAAAATTACTAAATGTAAAGGCCCATAATTAACTAAAACAAAAAATTGCTTCCTAAATTATTCCTTACTCCCAACTTGATCTTCCAAATCTATCCTTTGCATAAAAAGGTAATAGGCCATCCTTGGTAAAGCTTTGGAATCATCAAATTTAGTTTTAAAATATTCTACCATAGCCAATTTGTATTTCACTTCTGTGATCAAGCCTTGCAAAGATTCTTTTATCATCTTTTTCTTTACCCTAGTCATTGGACTGCCAATTCTTTACAAAATATCTTGAGAATATTTGGGAACAACAACTTGGTCAGCACCTTGATTTCCATCATTCCCCTCATCTTCAAAAGGATTCATCCTCAAATCTCCTACATCAAACAAAGAGATATCAACGACATTAAAATTTTCACTAACATTAACATAGTCACTTGGAAAATCTAACTTGTAGACATTATCATTGATCAGTTGCAAGACATAAAAAGGTCCATCTCTTTGAGGCTACAATTTTGATTTGCGTTATGTAGGAAACCTCTCCTTATGCATGTGCACCCAAACCCAATCTCTAGGCTAAAAAAAAACCTTCAATCGTCCCTTATTGGATTGCTTAGCATATTGCTCATTCTTCCTTTCAATGTTGGCCCGAACACTCACAGTAAATCTTTCACAAAATCTGCCTTTTTCTTACCATCAAGATTAGCATGCTCATTAGTAGGCAAAGGTAAAATATCAATAGGTGTTAAAGGATTAAAGCCATAAACAATTTCAAAAGGAGAAAAATAAGAAGTAGAATGAACAGTCCTATTATACTCAACCTCAATATATGGAAACTCTTGATAAATTGGAAGCTCAAAAATCTAGTACACTACCATTCCAAACTGAGATAGATCAAAAATAAAATGCTCATGCAATCACTTTAATTAGTGGAAATTAACTTCCAAAGCTCCCCAAGAATCCCAAGTAAGACCAATTCAAATAGGGAGTCTATTCATGAGAAACCAAAAAAATAGGGAGCCTATTCCATAAGAGGAAAGTACAACTACTCAAGTAAAATCCAAACCCAATGTTTACAATGATGTTTCCATGATTCCCTTTCATAGTAGGTTTGTTAAATCTAAAAGAAAGCAAATGAAAAGAGGTTTTGGATACCTTTTTAAAAGTTCAAGTCAACACTCCTCTGTTGGATGCTATGAAAGAAGTGCCAAGGTAGCTAAGTTCCTCAAGGGCTTTACATGAGCAAATAACTCCTTTTGTGAAAGAAAATTACCTTCTAAGGGTAAGGATCCTGGTAATTGATGACTCTATGAAAATAGAGTCATTAGCATACCTTTTTACTTAATATTTGTTTATTTTATTAAATACATAGTATTTTTGGGGCCAAAAATAATAAAAATATAAAATTTTTAATGAAAATATAATTTTTGAATTTTTTTTGGATTTTTTATGAATTTTTAACGCAGGGCGTTATTAGCATAATTTTGGTTAGTTTTTTGAGCTAAAAAAGGAAAAAAAATATAAAAATTTTTAAGAGGGGATACAATTTTGGTGGATGTAAAGAGGAGATTAGTACTATAATTCAAGATATTGATTATATTTCTTCTTTTACTCTTTCTTTATCAATTTTTATATATTTCTTTTTGAAAAATTAGAGCTTTATGAATACAATTATATGTAATTAATTTATTAATCTAAGGATATTATGAACCCAATTTTCACCATGTGATGATCTAATATTTTACCCCAATTATAATTTTAATTTGATTATATTATTTAATTTGATTTTTATGCTATTAATTATTTGGCAAACAATTTATCTAGGAAGAGATGTATGATTCTTTTGTATGTGATCCATAATTGATGAACTTAATGAGTAGTATGCACTATAATTGGCATGCGAGTGTGATTAAATTAATTACTATATGATGTGTAGTTTATTTGAGAGGAAAATACATGTTAGGTTAGATTCAATTGATCATGTAATTAATTAATAATTACATCGAGGAAATTTTGACAATTCACATGTTTAGAAAATTGTGGGATTAAGTATTCCTAGATATTTTCTCATATATCTTCTTATTTACCAAAGTTGATTTAATTAATTATTGCTATTTACTTTTAGTTATTTTAATTTTGTTTCCTTAAAATATAAAAATACAAAAAAATTAATTTTTATTTCATTATTTTTGAACATTAGTTTATAATAAAATAATATTCGTGTAAACGATCTTTTTGGCACCATTGTTGGAGATTATAAATATTAGAAATTATTTATTTTTATTTTTATTTTTTTATTTTAGTTATTTTTCTTTACTTTAATTTTAATTTACTT
Organism: Hippophae gyantsensis; assembly: GCA_030763125.1. Taxonomy (NCBI): domain Eukaryota; kingdom Viridiplantae; phylum Streptophyta; class Magnoliopsida; order Rosales; family Elaeagnaceae; genus Hippophae; species Hippophae gyantsensis. Next base: position 49,197,749 of record CM061030.1, on the reverse strand, counting down.
ATTTTCTTTTACTACCTTATTTTTTTATTTTAGTTTATTTATTTATTTGTTTTAACTTTAATTTATTTATTTAATTGTTTATTTATTTTTAATTTAGACACATCCTTTAGAGCTATTAAAAGCATAGAGTAGAAAATGACAAGCAATAATTATCAATATTTAATGGACAAAATGATAGCCATAAGAAGAGTAGGTGAAATGCATGAGGTAAATGATATCATGACATTTACAACTCAAGTGTCATCTTTAGTTAATCTTTTGAAGGTTCAAAACTCGCCAGCGAGTATGAACCACGTCCAAGATTCAAGGGTGTCTTGAGTGTTTTGTAATGAAGCCCATTTATTTAATAATTGTCCACATAATCCTGAATCAGTCTTCTCTGTGAGTAATGTAAACCAAAACAATAATCCATACTCAAACACATATAACCCAGGATGGAGAAAACATCCAAATTTCTTTTGGAATAACAACAATCAGAGTGGTAATCAATTCAATCGTCAATCATTTCTACCACCTAGTTTCCAATAACCATAACAATTTCAAGCCCAAGAAAAGAATCCATCTACTAAGGACAATACAAATGCCTTAATAGGGATGATGAAAGACTTCATCCAATCATTTAATACAAAAGTGTCAACTCAAGAGGCTTCAATTCGAAATTTGGAGAACCAAATAGGGTAACTCACTCAGGCTATAAGTCAAAGGTTTCAAGGAAACCTTTCGAGTGAGACAATTGTAAACCCAAGAAGAGAATGTAAGGACCATTGCAACACCATAGACTTAAGGAGTGGTAAAACTTTAGAGGAGGAACATGGGACCCAAAAGGATAAGGAGGAACTAGAAACTTAAAAGGATGAAGAGGAATTAGAGGATAAAGTGAGTAATGGAAAGGAAATAATTCAACCAAAATAGAGCAACCTCTACAAACATACTATTCCTTTCCCTCAAAGACTACAAAAGTAAAAGTTAGATGCATAGTTTTCAAATTTTTTGGAAGTTTCTAAGAAGTTGCACATAAACATATCATTTATAGATGCACTTGAATAGATGTCTTCTTATGCCAATTTTTGAAGGACATCTTGTCTAAGAAAAGGAGGCTTGGATATAATGAAATACTAGCCTTAACTGAAGGTTGTGGTTCCATCCTTGCTAGAAAACTACCCTAAAAGTTGAAAGATCTTGGTAGTTTTGAAATTCCTTGTACAATTGGGAACATTCACTTTGAGAGAGCATTATGTGACTTGGGTTCTAGCATTAACCTCATACCATTATTATTCTTCCAGAGATTGGGGGTTGGTAAAGCCAAACCTACTTCAGTAACATTACAAATAGCAGATAGATCAATTAAGAGACCGTGGGGTGTGGTAAGAGATGTGCTAGTAAAAGTAGACAAATTCATCTTTCTGCCAGATTTCATTATGCTAGAGATAGAGTAGGACCGTGACGTTCCTATCATACTTTTCCATCCATTCTTAGTAACTAGAAGAGCACTCATTGATGTATAAAAAGGTGAACTTACAATGAGAGAGTAATATGAACAAATAATGTTTAAAGTTTTTAAAGAATCTATACCCCCTGATATTGATAATACTAATGAACATTTAAGGATAAATGTTATTGATTGTGGGAATATCTTAAACGAATTTGTTGAGTCGTCCACACTTACAACTTTAACACATGATGCTATGAATAAGGACATAAACTCACCATAAGACAACTCAACCTACTTTAACTTTGAAAGTATGGAGTCAAAGGTTGATACTATGGACTGTGTAAAGTTTTTGGAGGACGTGCCTCTCATGTGTGTATCAAAGGCGATTATGGAAAATTTAGAGATAGGTGAAAAAGATGTTGGAAATACATAATTTGGATGAGTTACGGTGGAGTTCATATAAGAATACCAAAAAGTTCAAAAAGAAAAAAAATGGCATGAAAAGAGAATTGAGCACCATGTTTGTGAATTAAAACATAAAGTATTATTGAAATATCAAGACTCAAACTATTTCCAGGCAAACTCAAAAGTAAATGGACACAAAAGGATGTGCCTTAGGACATGATATGACCATTTAGTCAAGGACGTTAAACGTGACGCTGGTTAGGAGGAAACCTAATGTTATTTTACTGATATTTTCATTATTTTTGTTTTATAGGTGAATAAATGTAGAGAGAAATGATGCAACAGGAATGAGAATTTCAACGAAAAATATGGTGTGCCAAGACTAAGGGAGTTTTATTTCCTTTTACCTTTTTAATATTTATATGTGCACATTGGAGACAATGTGTAATTTAAGTTTAGGGGAAGGAACTTCATTCTCTACATTTTTCATTTACTATACATTTTAAATTTTGTAGGAAATTTTTTTTGGATGTTTTTAATCATGATTTGGGTAGAAATTGATAAATATATGGAAACTAAATGCATGCATGCTTGATATGAAACATATGAACTCAATTATAAAAAATGGTTGTCATGACTAGGATAAGGAATATAACATATTTGTTAATATATTTACCTTAAGCATCCGATATGCTTGTTAGTTTTGATTGAATCGATTCAAATCTTTATGCACATGTTCATGATTGATTTTGGTGTGCTTATTGAGAAAAAATTGTAGTGAGTTATGTGAGTTGATGAGGTATACCAAGTTTTAGAATCTACTTGATCATCCCTTGAGGTGAAATTCTTAATAGTATTTAGCAAGAGAAATGATTTAGGCCTTATTTGGGTTGATTGAGTCTTTCAAGCTAACCATTGTTAATATCTGTAGTCACCCATTTAAGCCTAACAAAGAACCATTCATATCTTTAAGCCACATTTTATGCCTAACTAATAAGTATTAACTTTATCCTTGCACCTTTAGCTTGCATTAAAAGAAAAAAAAATGTAATCATGTGTTATGCTATAGAGTAAGGTGAAATGTATTGCACCTTAAAAAAAGAGACAGAGAAAAAAATAAGTAAAACTCACAACACAATTATCCCTCTAAAGATAAAGAAAATTGTGAATTTACAAAAAAGAGAGAGAAAGGGAAAAAAGAGACGTGAAATAAAAGAATATGAAAATAATGATAAAAGAGGGTGCACTAAAATATCATGTTAAATCTCAATTGTAGTTAAAAAGTGCATGATGAACAAAAAGAAAGCTAAGATGTGGAAATATCCTAAATGTCTTCATTTATCAACCCCCTCTTAAGCCTTACATTATAACCATGTAATGTCCTTAGTGATCTTGAGCTAAGTGCATATTTATATTAGTGGAGAGGGATGTGAAAAATATACTTATGAGACTTATTCTAATACTAAATTGATTAGCATGCTTATATAGTTTGATCTCATGAGTGCATTGGATGATATCATGTGCAGCACACACACATAAATCAATTTGTCAAAAACCTTGCGTATCCTTGTATTGATGTGATTAATGAATATTTGAACCTCCTTATCATAGGATTGTACGAATTTTGAGAGGGATAGTTTTTGTGAAATATGCATGTACTAATAGAGTTATATTTATGAATATACTACCCATGTTATTTTATTTAGTTATACTTGGCTTTACTTGAGGACAAGCAGAGAGTTAAGTTTAGGGAGTGTGATGACTCTATGAAAGTAAAGTCATTAACACACTTTTTTACTTAATATTTACTTATTTTATTAAATAAATAGTATTGTTTGGGTGAAAATATAATTTTTAGAATTTTTAGAATTTTTTTGGAAATTTTATATATTTTTTTATGAACTTTTAATGCAGAGCCATCATTAGCATAATTTTGGTTAGTTTTTGGAGTTAAAAAGAGAAAGATACAAGAAAATTCAAGAGGAGATACAATTTTGGTGGAGATTCAAGAGGAGATTGGCACTACAATTCAAGAGATTGATTGTATTTCTTCTTATACGTACTATTTTCTTTATGAAAAATATGAGCTTTATGAACACAATTATGTTTACTTAATTTATTAATCTAGGGATCTTATGAACCCAATTTTTACCACATGATGATCTAATATTTTATCCCAATTATAATTTTAATTTGATTATATTGTTTAATCTGATTTTTATGCTATTAATTGTTTGACCAACAATTTATCTATAGAGACAATTAAATAGATTTGAGAGAATTATTTAATTGTTTGTCTTGATTAAATAACATGCATAGTTTCTAGGAATAGATGTATGATTCTTATGTATGTGATTCATAATTGATGAACTTAATGAGTAGTATGTAATTTAATTAGCATGAGAATGTGATTGAATTAATTACTATATGGTGTGTAGTTTACTTGAATGTTAGGTTAGATTCAATTGATCATGTAAGTATTCCTAGATATTTTCTCATATATCTTCTTAGTTACCAAAAGAAATTTAATTAATTATTGCTATTTACTTTTAGTTATTTTAATTTTGCTTCCTTAAAATATGAAATTACAAAAAAATGATTTTTATTTTTTTAGTTTTAAAAATTAGTTTATAATAAAATAATCTACGTATACTTGCGTATTCATTGCACACACAATTTGTGTGGCGAGCTTACAATGAGAGTGCAAGATGAACAAATAATGTTTAAAGTTTTTAAAGAATATGAACCCATTGATATTGAATACGCCACACAAATTATGTGTGCAATGAATAAGCAAGTATAAGTATTGCAAAAAGTAATATAATGATAAGAAAAGATCATTTCAAAGGTGATTATTTTATTAGAAACTAATTTTCAAACCATAAAAATAAAAATCAATTTTTTTTTGTATTTTTATATTTTAAGGAAACAAAATTAAAATAACTAAAAGTAAATATCAAGAATTAATTAAATCAGTTTTGGTAACTAAGAAGATATATGAGAAAATATCTAAGAATACTTAATCCTCCAATTTTATAAACATGTAAATTGCTAAAATCCCCCCATTATAATTATAAATTAATTACATGATCAATTGAATCTGACCTAGCATGTATTTCTCTCTCTAGTAAACTACACACCATATAGTAATTAATTTAATCACACTCTCATGCCAATTAAATTGTATAATACTTATTAAGTTCATTAATTATGGATCACATATATAAGAATTACATATCTACCTAAAAACTATGCATGTTATTTAAGACGAACAATTAAATAATTCTCTTAAATCTATTTAATTGCCTCTCTAGATAAATTATTAGCCAAACAATTAATAGCATAAAAATCAAATTAAAATTATAATTAGGGTAAAATATTAGATCAATACATGGTGAAAATTGGGTTCATAAGATCCATAGATTAATAAATTAACTACACATAATTATGTTCATAAAATTCATATTTTTCATAAAGAAAGACATAAAAATTGCTAAAGAAAAAAGTAGAAGAAGAAATACAATCAATCTCTTGAATATAGTGCTAATCTCCTCTTGAATCTTCACTAAAATTGTATCGTTTTTTGAATTTTTCTGTATTTTCTCTCTTTTTAGCTCTAAAAACTAACCAAAATTATGCTAATGATGGCCATGAGTTAAAAATTCATAAAAATTTCAAAAATATTTCAAAAAAATCCCAAAAAATTACAAAAATTATATTTTCACCCATTTTCATTAAAAAGTTTATATTTTAATATTTTTGGCCCCCAAAATAGTATATTTTTAATAAAATAAGTAAATATTAAGTAAAACAGTGCACTAATGACTACTTTCACAATCATCAGTAGTTTTACTATTTCATGCACTATAAGAAAAACTAGGTTCAAGGAAGAGCCATGTTAGATCTAGGAGCATCCATAAATATGCCTTATTCTATATGTACTACACATGACATTGGTCCTCTTAAGGACACTGGTGTTATTATACAGTTAGTCGACAGGTCTAATGCATACCCAAAGTGAGTCTTGGAAGATGTTTTGATTCAAGTCAATGAAATGCTCTTTCCCACTAATTTTTATGTTCTTGATATTCAAGATAAAATTCACATTTTCTCTGCCCCTGTACTATTGGATAGATCGTTCATGAGAACTACTCTCATTAAAATTGACATTTATAGTGGGATCATGAAGCTTGATAGAGAATCTATACAGTACTTCAACATATTTAAAGCGATGAGGTACCCTAATGATATTGACTCTTGTTACTATGTTGATGTTATTGAATCCTTTGCAAAATAAGTGTTTGAGTTAGAATATGATGACACATTGAAAGTAGCATTGACACACAACTTGGAACTTGAAGATCCCAGAATACTAACCAATATAATACAACTCAACACAGATTTATAGATTATAGTGGTCTCATTAGGATCTCTTACCAACGAGACACAAGGGTATGAATAGAGCTACATTTCCTTATGTAGGCTCCCAAATTGGAATTGAAGCAGCTCCCATCTCACTTGAAATACATATATTTAGGAGATAAGGACCCACTACCAATTATCAAATGCAAACCATTTGGCTGAGGAACAAGAAGAAAAGCTTTTGATAATCTTAAGGAATCACAAGATTGCTATAGCATGGACCATTGCTGATATCAAAGGTATAAATCTATCCATGTGCATGCATAGGATATTAATTGAGGACGAGACTAAACCAACAAGAGAGGTTCAATATAGATTAAATATAGTGATGATAAAGGTATTGAATAAAGAGATACTTAAACAGCTAGATGGGAAGGTTATCTACCCCATCTTAAACAGTAAGTGGGTAAGTCCAATATAAGTGGTACCAATGAAATTTGGTATAACTATAGTAAAAAATGATGATGATGTATTAGTCCCTACAAGAATTCAAATAGGTTAGAGAGTATGCATGGACTATAGGATACTAAGCACTAATACACGAAAGGATCACTTCCCTCTACCTTTCATTGAGCAAATGGTAGAAAGGCTAGTAGTTTGCTCTTATTATTTTTTTAATGGTTAATCAGGTTACAATCAAATTGCTATAGCATATAAAGACCAAGAAAAGACTACATTTACGAACCCTTTTGGAACTTTTGCATTCAGGAGAATGACATTTGGACTCTGTAATGCACCTGTCACCTTTCAAAGATGTATGGTAAGTATTTTTTCAAAGTATATTGAGAACATAATGAAATTTTTATGGATGATTTCAAAGTTTATAAGGATAATTTTGAATCATGTCTACATAATCTAACAAATATCCTTGAAAAATGTGCATAAACTAATTTGGTATCAAATTGAGAAAAATGTCACTTTATGGTAGACCATGAGATTATATTAGGGTATATAATCTCTTTTAAGGGATTAGAAGTAGATACGGCTAAGTGATGTTGTGCGTGGCTTACCACTTTCCACTACTTTAGAACATTATATAACTCTTTATGGATGATTTCAAAAAGATTGATTTGTGAAATATGATCATAAAACAAGCAAATATAAATCTATATAAATACTAAATAAGCATAAAATCATGATATATTAAGGGTTTTTGAGTACTTATCATAACCCTGACAGACTTCTTGCTCGTCTCTCAACAAGAATGAAAACAAAACTTGTAAAACTCCATAATTTCATTATAAATAATTATAGTACCCAAAAAGAAATTCTAAATATTGTTATATAGTGTCGGGATGTAACACAGAAGTTTCGTGTGAAAAATCAGATCTAACAAGCTTGTTACTACCTCGCCACCACTATTAGCAAGCTCACTGCCACCTCGCCACCACCACCTCGCTGCCACCACATTTCCACCTTGACAACACTACTAGCAAACTCCATTGGTTGGGTATAAAATGGTGGTGAACCACCCATTTTCTTGCATTTTTTCTTTCTTCCTTTCTACCACTCTCTAATACATCTTCTCCCTAAGTTTTTTTTTTTGGAATTTTTGGCATAATTTGGAAGGCATTTTAGGGACAAATATCTAAGTATTCAAGTCAAGGATTTAAGGTAGGGGTTCTTACTCTAACTTTTTAAATTCATGCATTTTTTTATAAATGAAATGTCATGCATCATATGTTATAAATAAAATTTAAAAAACTGATGCCATTATTTTATAATTAATGTTATAATGTTGTTTAAAATGAGATAGTCATCATAATGTTTTATAATGTATACATTGGAAATATTTTGTATAAAAAAGTGTCAAATGTTGATATGAAATGAGCATTGAAAATATGATATGACATCTGAGAATTTTGATACATTCATCATGAGAAATGGTTTATTTTTTGGGGAGTTTCATGTATGTTGTATTGCAGAGTATGGTACCCATGGGATACTGTTATAGCAAACAGATATTGGTAGACTACAGGTATACATTTACATCGTATGTATTATGAGAGGTTTCTATTTATGATGCCTTGTGACCAGACTTTCTGGTCATGATTATTGATCGTGGATTATTAAGATTGTGAATTGTTACAGTGTTGGATTGTTGTGGAGGTAGATTGTGTTGGATATGAATTACCATAATGTTTGCACACATGCCTAGGAGTTGGACCCCTCATTATATTTGGAGCATGCCATTTATTTGGGGAGAGGAAACATACCTTTTTCTTTATAATATTAGTATCTAGGCTAGAAATTTTAAAATTTCTTTTACTTTTTTGCAATTCTTAGGATAATTAGGTAGAATTAATAGATGGGCTAGGAAACGACAATCACAAATGTTTAAAAATATGAAGTTTTGAATGACAATGAATACCTTAACATTTGGTATAATTGAATTAGAAACCTAAGAAAACAAAGTCCTTAAAATCCTAATCTTGAGAGGCCACAAAGGATGATCACACCTTTTGATAAGTAGAATTCAAGCATTCCATCAAGAACACAAGAAGGAAAAGCAAGAAGCTTTTTGAAATAAACTTTTTATTAATGATATATGGTCTACCTCCAACTTACATAGTTGCTCTTTTTTTATATGCAAAAAACCCTAAAAGAAAAAACCCTAGATAAAATGGCCTTAATGGGTCTATTTAGTTGTGGATTGGCCCTAATTCATCTTTAAAAAAAATAAAAGACTAAAAAGACTTATGAAAAATAAAACATAAAAGGCACACAATTAATTAAAAGAAAAATTGCTTCCCAAATTATGTGTGCGATGAATACATAAGTATACGTATCATAACAGGTAATATAATAATAAGAAAAAATCGTTCTTAAGATTATTTTATTAGAAACTAATTTTTAAAACTAAAAAAAAATAAAAATCAATTTTTTTGTTTTTATATTTTAAGGAAGCGAAAATTAAAATAACTAAAAGTAAATAACAATAACTAATTTAATCAGATTTGTAACTAAGAAGATATATGAAAGAATATCAAGGAATACTTAATCCCCTAATTTTCTAAACATGTGAATAACTAAAATCCTCCCAATATGATTATCAATTAATTACATGATCAATTGAATCTAACTTAGCATATGTTTATCTCTCAAATAAACTATGCACCATATAGTAATTAATGTAATTACACTCTCATGCCAATTAAATTTCATACTACTGATTAAGTTCAACAATTATGGATCAAATACATAAGAATCATACATCTTTGCCTAGAAACTATGCATGTTATTTAATCTAGACAAACAATTAAATAATTCTCTCAGATCTATTTAATTGACTCTATAAATAAATTGTTTACCAAACAATTAATAATATAAAAATTAGATTAAATAATATAATTAAATTAAAATTATAATTGGGGTAAAATATTAGATCATCACATGGTGAAAATTGGATTCATAAGATCCCTAGATTAATAAATTAACTAGACATAATTCTTTCCATAAAGAAAAGAAAAGAGTAGAAGAAGAAATGCAATCAATCTCTTGAATTTTAGTACTAAGTTTTTCTTGATTCTCCACCAAAATTGTATCTCCTTTTGAATTTTTTAAATATTTTTCTCTCTTTTTAGCTCCAAAAAATGATCAAAAGTATGCTAATGGTGGCTCCTTAGGGTTTATGGGGTGATTAGGTTCTTAAATACAACTTAGGTGCAATCTAGACCATCAGATCAGCTTCACAGCAAGGGTTAAGATCAAAACAAGTAAAATTAATGCCAACCAATCACAGCTCAACACATGGCACACAAAATTCATTGAGCGAATCAAAGTGTGATGAGTGGTAGGGGTGATTGGTTTGAGTCAACGCATATTGAGTCAACGCCATATGGTGTAACATGATTCGAGGTAATGGATGGCATAGCGTATAGATGGAATGACTAGACGAGTAGATTGGCAACGTGGCGTGAAGGTTTGACGACACTCTGAACTCTAATTGAATGTTGTGCTAATATAAGGCACATGGTTTCGTTTCTCTTCACACGTGAAGATCTATGATTTGGTGTTTCAAATTGTGTGGCATTCGTGTGGCTTACCCAATTAGCTTTTCTGGTTGCATGGCATGCTACTCGGTAGCTTTTAATTGGTTTTGGTTAAAAATTCATAAAAAATCCATAAATTTCCAAAAAATCCGAAAAACTTTCAAAAATATATTTTCACTTCTTTTCACTAAAAAGTATATATTTTAATATTTTTATCCCCAAAATACCATTTATTGAACAAAACAAGTAAATATTAAGTATAAAAATGTGCTAAGGACTCTATTTTAATAGAGTCATCACACCCTCAAACTTAACTCTTTACTTTTCCTCAAGTAAAGCTAAGTATAACTAAATAAAATAACATGGATAGTATATTCATAAATATATATCTATTAATACATGCATATTTCATGAAAACTATCCCTCTCAAAAGTCGTACAATCCTATGATAAGAAGGTTCATATATTCATCAATTAATGTTCCATCAATACAAGGATATGTAAGGTTTTTGATAAATTGATTCATCTGTATGTGTGCACTCCTGAAATCAACCTATACGAGTATGCTAATCAATTCAATCTTAGAACAAGTCTTATAAGTCTATTTTCACATCCCTCTCCACTAATTTAAATATGAACTTCGCTAAAGATCAATAAGGACTTTACATGGTTATAATGTAAGGCTTAGGTAGAGGGTCAATAAATGAAGACATTTAGGCTCTTTTCACACATTAGTTTTTGTTTTATTCATCATGTACTTTTTAACTACAATTGAGCTTTAACTTGATATTTTAGTGCACCCTCTTTTGTCATTCTTTTCATATTATTTTATATCACATCTCTTTTGTCTATTTTTTTTGCAACTTCACAACACTTCCAAACTTATTTTCAATTATATTTTATTTTTCTTTAGTGGGATAATTGTGTTGTGAGTTTTGGTTCTTTTTTTTCTCTTTTTTTATATGGTGTAGTATATTTCACCTTACTCTATAGCATAACACATGATTGCATTTTTTTTCTTTTCATATAAGCTAAAGGTGTAAGGGTAAAGGAAATGCTTATTCGTTAGACATAAAATGTGGCTTAAAGATATGAAAGGTTCTTTATTAGGCTTAAATGAATGACTACGGATATTAATAATGGTTAGCTTGAAAGGCTCAATCGATTCAAATAAAGCCTAATCATTTCTCTTGCTAAATACTATTTCGAATTTCCTCAAGGGATGATCAAATATATTATAAAACATGGTAGATCTCATCAACTTGCATAAACTTCTACAAATTTTCTCTCAATAAGCACACCAAAATCATTAATGAACATGTGCATAAAAATTGGAATCAATTCAATCAAAACTAGAGAGCATATCATATGATTAATGTAAGTATCTTAACAAATATATTACATTCCTTATCGTAGTCATGATAACGAATTTTTATCATTGATTTCATAAGTTTCATATCAAGCATGCATGTATTTAGTTTTCATATATTTATCAATTTCTACCAAAATCATGATTAAAAACATTTTAAGAATTAAAAATAATTCCTTAAAAAATTTAAAATGCATAGTAAATACTAATGTAGAGAATGAAATTCCTTCCCCCAAAATTAAATTACACATTTTCCCCAATGTGAATATATAAATATGAATAAGTAGAAGGAAAGAAAAATCCCTTAGCTTTGGCACACTACATTTGTCACTAAAATGCTCAATCTTGTTGCGCCATTACTCTCTATATTTATTCACCTATAAAAAAAAATAAAAATATAAGTAAAATAATGTTGGGTTGCCTCCCAACCAGCGTCATGTTTAACGTCCTTGATAAGATGATCATATCAATTTCTAAGGTACATCCCTTTGTGTCCATTTACTTTTGAGTTTGCGTGGAAACAATTTGAGTCTTGATTTGTTCAATATTTCTTTATGTTCTGGTTCGCAAACACAATGTTCAATTCTCTTCTCATGCCATATTTTTGTTTCCTTTTTTAACTTCTTGGCCTTCTTATAAGCACTCCACTATAACTCATCCAATTTATGTATTTCCAACATCTTTTAATCTCTCTATTGGACCCTTTTGGTTGCCTACTTGATTTGGGATAGGATGGTAAAAGTGTGAAGTCTAAACTTAGTTGCCCTTCAATTAATGGTTTGAGCTTAGATCCTATCTCAAACGTTTCCATAATTGCCTTTGATACACATATGAGAGGCATGTCCTCCAAAAATTTCACACAGTCCATAATATCAACCTTTAATTCCATACTTTCAAAGTTAAAACAGGGTGAGTTGTTTTTTATTGATTTTATGTCCTTGTTCATAGCATCATGTTTTAAAGTTGTAAGTGTGATCAACTTAATAGAATCTTTTAAGTTTTCCCCACATTCAGTAACATTTATCCTTAAGCATTCATTAGCACTATTAATGTTAAGGGGTTCAAATGCTTTAAAAACTTTAAACATTACTTGTTCATCTTGCATTCTCATTGTAAGTTCACCTTTTTGTACATCAATGAGTGCTCTTTCGTTTGCTAAGAATGAATGACCAAGTATGATAGGAATGTCACGGTCCTCTTCTATGTTTAGCACAATGAAGTCTACCAGAAAGATGAATTTGCCTACTTTTACTAACACATCTTCTACCACACTCGAGGTCTCTTAATTGATCTATCTACCATTTGTAATGTTACTAAATTGGGTTTGGCTTTACTAACCCCCAATCTATTGAAGACTGATAATGGCATAAGGTTAACAATAGAATCCAAGTCATATAGTGCTTTCTCAACATGGATGTTCCTAATAGTGCAAGGGATGTCAAAAATGCTTGGATTTTTCAGTTTTTGTGGTAGTTTTCTATCAAGGATAGAGCTACCACCTTCAGTCAAGGTTATTGTTTCATGATCTCCAAGCCTTCTTTTCTTTGACAGTATATCCTTCATGAATTTGGTATAAGACAAAATTTGTTCAAGTGCCTCTACAAATGGTATGTTTATGTGCAGCTTCTTGAAGACATTAAGAAATTTTGAAAACTGCACATCCAACTTTTTCTTCTGTAATCTTTGAGGGGAAGGAATAGTGGGTTTGTAAAGGTTGTTTTTCTGTGGCTGAATTATTTCCTTTCTAGTGTTTTCTTTATCCACTAGTTCCTCCTCATCCTTATTAATTTCCTATTTCTCCTTATCCTTTTTTTCTTATGTTTTTGTTCTAAAGTTTTACCACTCCTCAAGGATATAACGTTGCATTGGTCCTTACCATCTCTTCGTGGGTTTACAATTGTGTCACTTGGAAGGTTACCTTGTGGCCTTTGACTTATAGCCTGAGCAAGTTGCCCTATTAGGTTCTCCAAATTTTCAATTGAAGCCTCTTGATTTGACATTTTTGCATTAAATGATTGGATGAAGTCTTTCATCATCCCTATTAAGGCATTTGTACTGTCCTACGTAGGTGGCTTCTTCTCTTGGGCTTGTGATTGATGTGGTTATTGAAAACTAGGTGGTGGAAATGATTGATGGTTGAATTGATTACCACTTTGATTGTTGTTATTCCAAGAGAAATTTGGATGTTATCTCCATCATGGGTTATATGAGTTCGAGTATGAATTATTGTTTCGATTCATATTACCCACATAGTATACAGATTTAGGATTATTTGGAAAATTATCAAACAAATGAGCTCCTCCACACAACACATATGACACTCCTGAATCCTAGACCTAGTATATACTTGGTGGCTAGTTTTGAGCCTTCAAAAAATTAACCAAAGATTACACTTGTGTCGTAAGTGCTATGATATCATTTACGTCATGCATTTTGGCTACTCTTCTAATGGTTGTCATTCTGTCCATTGGCCATTGATAATTATTGCTAGCCATTTTCTCAAGTAAATCATAAGCTTGATTGTAAGATCTTACTAGCAAAGCTCCATTAGTAGATGCATCAACATTAGTTCTTGTTTGAGCATTAAGACCATTGTAAAAAGTCTCCATTTGAATCTTAGAAGGAATACACTAATGAGGACACTTCCTTAGCAATTACTTGAATCTTTCCCATGCTTCATATAAATATTCTCCTTCATATTGTTGGTAGGAAGTAATGTCATTCCTAAGCTTGGAATTATTTATCGGTGGGAAGTATTTCATCAAGAATTTATTCTCCAAACCATTCCAAGTTGTAATAGAATAAGGTTACAGAGAGTTTAGCCAAGCTTGAGTATGATCACGTAAAGAGTAAGGGAAAAATCTAAGCCTAAATGCCTTCTTGATCACACCACTAAACTTAAATGAATCTACAACTTCAATAAACAATCTGAGATGAAGTTGAGGATCCTCTGTTAGTAATCTGCTAAATTTTCCAACTGTTTGTAGCATTTGAAACATCACTGGCCTTAACTCAAATTGATTAGCTTGAATTTTTGGCCTTATAATACATGGATTTAGTCCTTCCATCGTAAATATTGCATATTCATTCATAGCTCTGTCTCTATCATGCATAAAAAGCATTTGATTATTCAAGTTTAGCTCATTATTTTTATGTCTAATGGATTAGCCTTTTTTTCTCTTGGGTGACATTTTGTTGTTTCCTTATTGACTTCAAAGTACACTCAATTTCGAGATCTAAAGGCAAGATTTCTCTCTGATGAACTTTGCTCATGCAATAGACTCAAATGTATTTCTAAAATCACTAAAAGAGATGTCTAAATTAAAACTAAATAAACATTAAAAATAAATAACTAAATAAAAAAATTAAATAAGTAAAGGAAATTAACTAAAATAAATATATAAATAACTAACTATATAAATAAAAAAAATAAAGTTAAAATTAAAATTATGAAAAATAAATAAAGAAAAATAACTAAAATGAAAGTAAAAAAAAATTAATTTGTAATATTTATAATCCTCGCAACGGTGCCAAAAACTTGATCACCACACAAATTATGTATGCAATGAATACACAAGTATATGTATCACAACAAGTAATATAATGATAAGAAAAGATTATTCTCAAAGAGATAATTTTATTATAAACTAATTTTTAAAATTAAAAAATATATAAAATCAATTTTTTTGTTTTTATATTTTAAGGAAGCAAAAATAAAATAACTAAAAGTAAATAACAATAATTAATTAAATCATATTTGGTAACTAAGAAGATATATGAGAAAATATCTAAGAATACATAATCCTCCAATTTTCTAAACATATGAATTGCTAAAATCCTTTCAATATAATTATAAATTAATTACATGATTGATTGAATCTAACCTAGCATGTATTTCTCTCTCAAGTAAACTATACACCATATAGTAATTAATTTAATCACACTCTCATGCCAATTAAATTTTATAGTACTTATTAAGTTCATTAATTATGGATCACATATATAAGAATCATGCATCTCTACCTAGAAACTATTCATGTTATTTAAGACAAACAATTAAATAATTTTCTCAAATCTATTTAATTGCTTCTATAGATAAATTATTGGCCAAACAATTAATAACATAAAAATAAGATTAAATAATATAATTAAAATAAAATTATAATTTGGGTAAAATATTAGATCATTACATAGTGAAAATTGAGTTTATAAGATCTCTAGATTAATAAATTAACTAGACATAATATTTTTTCTATAACACTCATATTTTTCATAAAGAAATACATAAAAATTGATAAAGAAAAGAGTAGAAGAAGAAATACAATCAATCTCTTGAATGGTAGTACTAATTTTCTCTTGAATGTCCACCAAAATTGTATCTTCTTTTGAATTTTTCTATATTTTTCTCTCCTTTTAGTTTCAAAAATTGATCAAAAGTTTGCTAATAACATCTTCTTAGAGTTTATTGGGTGATTAAAATCTTAAATATAGCTCAGGTGTAATCTGGACTATCAGATCACCTTCAAATCAAAGGCTGAGATCAAAACAAGCAAAATTAACATTGCTAACCAATCACAGCACGATAGTGGCCAACGAAATTCATTGGGCGATTCAAAGTGCGACGTGTGGTAGGGGAGACCAGTCCGAGCTAACGTATCCTGAATCAGTGCCACAAGGTATAACATGATTCATTATAATGGATGGACAAGTAGATTGCCAATATGTGGCATGAAGGTTTGACCCGCTTTGAATGTGAATTGAACGCTATGCTGACAAACGGCACGCAGTTCGTCAATCCTCACTCACAGTGATCCATGATTTGTTGTTTCAGATTGCATGGCATCCATGTGGTTTGCCTAGTTAGCTCCTCTTCTTGGGTGGCATGCCACATGGTAGCTTATGATTGGTCCTATGTTAAAATTCATAAAAAATCCCAAAAATATTCTAGAAATTATATTTTTACCCCTTTCACTAAAATTTTATATTTTTACCCAAAAATACTATTTATTGAACATAACAAATAAAAATTAAGTAAAAAAGTGGACTAATGACTTCACTTTCATAGAGTCATCACTTGTCTTTTACCACTCAAAGTTCAAGCCAGATCCCTTTTATGTTCTTAACAAAATCAATGAATTCAACTAATCTTAAGAAGCAACTGGTTTGTTGGTGAAAATCTCAAAAATTAGAATTTTAAAAACTTATTTAGTAGAAAGAAATTCAAAGAGGACTTTAAAGAACCAAGAAAAAAAATAAGAAATCTTTGAAAGGAAGTAAAAGATATGTGAGTGAAATCGAAGCTAATTGATTAAGAAGGCAAAGGACCTAAAATTACCTTGTTATGCTGGAAATAATCATGAGAATAAAGGAAAATTAGAATGAAATATCGGAAACTATAATAAAATAAAGGAAAACTAATTTAAACAAGAATAAAAAAACTGAAGTAAGAAAACCTGAATTGGAAACTTACTTCAACAAGAATAGATATCTTGAACAATCTATCATTTTGTTTTCTTTTTGTTTTTAAATTTTGACAACTTGCTCATGTTACTAGAAGATACCCAAAAAAAATATGAAGAAAGGAAAGAAAGAAGAATACCTATTTAGGAAAGTTAAAATAGGAAAGAAATAATCTCAAGTTGGGAATACTTTAAAGATCTCTCTTTTCCAATAAAGAAAACTAAAGGGAAGATGGAAATTAATAATATAAGAATAAAGAAAGGAGTAAATAATCAATATGGGAAAGTGAAAATAGGAAAGAAATAATCTTAGCTGAAAATCTTTTTCAAGATCTACTTTTTTGTATCTTGTTGGAAATATTTTCAAGATCTTTCTTTTCTTTTCTTTTCAAGATCTCGTTTTTTACTACTACTACTACTACTATTATGAATAGGAAGTTCACAAAAATCGAAAATACAACAAAAAATAAAAGGTGCGATAAAAACCTTTAGACCCTTAGTAAGATAAATGATCAAATTTAAAGTCAAAAAGGCAGATAATAGAGGCAAAGCCCAATTAAACTTGTAGAAAGCGAGCCGAGCTTTGATTTGGTATGCTATAATAGTCGTTTCTATACCCGAGTCAAAAGTTATGGTTGTTTATAGTTGTAACTCCGATTTATCAATTTTTTTTCTTTTTGAAACTATGAACACCAACAAGCTCTTTTTTTTTCAAGAACAAAGATGGATTGAAAATATAAATATAAAACAAGAAAAAGATAGGAAGAATTCAAATAGAAATATGAAATGAAATCTAAAAACGAAAATAGAATTGAAAGAAAATAAGGAAACCAAACAAAGTTTTGTTTTGGCCACAAAACCGTAAGTAGATAATTCGGCCAAACAAGAATATCACAAAATTAAAATCCCAAAATAGGAATATTTTGGTTCCATAAAGATAAGGGAAGAAAACAATCAAATTTAGAATCAAGACATTTTTTTTTTGAAAATGCAGAAAAGGATGAAATTGTATTTTTTTGGACTTAAGATGAAAAACGAAACTGAAACAAGATGAATTTTTTTTAATCTAGAACTCAAAAAAGAAGAAGATAGATGTACATAGATAACCTGTTTTCAACAATCAATTCTCTGATACCAAATGATGCGGACCCTCTACGTGAACAATCCTATGAACCCACGATTTCAAAGGAATTGGAATAATTGATTTGCTACGAATATGTTGAAGATGATTGGATTAGAATCCTATTGAAACAAAGTCTTTAAAACCCTAACCTTTGGTATGATTAGATTATAACCATAAGGAAACAAAGTCCTTAAACCTCTAACCTTTGGTATGATTGGATTAGAACCCTAGGGAAATAAAGTCCTTAAAACCCTTACCTTTGGTATGATCGAATTAGATCTCTAAGGAAACAAAGTCCTTAAAACACTAAACGTGATACGCCACAAAGGATGATCACTCCCTTTGATAAGTCAAATTCAAGAATTCCATCAAGAACAAAAGAAGGCAAAGCAAGAAGCTTTTTGATATAAACTTTTTATTAATGATATATGGTCTGCCTCCAAATTATGTAGCTGCTCTTTTTATAAGCAAGAAACCCTAAAAGAAAAAAAAACATAGAAAAAATGGGACTAATGAGCCTATTTAGTTATGAATTAGGCCTAGTCCATCCTAAAAAAATAAAAGACTAAAAATACTTATGATAAATAAAACTTAAGAGGCTCACAATTAATTAAAAAAAAATTAATTCCCAAATTAATCCTTGCATTCAACTTGATCTTAGAAATCTATCCCTTGCATGAGATCTTGAGAATATTTGTAAACATTAACTTGGTCAACCCCTCGATCTCCATTACAAATTGTCTTACTTTTAATGTAAATTGCTTCCCAAATTAATCCTTGCATCCAACTTGATATTATAAATCTATCCCTTGCATGGGATCTTGAGAATATTTGTAAACATTAACTTGGTCAACCCCTCGATCTCCATTACAAATTGTCTTACTTTTAATGTAAATTGCTTCCCAAATTAATCCTTGCATCCAACTTGATCTTATAAATCTATCCCTTGCATGGGATCTTGAGAATATTTGTAAACATCAAATTAGTCAGCACCTCAATCTGCATTACAAATTGTCTTACTTTTAATGTTGTTGTTCTTTTAAGAACAACCCCAATAGTGAACCAATTTAAGCCAACATGAGCTATTTGTTTATATCCATTCCATAACCTTTGATACAAATATGTATTCATTTTATACAACTAACAAACTTAGTCATATTTTGATTAGAGAAAAGACATATTGATCTTAGGAAATATTTTTGATGAGTGGAGATGTAGTTTTAAGAAAAAAGCATATGGTGCTAGATATGACTCTAGAAATATGGTGAAATTCTAGAGGAATGCACATAGTGTTTATTGATTTGAGTCACATGGTTTGGTTGTTAATAATAAGATTACTACATAAACTATCTTTGATCTACATTACTATAGAAAGTGCCTAGAAAATGAATGAATTATAAATCTCTACTAACACTTAGTAGAATTTGAAACATCAGTGTTACTAAATGCTTAGAAATATAAAAATTGCATTCAAGGATGATTTATTTTGTGTTTTCTTGAGGACTAGTAAAGAATAGGTGTGGAAGAGTATGATCAATTCCATATTTATGCAACAATTATTGCATATTTAAGATAATCAATTGTTTCCTATGCATTTTAGGTGTTTTTTGTGTTACACAAGTAATTAGGAACAAATAATAGTAATCAAGGCTAAAAGTGAGTGTTTTAGAGCAAAAAAAGTGCATTGAGGTATGAGTAAAGTCATGCTATGGAACACACCTATCTTGTGCCTATGGAATTTAGAAAAAAAACATTATGTACCACGGCATGAGTCCATGTAGTCATGATAAAAGGCCTTCGGGTGAAATTTTGTACACAAGCATTGGTTTCGTGCCACAGTATGATATGAGGTTCACCATGGCATAACATTTTCAAGTGTATTTCCCTAATACAAAATTCACATCTTGCAATAGAATGATTGTAATTGCGCCATGTCCCTCACTTTGGATTTGCCCAAAATGTCCTAATTTTTAGCCCTTTTGATACACTTGTGCACGGTTTTGTTAGGCTTATAATTTTAAGGGTATTAAACCTCTCAATCCTAATCCTAATTACATTGTGTGTACTCTTGTTCTATAAATATGTAATTAGGGTTAACCATAAAGTACACATTTTGTTCTTGATTCTCGATTTGTATGACTCTATTTTTAAATTTTAAAACTATACATGCATGAGTTAGAGTAGCTAACTAATTTACTACATGTGTATTTTTAATACTAGTTTAAGATGTTATTGTTATATCCTGGGAATAAATAGGTTTCTATTTATTTTATCATTTATGGTATTTGCTAATATTTTGATTTGAAAACTTGTTGCTTTGTGATAGTTTCCAAGTAGAGTTAATGCCTTCATTAAATGTTGCTATTAATTGTGATATTACAAAATTTAGTTTTCTCCTTTTTTGTATGAATTACGATGAATGAATTTCATCTAGAAATCATTACTAGGTTTATATTCTGATTTAAGATATATTTACAAAGGTATTCTACTTCAATTAAAAGTAATTGAAAAGGTGGGTTGGAAGTCGTTTCTAACTAGTGCATAGATTTTCCAAGCTATTGTTAAAAATTCAAGGATAGTACTAAATATTGATTAGTGACATAATTGGTTAAATTGTAGACTAGTGCTGGGATGGTCCTATGATCACATATTTCTCTCCAACTTGTACTCACTTTATTTTATTTATTGCTTTTTGTTATTTTCTCCTTTTTTGTACGAATTACAATGAATGAATTTCATCTAGCAATCATTACTAGGTTTATATTCTGATTTAAGATTGATTTGCAGAGGTATTCTACTTCAATTAAAAGTAATTGAAAAGGTGGGTTGGAAGTCATTTCCAACTAGTGCATATATTTTCCAAGCTATTGTTAAAAATTCAAGGATAGTACTAAATATTGATTAGTAACATAATTGGTTAAATTGTAGACTAGTGGTGGGATGGTCCTATGATCACATATTTCTCTCCAACATGTTGATGAGTGCTCAAAAAGCACTAAAATTATCATGATTTTATGTACATTAATTGAATAAAAATATATCTATTTATATGATTTTATCATATATTTATATAAATTTGTCTTTTTTGGAATCACAGGTATTTTTATTGTTTTTTAGGTATTTTTGCTTAAAAACGTAACTTAAAGACTCAAAGAGGAATACAAGAGGCAACACATCACAAATATATTAATAAATAAATAAGGAAAGGTCAACAAATATGGAAAAATTGGACAAAATGGGTCAAAAAGGTCAAATATGTCAAAAAGGAGGAAATCGCGCCGAGCAGCCGCCGCCCGCGCCCAGTCCCGCGTGCGCCCGCACCTAGTGTCACACCAGCCGTGTGTGCCTTGCTCCAGTTCCATGCGCGTGCATGTGCGCGCTACTGCTGCCACGCGCGCCCCATGCCCAATCCCTGCGCGTAGCCGCCCCCACGTCATCATTCACTACTCCATGTTTCCACCATTTTTTTAACATTTTACACCCAATTTTTCTCCCCATCCTCACCTATAAATACCCCCATTCTCTTCACTTCTAAACACACCTCAAAACATATCTTCTTTTCTCTTTCTTTCTCTCATTTCTTAGTTTTTTAGTTTTTTCTTAGTTTTTAGTTTTTCCTTAGTTAGTTTTTCTTAGTTTTAGAGTTCTTCTATTTTTGAGAAGAACTAGTTATGTTTTTATAATTTATTTGTTTTTTGATTCAATAAATAGGAGTGCAAATTCCGTTTGGAGGTTTTCCAGCAACGGGAATACATCAAAGTACTGTAAGGATTTTATTTTCTTTACAATTATTTTTTATGCTTTATTCTTACATGTTATATTTAATTGTTCTGTGATTAAATTTAACTTTGCTGGTTGTTTGTAAACATGATATAATAATAACGTTGTTATGCTTGTGAAATATTAAATAGGTGAAAATCTCTAAAATGAATTGATTTTATTTTTATTCAAGATTTTATATTAAGAATGTTAGAGAGAAATATATTATTTTTCATTACAAACTTAAATCTGAAAATTAGATTTTGAGGTTTAGTTATCCGGTCTGATTTAGAGTAGTGCTCTTTTATTTGTTGGTACAATCACCCGGTAGTTAGAGTGAATCTCTATTTCAAAAGTTTTTATAAGAATTATTATCTGAAAATGTATTGACAACATGTTTTCAATAGTGGTTTTAAAACTTGAAAGTTAGTACTCGGATAACTAAATTCTTAGGTTTAATTTGGACACCTTGAATAAAGTTTAAACTGTCTAACCCCACCAAATGTGGCATTTAAATGGTTCATTTTCAATTTCTTAGAAAAATGAATTAATTTAATTAACTAAATTAGTTATCAACCCCACCCATGGGTGTTAATTGATTTGTTTAGTTAACAAAGAATATCTAACCCCACCAAAGGTGGTATTCATATAAAAAGTGAGAATCAATAAATATCAATTCATATCTTTAATAACCTAATAAATATGAACAAGCATAATTAACTTAGTTATTATATCCATAAAGACTCCACTATTATAAAAGATAAAATTTGCATAAATATTTATTGAATCTATGTTTATTTTTATGTTATTAGATTAGAAACACAAAAAACCAAAATATCGTGACAGGATGTTTAGGATTTAATTTCGTTTTTAAAATTTTGAATAATAAATTAAAAATCACATACATTCCTTCCTTAGATCGACCTTGGGAGTATACTTATCATTTTCTACAAAATGATTCGTACACTTGCGAGAGTTTTATAAATACATAAAACCAAATTAACAACAGGATCGGCGATGTCGGTTCTGCCCTATCACTTGTACTCACTTTATTTTATTTATTGCTTTTTGTTATTTTCTTTTAAAAAAACTTTCAAAAAATCTTCATTTGTTAACTTACTAATTATCTAATAAGTAGTGGTAATTGTTGTTTACAATCATCATGGGCTCGATAATCCTTGATCTTAATTTACTTATCACTTATATAATTTAATCATGTATACTTGCACGTATTTATATGTATTAGATAATTCAATAAAATAGACCTATTTAGATGCCAATTCATGCATATAATTGAACTTTTTTTTATTAGTTTATCTTTATAGTTTATCTATGTCATTCTGCAATTTTATATAGTTTTAGGGTTTTTTTAAAGATGAAACGTTATTTTTTATGATTTCAGCTTGTGATTTTTTATTGAAAGATTGCAATTGATAGAGTTTAGAGGTGTACTAAGATATCCTAACTAGATTGGCACCTCCGTACAATGAATCTTACCGTCACTATATATAAGTTGTAATTCGACTCAATTCATCTAATTTTTATATTATATGATTTCAACTTATATGCCTTTTATAAGTGTATTGAGTAGCTCAACTAAATGTCTCATTTACATTTTTAGAAAAAATCTATCTATATATATATATATATAAATAGTTAATTTTGTTTAAGGAAAAATATGTTAATATGAATATTATCTAATGATTATATTTATGTAGAATAAGAAATAAATGAAAAAAATATCTTTTTAGTTTCACTATGTTATTGTGGTATTTATTTATTTCTTTACAAATACATTAACTAAATAAGCTCACAAATGTTCATGAAGTAGGTGAGCTAACTCGTTTAAACTAATGAACTAAGTTTTTTTGCTTATCTCATTAGATCAATATAAAATGAGGTAAACCTAAGTTACTAGCACAACTACCTATACTCAACTAATTGATTAAACCATATATATGAGAACAGTCAACATATTATCGAGGGGAATTATGTTGTGAAAAATTTAGAAGCAATTAAACAAGTTCTTCCAAATTTCCTACATAATTAATACATGGATTCGAAAAGCATGTGATAAAGTAGCCCATAAGCTAGCATATTGATCCTTCACAAGAAAGAACTAAAAGATTTTTCTTAAACAATATATACCTAAAAATTATGTATATGTACTCTCATATGTGAAGATCTATTATGTATCAATACAATGACTTTATAAATTGTAAATACCATTTAAGTTTAATAAAAGTTATTTTTGAAAAAAAAACCTAAATAACCCTCCTTTTTTATTCTTCTTCAATATTCAGTATTACATTAAAATGAAGAAAAGAGATACAACCTAATATAGTCTAAAAGAACATGACTTATGACTATAGCTTAAAGAGAGCAACATGATAAATGTCCATGAAAATGTACATAATAGAACAAGATAAAAATACAATAAACCAATAATATAAACAAGCTTAAAAACAAGATGAATATATGAAGTAGGCTAATGGGAGAGAAACTCAAGTTCATTGAGTTGTTTCTATACAAGGAGCACTAAATGAGGATGAAGAAGCATTTGTTTTGGAACAATTTAGAGTTTCTTGATTTTCATAACCTCCACCAAATCACTAAATGTGGCTAGGTTTCTCTATATAATTGACTGATTATATGCTCTTATATACCTATGAATATTTTTCAAACATTCTTTTGGATTATGTGCAAACAATCACATCGTCATGCTATTTTATTCATACATCAATTATGATCACATATAATGCCACACATTCATTAACCATACTGTTGTATTATTTCAATTCATGTGATAGTAATTCCATGACTAATTCAAAATCCTAATTTATCAAGTTAGGCATGAACCTCAAATCATATAATTATTGGCCAAACAATCAAAGCATTAAGATCCAAATTATTAGATCAATTAATAATAAAGAAATTCATTCAACTAAATAAAATTAGTCACATGGTTATAGTGGTTAGTTCATCAAAAATCTTGAATAACAACCTAACCACTCAAATCTCTAAAAATCATAATTAAAATATATGAGGGCATAAAAGTTACAAGAATTATGAAGAAAAGATATAGATTCAACATTGTTGAAGAATACAACTTCTTTAATCTCTCTTCCTAACTATTCAATTGCTTCCTTACTCTACTTTACTTGTTCTTGTGAAATCTATATGTTTCCCTTTCATTAGTTGTTGTTTATGGCTTTGTAGTGGTGTTTAAATATATGAAATTTGTCCTAATCAGTTTAACATTTGTATTAGCTTTGATCTAATAGTTGAGATTGAAAGCTAGACTTCAAATTAACGCTAATGTGTCAAAATATACTCCACTCGATCGATCGAGACCTATCTCGACTGATTTAACTATTTGTTTCAATCCTAGAGAACTCGATCAAAACTTGATCTATCTATATGTACTCAATCGATGGATACCCTTCTAGATTGATCAAACACTTCTTCTTTTTTCTTCATTTTGAGGAATATTCTTTATTTCCATGATTAATCTTTGATGGATTGAGTCTTGGCTCGATCGATCGACAAGTGCCTCAATCTATCAACCTTTATGATTATGAATTTGTCCCAGTTTGCCTATTTTTTTCCTGTTTGATGTCTTTCACCTACACTACCATGGTTGATTATAGGATATATCTTTTTAATAATATTCATCTCAAAAAAAGATAAATATCTTTCACCTAAATATGTATCAACACCCTGATGAGTGCTCAAAAAGCACTAAAATTACTATGATTTTATGCACATTAATTGATTAAAAATATATATATATATTTATACGATTTTATCATATATTTATATAAATATGTCTTTTTGAAATCACAGGTATTTTTGCTTAAAACGTAACTTAAAGACTCAAAGAGGAATATTCGAGGCAATACATCACAAATATGGAAAAATTGGACAAAATGGGTCAAAAAGGTCAACAATTATGGAAATTGTGCGATTTCCTCCCTTTTGACATTTTTTACCTTTTTGACCCATTTTGTCCAATTTTTCCATATTTGTTGACTTTTCCTCATTTATTTTATGAAGATATTTGTGTTGTATTGCCTCTAGTATTCCTCTTTGAGTCTTTAAGTTACATTTTTAAGCAAAAATACCTGAAAAACAATAAAAATACTCATGATTCCGAAAAGACAGATTTATATAAATATATGATAAAATCATATAAATATATATTTATTTTTAATCAATTAATGTACATAAAATCATGATAATTTTAGTGCTTTTTGAGCACTCATCACACCCCAAAATTTAACTCTTTGTAGGTCCTAAAGTAAACAAAAAGTTATACTCTAATAATCTAAATACTAAATACTAACACAACATGTGCAACATATTTATAGACACATATCCTCCAATAAATGCATGTTCAATAGGAATATATTCCCCTCAAAGATTGTATGCTTTTATGATTGAGAAGTTCATATAGCCATCAATCAACATTCGATTAACACAAGGTATAAAGGTATTTCACAAAAAAATACATGTTCGTGTGTGACTTGCAAATGATATCATTCAATGTACTCATGAGATAAACATTTATGTGCATGCAATAGATTAACATCTTAGAAAAAATTGCATATGTCTACTTTTCACCTACACCTAAACTAATGTAGGGTATCAATTTAGCTAGAGATCAAAAAGACTTTGCATGCTTGTAACACGATGCTTAGGTAGGGATAGATAAGTGATTGATTTTAGGTTCAAATCCCCACCTTCTTTTCTTCATCATGCAATTGAGTTTTTCTTTAATATCTTAGTGCATATTTTCTCAACTTTCCCAAACTTATGTTTAAGTTTATTCATTTTCTTTATATTAGGGGTTATGGTATTGAGAGTTTATCGTAGTACTTAATTTCTCAGTCTAAATCCTAAATCATTTCTCAAATGAAATACTAATTATGATTTCACGTTAAGGGTTGATTAGATAGATTATAATACATGGAAGATTCTTATTATATAAAATTATTCACAGCAAGTTTTTCCCACAAGTATATCAAAAAATCAATCACACGCATTGTGCATAAATAATGGATGATTTCAATTAAAAACAAGCACACGTAACACATAATTAGTGTAATCATCTCAATAGTTGCATGCTAGATTCCTTATCATACTCAAGATAACCAATTCTACCATTGGGATCATATATTTCATATCAAGCATACACGCATATGGTTTCAACATATTTATCAATTTCTACAAATAACTTAACTAAAAAAATATTAATAACTAAAAAGTATTAAACTAACAACCTAAAAAACAAATTAATATCCTAAAGTAGATAATAGAGTTTCCTCCCCCACACTTGCATTATTCATTTCCCTTCAATGTGCAACATAGTAAAGATAAGTAAAAGTTATAAGAAAAGAAAAATCCCTTGACATTAATGCAATGGTCTTCATCCCCAAATATATCCACGTGTTTGACAAGTTTCTTTACATTTTATTCACCTAGGTTGGGTTGCCTCCCTACAAGCATCACGTTTAAGGTCCTTAACTAGACCTTCCTTAGCATATTCAACTTGGATGAAAGATACAATAGTCTAGGTGACCCTTTCCACCTATATTTCTTACTTTCCTTAGCCACTTAAAACCTTTATTAGCTCCATTACCACTTCTTTGAAGGGTATCACTATTAACGATGTTCCATTACATAGGGTTCCACCTTGAAAGGTTTATTCTCTATCATCAACATAGTTAATATTATAACTCATATTTTGTTCATCTCTTTTCCTTTTTTAACTTTCGCTTTCTTCTTCTTCTTTTCACTTTCTTCTCTCTTTTTCATTATCTTATCTCCACCTCTTCCTTATTCTTTTCTAAGCATTTTTATTTCATTTCTCATTTCCTTTTAACTTTATAGGATTTGTCTAAAGGTTTGAATACCTTGAATTTTGCTTTGTCTTTTTGAACTCTTGCATTCAACTTTCCTCTCTCTACATCAGTTAAGGTTCTTCCCATAGCTAGGAAAGGGCAACCTAAAATAATGAGGATTTCATTGTCTTCTTAAATGTATAAGTAAAAAAAATAGGAAAGATGAAATTGTCTCTACGTTGCACATCCTTGATCATTCATCTTGATTTATTTTAAGATCGTCAATCATTTGTACTATCACAGAGATTGGTTTTGTTTTTGTAAGTCCTAACAGTCTTCAAACTTGGCAAGGGCATTAAATTTATACTAGCACCTAAATCAAAGACTGTTTTTACAAGGTGATGATCCTCTATTATGCATAGAATGTGAAACATACAAGGGTCCTTCAGCTTGGGTGGTATGTTTGGTCAATTCTAGCACTATAGCCCTCTGTAAGGGCAATGATTTTATAATATCCTAATATACTCTTCTTTGATAGAATCTTCTTCATGAATTTCATGTATGATGGCATTTGTTCTAAAGTATCTATGAAAGGGATGTTGATATGTAGCTTCTTAAAAATGTCGAAGAACTCGGAGAATTGGTTGTCTAGTTTTTGCCTCTTGAATATTTATGAAAAGGTATAAGGTGTAGACTATCTCCCATGAGTGTTTCCTTCTTTAGGCTTCACAACTATTTCTTCACTCTCTTTTTCTTCTTTTTCAGTTTTCTCTTCTTCATCACTGATGAACATTATTTTGACCTATAATTTGTTATGTGTTTAAGCATTAATTTTAAGTTTTTTTTAAGCATTATGGTGTTTTGGTGGCTATTATATTTTGTAGATTAATGTGCTTTTAGAAGAATATTAGGTAAACACGAGTAGAAAGAGTGAAAATGGGGCAACTAATGGCAACTCATACAAGTTAGAACCAACCAAAATGTATGTATATGTCATGGCCCAGATATATTCCATGCCACGGTGGGGTGCTTTCGGGTTCCAACTGATGATTCTAAAAATTCTATATGCTTCGTGTCACAACAAAATCCATACCTTAACAAAGTGCTCTTGGATCCATTGGTGTTTTTGTTAGAGTTCAACAAGTACCACAAACAAAAATATTTAATGCCGCGGCATAAGTTTCTCTCATTGCAACTACAGATTTACAATTCAATGTGCACCATAGTGTAGATTAGAGCATGCTATGGCCTGAGTGTAAAAATTAACCAAAAACTCTAGTACCCATACTAAACTTGTTTTACTCTAAATTTAACCTATAAATACATCCTAAGTCCTTCTTAAAAACATCTAGCCTTACTAGCTACCTATAGGCGTAATCTACTATCTACAATACAAAATATAGAGAGAAAAGCTTCCAATT
The DNA here is from genome assembly GCA_030763125.1 of Hippophae gyantsensis. Lineage (NCBI taxonomy): Eukaryota > Viridiplantae > Streptophyta > Magnoliopsida > Rosales > Elaeagnaceae > Hippophae > Hippophae gyantsensis. Next base: position 49,168,525 of record CM061030.1, on the reverse strand, counting down.
GTAAAGGAGTTTCTAATGATTTGAATAAGATGATCAATCAATTCATAGATTTAGAATCATAGATAAAAAGCGTATTTTTATTATTAGATCTTCTTTTTCTCTCTCTATAATCTGAATATGTTTTGTAATTAAATTAATTTTAGTTAATTTAATTATGATATGCTAACTTTTGCATATGAGATTTTAGCATTGTTTCCAATGATTGGAAAAACACTTTTACGATTTAATTAAATAAAAGTTGGTTTATTTCAAATTTTGATTCATAATTAAAGAGAATATTTTAGAACTAAGTATTAGACACATCATCATTTGTGATTGGTTGTGTATTAATGAGCAAAAGTTTAATTTAATTTCATTAATTTGTGTTAAATTAGATATTTTATATATTTTCTTTTGGTTTACTTATTTATCGATTTCAAGCCTAATCTAAAATGTTCTTGATTAATTGAGAATTATGGGGGCTCACCTTATCAATGGGAGTTTATTTATTTAAAAGGAAAAAAATCATAATTCTATTATTTAAATAATTTAAATTGTTCTTTACATGAATGGATAATGAACTAATTTCCAATAGTCATTCATCATCTTTACTAAGCTATAATTTAATTTATTTTCTTTATTTTAGTTATTAAATTAATTTAGAATTTACATTTTTTTATCACAACGGACTATTATTAGAATATTTAGGATTATTTATTTTAATAATTTAGAAAATAATTTAACTTTTAAAAACAACCCACCAACTCTTTTAGAGACCAACCTCGGGATAAACTTACCATTAGTTTGTTTGTCAATGATTCATGTACTTGTAAGCAATTCAATTAATGTAATTTTAATTTTTTGTGATTTTCTTTATATTTTGTGATTTTATTGATTTTTGTGGAATGTTTGATTTTAATTCTATTCGTTGAGGATGGTCAGATTTATAGAGATAGAAACTAAAGAGAAGTTAGAGAGTTTTGTGGAATGTGTGGATCCCTTACGGAGTCCATATATATATAAAATATTACATGTACTTGTTTTGATTATATAAGACGTACACATTATAACATGTGAGAGGGGTATGAAAGTAAAGCAAAGTACATATGAAGATGTAGGTTGACCATACCATGGCTCAGCCTAGAGGTCGATCATCCAACATCAGAGCTCCCACGCGTAGATAGGTCTATACTATTGGTGTCGTTGTGGCATGGGCATATGTGGCTTCTCTTGAGACAACCTTACTTGATGGATCGAGTTGTCGATTAGGTTGGACTATTAAATGGATAGGGCTTGAGTCGATCCATATGTCCTAACATCTAGTCCCCTTACTCTTTTTACTCAGGCTCTAAACATGGGTGGAAGAGTATTGCTTAGGTAGGAATCTGAACCATTTAGTTCCCCCAATATATGCTTGTTAGGTGATTGTAGATATAAATGTGAACCTCTATATAATAGGGATACTGGGCTTCTACTCACTTCATATTGTCCTGCACATTAGAAAAAATTAAGCAGACATGCTCTATCGCTTCATCTTGAGCCATATAAATTCTATGTTTGGTGTTAAGAAAATCAATTCAGCACATAGCTTTTCTAGCTCAGGTTTTCATGAAAAAGTCCAAGTCTAAAAATTTTCTACTTTCTTTTTAGGCCAGTTTAAAGAGTCATTCTTCCTTTTTATTTCAAACTTGACTTTAAGCAATCCATATATTCTTGTGTTTTAACTTGTTTATGTTGCATGATATATGTGCAGAGACAATGCACAGAGAAGTGACTTTGGGCTTGTCCTGGGAGAGCCCACAATATTCCATTTTTTGGGTCAATCAGAAAGTGATTTCAAGGGGTCTACTAATAAGACAACTACTTCGAGCGAAGGGGAGCTATCTCTACTCGAACCCTCTACCTCTACCTCTCATCTATAGGTCATAATTATAATTAGGTTGAATATGCCTCAAACTCAGTTATAAGTCTTGAGGTCATAGAGGAAGAAAAAAGGAACAAAGGGACTGGGGAGAACACAGGTTGTACCAAAGATTAGGCAACCAAGGTCAAGACTAATTGGATGTCACCTTAGGATAAAGAAAGGATAAGAAGAACATATGAAATTCCCTCTCTGGTTCAAATAATGATTTCTATGTTAGGGCTCGTGATATTGACCCACCTCTAATGGGGTAGACAATTGATGCCTAATGGATGGAGGTACTTGCTCTACCTCACACTGATATGCAGAGAGCTCAAGGTGGAGCTAGAGATGCCCGAGTTATAAATGTGGCCTTCCCCAAGAATGAAAAGAATTGAAATTAATATTTCTTCTATGTCTCAGGTCGATGAGAAATTCCAGATAGTGACATGAGGCTAATAAGGAGCACCGGGGCTGATACCAAGGTCATGATAAGGAATATGAACTTCTTCATCACAACCTTGAGTGAAGAGGCGAAGCAAAGATTTGCTGATATCTAGAACTATCTGTCCAAGAAAATCCCTTAGAGGAATCTACTAAATACCTAACGCTTTGTTACGTGTGGTTTGATGGGTCGTGGCTTGGTGGAGCCCCCATAGAATTATATGTAAGCCACGGGCACCTTCAAAGAATAGAACTCCTCCCATAGATTATATAGGAAGGTTTGAAGTGGTACTGGATGATGGGTAGTTGGCCATGAACCTATAAATTACTTTTTATTTAGCCTTTTTCATTTAGCTCGTGCTTGTAAAACTAAGTCTCTTCGTTTTTCTTAAAAAATATAATGGAATTTAGTACCTCTGAGTTATTAGCAAGGTGTCAAAGTAAGCATGCCCCACATAAAGTGACGAAATCTATAAGGAAGAAGAGGAACAAGTCTTCTAGAGAAGAGAGCACCCCAACCTTGCCAAAAAGGAAGAAAATGATCACTATCGATGAGCTCATGTCTTTAAATGTTGTCGAGCCCTCTCCAGCATCCTTGGGTTCACACCCTTCCCCATCCATCATCTCAGGTTACCAAGCACCTACTACCCCTGTAAGAGATTCAAGGAAAGGAAAAGATGTCTTCGAGGAACTCACCACCGACATTAAGGGAGTGGCCTTGTATAGGGGCCTGGTGATCGCCACACACAAAATGTGTGTAATGAATACGCAAGTATACGTATCGCAACAAGTAATATAATGATAAGAAAAGATTGTTCCCACAAAGATTATTTTATTAGAAACAAATTTTTAAAACTTAAAAAAATTAAAATCAAATTTTGTTTTTGTGTTTTTATATTTTAAGGAAGAAAAATTAAAATAACTAAAAGTAAATAGCAATAATTAACTAAATCAAATTTGGTAACTAAAAATATATATGACAAAATATTTAGGAATACTTAATCCTCCCATTTTCTAAACATGCAAATTGCTAAAATCTCCCAATATATTTATCAATTAATTACATGATCAATTAAATCTATCTTAGCATGTATTTCTCTCTCAAGTAAACTACACACCATATAGTAATTAATTTAATCACACTCTCATGCCAATTAAATTGTATACTACTCATTAAGTTCATCAATATGGATCACAATTATAAAAATCATATATCTCTGCCTAGTATCTATGCATGTTAGTTAATCAAGACAAACAATTAAATAATTCTCTCATATCTATTTAATTGCCTCTATAGATAAATTGTTGGCCAAACAATTAATAGCATACAAATAAGATTAAATAATATAATTAAATTAAACTTATAATTGGGGTAAAATATTAAATCATCACATGGAAAAAATTGGGTTCATAAGTGATAGGGCAGAACCGACATCGCCGATCCTACCATTCATTTGGTTTTATGTATTTATAAAACTCTCATAAGTGCACGAATCATTTCATAGAAAATGATAAGTATCCTCCCAAGGTCGATCTAAGGAAGGAATGTATGTGGTTTTTAATCTAATAACATAAAAAAAAACATAAATACAGATTCAATAAACATTTATGCAAATTTTATCTTTTATAATAGTAGAGTATTTATGGATATAATAACTAAGTAATTATGCTTGCTCATATTATTTAGATTATTAAAGATATGAATTGATATTTATTGATTCTCTCTTTTTTTATATTAATACCACCTTTGGTGGGGTTAGATATTCTTTGTTAACTAAACAAATCAATTAACACCTATGGGTGGGGTTGATAACTAATTTGGTTAATTAAATTAATTCTTTTTTCTAAGAGATTGAAAATGAACCATTTAAATGCCACCTTTGGTGGGGTTAGACAATTTAAACTTTATTCAAGGTGTCCAAATTAAACCTAAGAATTTAGTTATCCGAGTACTAACTTTCAAGTTTTAAAACCACTATGGAAAACATATTGTCAATACATTTTCAGATAATAATTCCTATAAAAACTTTTGAAATAGAGCTTCACTCTAACTATCGGGCGATTGTACAAATAAATAAAAGAGCACTACTCTAAATCAGACCGGATAACTAAACCTTAAAATCTAATTTTCATATTTAAGTTTGTAATGAAAAATAATATATTTCTCTATAACATTCTTAATATAAAATCTTAAATAAAAACAAAATCAATTCATTTTAGATATTTTTACCTATTTAATATTTCGCAAGCATAACAACGTTATTATTATATCATGTTTACAAACACCCAACAAAGTTAAATTTAATCACAGATAAATTAAATATAACATGTAAGAATAAAGCATAAAAAATAACTATAAAGAAAATAAAATCCTTACAGTACTTTGATGCTATTCCTGTTGTTGGAAAACCTCCAAATGGAATTTGCACTTCCATTTATTGAATCAAAAAGCAAATAAATTACAAAAACATAATTAGTTCTTCTCAAAAAGAGAAGAACTCTAAAACTAAGAAAAACTAACTAAGAAAAGCTAAAAAGTAAGAAAAACTAACTAAGAAAAGCTAAAAACTAAGAAAAACTAACTAAGAAAAGCTAAAAACTAAGAAAAACTAAAAAAACTAAGAAATGAAAGAAAGAAAGAGAAGATAAGATGTGTTTTGAAGTGTGTATAGAAGTGAAGAGAATGAGGGTATTTATAGGTGAGGATGGGGAGAAAAAGTGGGTGAAAAATGTTAAAAAATGGTAGAAATGCGGAGTGGTGATTGCTGACACCATTGATGACGTCAGCATGATATGGGAGGCGGCTGCACGCGAAAATGGGGCGAGATGGCAACGGTGCGTGCGGAAGGCAGGAGCAGCGCGTACCGGCACTCACGAAACTAGAGCAAGGTGCACGGTCTGGGTGTGCTACACGCGGCTGGGCACTGGCGCGCGTGGGCTGGGCGACTCCATGCGTGTTTTCCTCCTTTTTGACCCTTTTGACCCATTTTGTCCAATTTTTCCATATTTGTTGACCTTTCCTCATTTATTTATTAATCTATTTGTGATATATTGCTTCCATTATTCCTCTTTGAGTCTTTAAGTTATGTTTTAGTGCTTTTTGAGCACTCATCAATAAGATCCCTAGATTATTAAATTAATTACACATAATTATGTTCATAAAGCTCATATTTTTTCATAAAGAAAGACATAAAAATTGATAAAAAAAAGAGTAGAAGAAAAAATACAATCAGTCCCTTGAATTGTAGAAATAATCTCGTCTTGAATCTCTACCAAAATTGTGTCCCATCTTGAATATTTTTGTGTTTTACTCTCTTTTTAGCTCCAAAAATTGACCAAAATTATACTGATATAGGCCATTTAGGATTTATGAAGTGATTAGGGGTTTAAATAATGCTCAAGTGTGATCTAGACCGTTAGATCAACTTCAGATTAAGGGCTACAATCAAAACAAGAAAAACTAAGAGCGACATCTAATCACAACACAACACATGGCAGGGGAAAATTCACTAGGCAAATCAAAGCGCGATGCGTGGTAGGGGAAATTCAATGGGTGAATCATTGCGTGACGCGTGGTAGGGGAGACCGTTAGAGTCAACGCTAGCTGATTCAGCATGATATGATTCGCCGAAATGGATGGCATGGAGCTCGGGTGGAATGCGACGAGCAATTGAGTGGTGACACGTGGTAGAGAAGTTTGACCCACTCTGAACTCGGATTGAACACCGTGCTAACACGTGGCAAACATTTTGTCCTCCTCACATGCAACGTAGCATGATTCACTCTCCGTGCTTACGTGGTGTCTACTTGGCTTGCCTAGTCAGCTTCTCTGCTTGCATGGTATGACGCGTGGTAGCTTCTGATTGGTCCTGCATAAAAAATTCATAAAAATTCTAAAATATTTTCAAAAATTATATTTCTACCCCTTTTCACTAAACTTTTTATATTTTAATATTTTTTTCTCCAAAAATACTATTTATTGAACAAAACAAGTAAATATTAAGTAAAAACGTGTCCTAATGGCTCTACCTTCATAGAGTCATCACACCCCCAAACTTAACTCTTTACTTGTCCTCAAGTAAAGCCAAGTATAACTAAATAAAATAACTTGGGTAGTATATTCATATATATACTTATATTAGTACATGCATATTTCACGAAAACTATCCCTCTCAAAAGTCATACAATCCTATGATAAGGAGGTTCACATATTCATAAATCAACGTTCCATCAATACAAAGATATGCTAGGTTTTTGACAAATTGAATCATGTGTGTGTAATGCCCATGATATCATCCAATACACTCATGAAATCAACCTATATGAGTATGCTAATCAATTCAATATTAGAACAAGTCTTATAAGTCTATTTTTCATATCCCTCTCCACTAATATAAATATCCACTTGGCTCAAGATCAATAAGGACTTTACATGGTTGTATTGTAAGGCTTAGGTGGGGGTCGATAAATGAAGACATTTTAGGCTCTTTCCACACCTTAGTTTTTTTTCATCATGCACTTTATAAGGCAATTGAGCTTTAACTTGATATTTCAATGCACCCTCTTTCTTATCATTCTTTTCGTATGCTTTTATTCCACATATCTTTTCTCTTTTTTTTTTTTAACTTCACAACACCCCCAAACTTATTTTCAATTCTATTTTATTTTCATTAGAGGGATAATTGTGTTGTGAGTTTTGCTTCTTCTTTTTTTCATTTTTTTCCTAGGGTGCATTACATTTCATCTTACGCTATAGCATAACATGTGATTGCATTTTTTTTCTTTTCATATGAGCTAAAAGTATAATGGTAAAGGTAATACTTATTAGTTAGGAATAAAATGTGGCTTAAAGATATGAAAGGTTATTTGTTAGACTAAAATGGGTGACTAAAGATATTAACAATGGTTAGGTTGAAAGGCTCAATCGTTCTTAATAAAGCCTAAATCATTTCTCTTGCTAAATACTATTTAGAATTTTGCCTCAAGGAATGATCAAATAGATTCTAAAACTTGGTAGATCTCATCAACTTGCATACCTCACTACAAATTTTTTTCTCAATAAGAACACCAAAATCAATCATGAACATGTGCATAAGAATTTAAATCAATAAAAACAAAACTAGAAAGCATATCACATGATTAATGTAAGTATCTTAACAAATATGTTACATTCTTTATCCTAATCATGACAACCAATTTTTATCATTCAGTTCATATGTTTCATATCAAGCATGCATGCATTCAGTTTCCATATATTTATCAATTTCTACCCAAATGATGATTAAAAACAACCTAAAAATTTAAAATACATACTAAATATAATGTAGAGAATGAAGATGCCTCCCCAAAACTTAAATTACACATTGTCCCCAATGTGCACATATAAATATGAAAAGGTAAAAGGAAATAAAACTCCCTTAGTCATGGCAAACCACATTTGTCATTGAAACTACTCAATCTTATTATGTCATTGCTCTCCACGTTTATTCACCTATAAGACAAAAACAATGAGAATATAAGTAAAATAACGTTGGTTGTCTCCCAACCAGTGTCACATTTAACGTCCTTGAGTAGATGGTTATATCAAGTCATAAGGTGCATCCACTAAGGTTATCATAGATGTTTCATTTGATAATTGATCTTTATAATAGTGCTTCACCCTATGCCCATTAACCAAAAATCGCTCTTTATCTTTGTTTTCTAATTCAATGGCTCAATAGTTGGTTACCTTAGTGATGATTAATGGACCTGACCATCTACTCTTTAATTTGCCCAGAAACAATTTGAGTCTTGAGTTGTACAATAACAATTTCTGACCCGGTTAAAAGATATAGTGCACAATTTTTTTTCATGCTATCTTTTTGTCTTTTCCTGGTAAAGCTTGGCATTTTCATAAGCACTCCATCGTAATTCATCCAATTCATTTATTTGAAACATTCTCTTCTCACCAGCTGCATTATTGGACATATTCAACTGTTTCAATGCCTAATATGCTTTGTGCTCCAATTCTAATGGTAAGTGACAAGCCTTTCCATAAACTAGATTATATGGGGTGGTACCAATTGTTGTTTTAAATGCAATTCTGTATGCCCATATAGCATCATCCAACTTAGTTGACCAATCCTTCCTAGAGATTTTCATAGTCTTCTCAAAATTCTTCTCACTTCTCTATTGGATACCTCTACTTGCCCAATTGTTTAGGGATGGTAGGTGATGAGTGCTCAAAAAGCACTAAAATTACTATGATTTTATGCACATTAATTGATTAAAAATATATATATTTATATGTTTTATCATATATTTATATAAATTTATCTTTTTCAGAATCATGGGTGTTTTTATTATTTTTCAGGTATTTCCACTTAAAAACGTAACTTAAAGACTCAAAAAGGAATACTGGAAGCAATACATCACAAATATATTAATAAATAAATGGGAAAAGGTCAACAAATATGGAAAAATTGGACAAAATGGGTCAAAAATGTCAAAAAGGAGAAAATCGCACCGCCGCGCCGCCCAACTGCGCCGAGCCCCGCGCGCGCCAACACCCAGACCCATACGCGCAGCACGCCCCACGTCCGCGCGCATCAGCGCGTGCCCAGTCCCAGTTCCGTGAGTGTCCATGCGCGCCCGTGGGCGCAGCGCCTGCCTTCCGCGTGTGCCTGTGCGCGCCCCATTTTCGCGTGCAGCCACCCCAATGATGTCATCAATGACCTCAGCAATTGCACTCTACATTTTCATCATTTTTTCACCCAATTTCTCTCTACATCCTCACCTATAAATACCCCCCTTCTCTTCACTTCTAAACACACCTCAAAACACATTCTCTTCTCTCTTTCTTTCTCTCTTTTCTTAGATTTTTTAGTTTTTCTTAGTTTTTAGCTTTTCTTAGTTAATTTCTCTTAGTTTTAGAGCTCTTCCCTTTTTGGGAAGAACTAGTTATGTTTTTGTAATTTATTAGCTTTTTGATTCAATAAATGGGAGTGCAAATTCCACTTTGAGGTTTTCCAACAACGAGAATAACATCGAAGATCTGTAAGGATTTTATTTTCTTTACAGTTATTTTTTATGCTTTATTCTTACATGTTATATTTAATTTGTCTGTGATTAAATTTAACTCTGCTGGCTGTTTATAAACATGATGTAATAATAACGTTGTTATGCTTGCGAAATATTAAATAGGTAAAAATCTCTAAAATGAATTGATTTTATTTTTATTCAAGATTTTATATTAAGAATGTTAGAGAGAAATATATTATTTTTCATTACAAACTTAAATCTGAAAATTAGATTTTAAGGTTTAGTTATCCGGTCTGATTTAGAGTAGTGCTCTTTTATTTGTTGGTACAATCGCCCGGTAGTTAGAATGAAACTCTATTTCAAAAGTTTTTATAAGAATTAATATCTGAAAAAGTATTGACAACATGTTTTCAGTAGTGGTTTTAAAACTTGAAAGTTAGTACTCGGATAACTAAATTCTTAGGTTTAATTTGGACACCTTGAATAAAGTTTAAACTGTCTAACCCCACCAAAGGTCGCATTTAAATGGTTCATTTTCAATCTCTTAGAAAAAAAGAATTAATTTAATTAACCAAATTAGTTATCAACCCTACCCATAGGTGTTAATTAATTTGTTTAGTTAACAAAGAATATCTAACCCCACCAAAGGTGGTATTCATATAAAAAAGAGGGAATCAATAAATATCAATTCATATCTTTAATAACCTAAATAATATGAGCAAGCATAATTAACTTAGTTATTATATCCATAAAGACTCCACCATTATAAATGATAAAATTTGCATAAATATTTATTGAATCTATGTTTATTTTTATTTTATTAGATTAAAAACAGAAAACTCCAAAATATCGTGACAGGATGTTTAGGATTTAATTTCGTTTTTAAAAGTTTGAATAATAAATTAAAAACCACGTACATTCCTTCCTTAGATCGACCTTGGGAGTATACTTATCATTTTCTACGAAATGATTTGTGCACTAGCGAGAGTTTTATAAATACATAAAACCAAAGTATCGGTAGGATCGGCGATGTCGGTTCTGCCCCGATCAAGTTTTTGGCCCCGTGATGAGTGCTCAAAAAGCACTAAAATTACTATGATTTTATGCACATTAATTGATTAAAAATATATATATTTATATGTTTTATCATATATTTATATAAATTTGTCTTTTACGGAATCATGGATGTTTTTATTATTTTTAAGGTATTTTCACTTAAAAACGTAACTTAAAGACTCAAAAAAGAATACTGGAAGGAATACATCACAAATATATTAATAAATAAATGGGGAAAGGTCAACAAATATGGAAAAATTGGACAAAATGGGTCAAAAAGGAGAAAATCGCATCGCGGCTCCGCCCAGCCGCGCCGAGCCCCGCGCGCGTAGCACGCCCCATGTCCGCGCGCGCCCGCATGCGTCCCTCCTGCTCCCGCGCGCGCAGCGCCTACCTTCCACGCGTGCCTGTGCGCGCCCCAGCTGCCCTCCGCCCGCACCGCTGCCATTTCGACCCATTTTCGCGCACAACCGCCCACATGACGTCATCAATGACCTCAGTAATTGCACTCCACGTTTTCATCATTTTTTAACATTTTTTCACCCACTTTTTCTCTACATCCTCACCTATAAATACCCCCCTTCTCTTCACTTCTAAACACACCTCAAAACACATTCTCTTCTCTCTTTCTTTCTCTCTTTTTTTAGATTTTTTAGTTTTTCTTAGTTTTTAGCTTTTCTTAGTTAATTTCGCTTAGTTTTAGAGTTCTTCCCTTTTTGGGAAGAACTAGTTATGTTTTTGTAATTTATTAGCTTTTTGATTCAATAAATGGGAGTAGAAATTCCGCTTGGACGTTTTCCAACAACGAGAATAGCATCGAAGTTCTGTAAGGATTTTATTTTCTTTACAGTTATTTTTTATGCTTTATTCTTACATGTTATATTTAATTTGTTTGTGATGAAATTTAACTGTGTTGGCTATTTGTAAACATGATGTAATAATAACGTTGTTATGCTTGCAAAATATTAAATAGGTAAAAATCTATAAAATGAATTGATTTTATTTTTATTCAAGATTTTATATTAAGAATGTTAGAGAGAAATATATTATTTTTCATTACAAACTTAAATCTGAAAATTAGATTTTAAGGTTTAGTTATCCGGTCTAATTTAGAGTAGTGCTATTTTATTTGTTGCTACAATCGCCTGGTAGTTAGAGTGAAGCTCTATTTCAAAAGTTTTTATAAGAATTATTATCTGAAAATGTATTGACAACATGTTTTTAGTAGTGGTTTTAAAACTTGAAAGTTAGTACTCGGATAACTAAATTCTTAGGTTTAATTTGGACACCTTGAATAAAGTTTAAACTGTCTAACCCCACCAAAGGTGGCATTTAAATGGTTCATTTTCAATCTCTTAGAAAAAAAGAATTAACTTAATTAACCAAATTAGTTATCAACCCCACCCATAGGTGTTAATTGATTTGTTTAGTTAACAAAGAATATCTATTTTTTCTTTTATCTTTTTCAATTATTATTATTTTTTTTCAATTTTTTTTATTTTATTTTTATTTTATTTTTTTGGCTTAATTTTTAATTAAATTTTTTTTTCTCTTTTTTTTATTTATTTTTATCTTTTTTTTACTTTTTCAATTTATTTTATTTTTGGTTTAATTGTTTTTAAATTTTGTTTTTTTTAACTATTTTTTTTATCTTAATTTTCGTTTAAGTTAATTAATTTAGGTTTTTAGTAACTTAATTTACTAACTTATATTAATTTAATTTACTAACTTAATTAACTTACATTTTCATTAACTTAATTAACTTACCTTTTTATTAACTTAATTAACTTAAATTTTAACTTAATTAACTTAATTTTAATAGCATGAAAAGTAAAGATCTAAGGGAGTTCTGTCGAGGAGACTAGTTCATGGAAGCCTTTGTGCCACTAGTCTTTCCTGGGAACGTTGCTCTATTTAGGAGGATGGTTTTTAAGGAGCCTTTGCCCCACCATTCTTTCCTAGGAGCACTCTTGGTTAATACTGATTATGTTATTTTAACTTAGATATTATACCAAAAAAAAAATAACAAAACAATTCTGAAACTATCTCCAAAATTTTAAAGCTTTAATTACAATCTAAGGAGTTAGTTGTTTTGTTTGATCTAGGTACAATTGTGTTTAGATGCCTTTAATTATTTGATTTGTACCTAGACGTGGATTATCTAAAACTCACAAGCATGTCCCTAGTTTTAAGTACAGAAAAATTTAGAAATCCATAGGACATGACTGAAAAAAGTATAGGTAGACAATCTTGTCTTACTTGTAGGTTTGATTGACTCATTGATGAGGGGACATTGAGTTTACTTAAAATGAAATCCCCAAGTTACGTCTTGCTAAGACGTTAAACTAAGCGCTGGATGGGAGGCAACCCATCATTTTAGGTAATTTAATTTAATTTATTTAATTTCTATTGTTTATTTTGGTTTAATTACATGTGAATAATTTTAAAATTGTTAAAACTAAAAAAAAATTGTTGAGATGTTAGAAGTTTACAACAATCTGTCTGTGTGCACTTTAATGAACATGATGATGCACCTCCATTTCTCCATCACTACTTGCAACATTCTCAAGAAATAGGTAATATTTCCTCTCTTTTCTCTTTATCTTTAATTTACAGTTGTTACATTAAGGACAATGTAAGTTATAGGTTGGGGGTGGTGAAAAGTTACCATGCTTAATTTAAAAAAATTTAACAATTTAAAAATAATAATAATAATAATAATTTTTTTTCTTTTTTATGTTCACATTTTCATTTTTATTGTGTTTGGTTTTTTTTTGTGTGATTTAGTAATTTTGGAATTAAAACAAATTCTCACAAAAATTTATCATTTCTTTAAATCAAATTTAAGTAAATAGTTAAGTCTTTTGTACTGTTAGATTAATTTTTGAAAACATATCATGAAATATTATGTAATTATTTTTGATAATTAGTTAATTTTTGTCATAACTAGTATTTCTTGATAAGATGTAGAAATTATATTAAACCCAAAATCGGTGTTTATGAATTTGTTTTAGTGGAGACTACCTTTGTGAGATATAATTTGAGCCTAATTTCCCTTATTGAGAGTGAAATATATATTTTTTCTACTCCAAACACATTTCTTATTTCTTCAAATTCTTAGATGATCTCTATAGGCATTAACATTGAATGTATGAATTTTTTTCTCATCTTAATAGAGTGTCGTATATTTTTTATTATTATTTTTGCTTAGATTAAATGATTTGAGTAGAAATTGATAGTATATGCTTTTATCTCATTCGTGCATGACTGTTACAAAAAAAGAGAGACATATCTGGGGTTACCTAAACCAAGATCAAACAAAAAAGCCACAAAATTAACCACTCACCAAAATCCTAAAAAAAAATATACAATCTGTACATGGGTTGACTCTCTAAAAAATGATATATATTGAAAAGTATCTTCAGAAAAATATAGAGAGATAAAGAATATATAGTATAATCTACATACTATGACCCATATTACCCAAAATCCAAAAAAAAAATGTACAATCTGTACATGGGTTGACTCTTTAAACAAATGATATATATTGAAAAATATCTTCAGAAAAATATAGAGAGAAAGAATATATAGTATAATCTACATACTATGACCCATATTGCCTACAAAATTGTGAGTAAAGGCTAATTACAAAAGAAAGATATAGGAAGTAATTTCCTAAAAATTCATTGCACTTTCTTCATTTGTAAAAGGCATATATCTTGAAATTTTTTCTTAATGAGTTTGATTTATGCATGAAAATAATTTTTATATATGATATCTTTATAATTTATACATTTGATTCCTTCCATGAGATCAACGTCAAAATAACACTTTGAGCCTTTCTTCTTTATACATATGCGAACATATTAGTTCATTTCTATACATCAACTCTTTCGCATATAAATTAGTATGAGTGTTTGAACCCATAGGATTCAGTGTTTTGAGAGTATTGACTTGTGAGGAATAGAGTCAAAGCGAATTCGGATTTATGACACTGAAATTGGGTGAAATTAAATTGATACATTTATGATATGAAATATGAAAATGATTTTCAACTAATTATTATAATAAATCATGATTGTTTAAGAAGATTAAAATAACTTATGCTTGAGATTTTAATTATGATCTTAAAGGAGATTAAAAAGTATGAGACATTTTTGTGTTATGTTGTTTTCTTTTATTCTTAAAAGTTAATTTTTGATTTTTTTGTAATTTTAGTTTTTAAGTTGATTGTTGTTATTATTTCTTTTAATTTTTTTACATTTAGTTTAATGTTTGTGGGTATCATTACTGAAAACCCTCACGAGACTCAAAATCGTCCACTAGGGCAACCTAGGGGTTTAAAGGCTTGTTGCATAGGCTAAATGCAACCGTGTCAATCTACGGAAGTGATTTACGATAGTTTAATTTTTAGTTTTTATCGCTTCTCTTGCTAAGGGACTAGCAAGAAGCTGGTTGGGGGTTGTGATGAGTGCTCAAAAAGTACTAAAATTACTATGATTTTATGCACATTAATTGATTAAAAATATATATTTATATAAATTTGTCTTTTTCGGAATCACGGGTGTTTTTATTGTTTTTCAGGTATTTTCACTTAAAAACGTAACTTAAATACTCAAAAAGGAATACTGGAAGCAATACATCACAAATATATTAATAAATAAATGGGGAAAGGTCAACAAATATGGAAAAATTGGACAAAATGGGTCAAAAGGGTCAAAAATGTCAAAAAGGAGAAAATCGTACCAACGCGCCGCCCAGCCGCGCCAAGCCCCGCGCGCGTCTCTCCAGCTCCCGCACGCGCCCCAGCTGCCCTCCGCGCGCGCCGCTGCCATTTCGCCCCATTTTTGCACGCAGCCGCCCCCATGACGTCATCAATGACCTCAGCAATTGTACTCCGTGTTTTCATCATTTTTTAACATTTTGTCACCCACTTTTTCTCTACATCCTCACCTATAAATACCCCCCTTCTCTTCACTTCTAAACACACCTCAAAACACATTCTCTTCTCTCTTTCTTTCTCTCTTTTCTTAGATTTTTTAGTTTTTCTTAGTTTTTAGCTTTTCTTAGTTAATTTCTCTTAGTTTCAGAGTTCTTCCCTTTTTGGGAAGAACTAGTTATTTTTTGTAATTTATTAGCTTTTTGATTCAATAAATGAGAGTGCAAATTCCGCTTGGAGGTTTTCCAGCAACGAGAATAGCATCGAAGTTCTGTAAGGATTTTATTTTCTTTACAGTTATTTTTTATGCTTTATTCTTACATGTTATATTTAATTTGTCGGTGATTAAATTTAACTCTGCTGACTGTTTATAAACATGATGTAATAATAACGTTGTTATGCTTGCCAAATATTGAATAGGTAAAAATCTCTAAAATGAATTGATTTTATTTTTATTCAAGATTTTATATTAAGAATATTAGAGAGAAATATATTATTTTTCATTACAAATTTAAATCTAAAAATTAGATTTTAAGGTTTAGTTATCCAGTCTAATTTAGAGTAGTGCTCTTTTATTTGTTGGTACAATCGCCCGGTAGTTAGAGTGAAGCTCTCTTTCAAAAGTTTTTATAAGAATTATTATCTGAAAATGTATTGACAACATGTTTTCAGTAGTGGTTTTAAAACTTGAAAGTTAGTACTCGGATAACTAAATTCTTAGGTTTAATTTGGATACCTTGAATAAAGTTTAAACTGTCTAACCCCACCAAAGGTGGCATTTAAATGGTTCATTTTCAATCTCTTAGAAAAAAAGAATTAATTTAATTAACCAAATTAGTTATCAACCCCACCCATAGGTGTTAATTGATTTGTTTAGTTAACAAAGAATATCTAACCCCACCAAAATTAACCTAAATAATATGAGCAAGAAATATCAATTCATATCTTTAATAACCTAAATAATATGAGCAAGCATAATTAACTTAGTTATTATATCCATAAATACTCCACTATTTTAAATGATAAAATTTGCATAAATATTTATTGAATCTATGTTTATTTTTATGTTATTAGATTAAAAACACAAAACTCCAAAATATCGTGACAGGATGTTTAGGATTTAATTTCGTTTTTAAAAGTTTGAATAATAAATTAAAAACCACATACATTCCTTCCTTAGATCGACCTTGGGAGTATACTTATCATTTTCTACGAAATGATTCGTGCACTTGCGAGAGTTTTATAAATAGATAAAACCAAAGTATCGGTAGGATCGGTGATGAGTGCTCAAAAAGCACTAAAATTACCATGATTTTATGCACATTAATTGATTAAAAATATATATATTTATATGATTTTATCATATATTTATATATATTTGTCTTTTTCGGAATCACGGGTATTTTTATTGTTTTTCAGGTATTTTAGCTTAAAAACGTAACTTAAAGACTCAAAGAGGAATACTGGAAGCAATACATCACAAATATATTAATAAATAAATGGGGAAAGGTCAATAAATATGGAAAAATTGGATAAAATGGGTCAAAAAGGTCAAAAATGTCAAAAAGGAGAAAATCGCGCCGCCGCGCTGAGCCGCCAAGGCGCCAATGCAGCGCGACGCCCCACGTCCGCGCGCATCAGCACGCGCCCAGTCCCAATTCCGCGCGCATCTCACCTGCTCCTGCGCGCGCCCGTGCGCGCAGCGCCTGCCATCAGCGCGCGCCCTTGCGCGCGCCGACGCCCATTTTGCCCCATTTTTCACGTGCAGCCGCGCCATGACGTCATGCTGACGTCATCAATGACCTCAGCATTTGCACTACGCATTTTCACATTTTTTTAACATTTTTTCACTCATTTTTTCTCTCCATCCTCACCTATAAATACCCCCCTTCCCTTCACTTCTAAAAACACCTTCAAAACACACTTCTCTCTTCTTTCTTTCTCTCTTTTCTTAGATTTTTAGATTTTTTTTAGTTTTTCTTAGTTTTTAGTTAATTTCTCTTAGTTTTAGAGTTCTTCCCTTTTTGGGAAGAACTAGTTATGTTTTTGTAATTTATCAGCTTTTCGATTCAATAAATAGGAGTGCAAATTTCGCTTGGAGGTTTTCCAACAACGGGAATAGCATCGAAGTTCTGTAAGGATTTTATTTTCTTTACAGTTATTTTTTATGCTTTATTCTTACATGTTATATTTAATTTGTTTGTGATTAAATTTAACTGTGTTGGCTATTTGTAAACATGATGTAATAATAACGTTGTTATGCTTGCAAAATATTAAATAGGTAAAAATCTCTAAAATGAATTGATTTTATTTTTATTCAAGATTTTATATTAAGAATGTTAGAGAGAAATATTATTTTTCATTACAAACTTAAATCTGAAAATTAGATTTTAAGGTTTAGTTATCCATCGATTTAGAGTAGTGCTCTTTTATTTGTTGGTACAATCGCCCGGTAGTTAGAGTGAAGCTCTATTTCAAAAGTTTTTATAAGAATTATTATTTGAAAATGTATTGCCAACATGTTTTCAGTAGTGGTTTTAAAACTTGAAAGTTAGTACTCGGATAACTAAATTCTTAGGTTTAATTTGGACACCTTGAATAAAGTTTAAATCGTCTAACCCCACCAAAGGTGGCATTTAAATGGTTCATTTTCAATCTCTTAGAAAAAGGAATTAATTTAATTAACCAAATTAGTTATCAACCCCACCCATAGGTGTTAATTGATTTGTTTAGTTAACAAAGAATATCTAACCCCACCAAAGGTGGTATTCATATAAAAAAGAGAGAATCAATAAATATCAATTCATATCTTTAATAACCTAAATAATATGAGCAAGCATAATTAACTTAATTATTATATCCATAAATACTCCACCATTATAAATGATAAAATTTGCATAAATGTTTATTGAATCTATGTTTATTTTTATGTAATTAGATTAAAAACACAAAACCCCAAAATATCGTGACAGGATGTTTAGGATTTAATTTCGTTTTTAAAAGTTTGAATAATAAATTAAAAACCACATACATTCCTTCCTTAGATCGACCTTGGGAGTATACTTATCATTTTCTACGAAATGATTCGTGCACTTGCGAGAGTTTTATAAATACATAAAACCAAAGTAACGGGCAGGATCGGCGATGTCGGTTCTGCCCCGATCAAGTTTTTGGCGCCGTTGCCGGGGATGGTATCAAGTTTTTGGCGCCGTTGCCGGGGAAGGAATAGCGTTTTTAAATTATTTATCAAAATTTTAAAAACTTTTTGTGTTGTAAATAATTGTGATTTTTTTTTATTAAAAAATTAAAAAAAAATAAAAAATTTTGTTGTTTGTGAAAAGTAAAAAAAAATTCAAATTTCAATTTCGTAATAAATAAAAAAAATATAGCATGAATAATAAAATAATTTTGCATTTTGAAATTTGAAGTAAAAAAAAAAGTAAATAAATTTTAAATTAAATTAATAAATAAATAAGAATAAAAAAATTAAAAAAATTAAAAAAAAAATCAAAAAAAAATAAAAAAAAAATCACAATTATTTACAACACAAAAAGTTTTTAAAATTTTGATAAATAATTTAAAAACGCTATTCCTTCCCCGGCAACGGCGCCAAAAACTTGATACCATCCCCGGCAACGGCGCCAAAAACTTGATCGGGGCAGAACCGACATCGCCGATCCTGCCCGTTCATTTGGTTTTATCTATTTATAAAACTCTCGCAAGTGCACGAATCATTTCGTAGAAAATGATAAGTATACTCCCAAGGTCGATCTAAGGAAGGAATGTATGTGGTTTTTAATTTATTATTCAAACTTTTAAAAACGAAATTAAATCCTAAACATCCTGTCACGATATTTTGGGGTTTTGTGTTTTTAATCTAATTACATAAAAATAAACATAGATTCAATAAACATTTATGCAAATTTTATCATTTATAATGGTGGAGTATTTATGGATATAATAATTAAGTTAATTATGCTTGCTCATATTATTTAGGTTATTAAAGATATGAATTGATATTTATTGATTCTCTCTTTTTTATATGAATACCACCTTTGGTGGGGTTAGATATTCTTTGTTAACTAAACAAATCAATTAACACCTATGGGTGGGGTTGATAACTAATTTGGTTAATTAAATTAATTCCTTTTTCTAAGAGATTGAAAATGAACCATTTAAATGCCACCTTTGGTGGGGTTAGACAGTTTAAACTTTATTCAAGGTGTCCAAATTAAACCTAAGAATTTAGTTATCCGAGTACTAACTTTCAAGTTTTAAAACCACTACTGAAAACATGTTGTCAATACATTTTCAGATAATAATTCTTATAAAAACTTTTGAAATAGAGCTTCACTCTAACTACCGGGCGATTGTACCAACAAATAAAAGAGCACTACTCTAAATCAGACCGGATAACTAAACCTTAAAATCTAATTTTCAGATTTAAGTTTGTAATGAAAAATAATATATTTCTCTCTAACATTCTTAATATAAAATCTTGAATAAAAATAAAATCAATTCATTTTAGAGATTTTTACCTATTTAATATTTCGCAAGCATAACAACGTTATTATTATATCATGTTTACAAATAGCCAACACAGTTAAATTTAATCACAGACAAATTAAATATAACATGTAAGAATAAAGCATAAAAAATAACTGTAAAGAAAATAAAATCCTTACAGAACTTCGATGCTATTCCCGTTGCTGGAAAACCTCCAAGCGGAATTTGCACTCCCATTTATTGAATCGAAAAGCTAATAAATTACAAAAACATAACTAGTTCTTCCCAAAAAGGGAAGAACTCTAAAACTAAGAGAAATTAACTAAAAACTAAGAAAAACTAAAAAAACCTAAAAATCTAAGAAAAGAGAGAAAGAAAGAAGAGAGAAGTGTGTTTTGAAGGTGTGTTTTGAGGTGAAGGGAAGGGAGGTATTTATAGGTGAGGATGGAGAGAAAAAATGAGTGAAAAAATGTTAAAAAAATGTGAAAACGCGTAGTGCAAATGTCGAGGTCATTGATGACGTCGGCATGACGTCATGGGCAAGCCACGTGAAAAATGGGGCGAATGGGCGTCGGCGCGCGGAGGGAGGCGCGCAGGGCGCGCGAGTCGGTGTATGCGGGCGAGCGCCTGATGCGCGCGGACGTGGGCGTCTTGCATGCGGCCAGGCCAGCGCGCGGGCTCTCAAGGCAGCGGCCCGCGCGATTTTCTCCTTTTTGACATTTTTGACCTTTTTGACCCATTTTATCCAACTTTTCCATATTTATTGACCTTTCCCCATTTATTTATTAATATATTTGTGATGTATTGCTTCCAGTATTCCTCTTTGAGTCTTTAAGTTACGTTTTTAAGCCAAAATACCTGAAAAACAATAAAAATACCCGTGATTCCGAAAAAGACAAATATATATAAATATATGATAAAACATATAAATATATATATATATTAATCAATTAATGTGCATAAAATCATGGTTATTTTAGTGCTTTTTGAGCACTCATCACAACCCCCAACCAGCTTCTTGCTAGTCCCTTAGCAAGAGAAGCGATAAAAACTAAAAATTAAACTATCCTAAATCACTTCCGTAGATTGACACGGTTGCATTTAGCCTATGCAACAAGCCTTTAAACCCCTAGGTTGCCCTAGTGGACGAGTTTGAGTCTCGTGAGGGTTTTCAGTAATGATACCCACAAACATTGAACTAAATGTAAAAATTAAAAGAAATAATAACAACAATCAACTTAAAAACTAAAATTACAACAAAATCAAAAATTAACGTTTAAGAATAAAAGAAAACAACATATCACAAAAATGTCTCATACTTTTTAATCTCCTTTAAGATCATAATTAAAATCTCAAGCATAAGTTATTTTAATCTTTTTAAACAATCATGATTTATTATAATAATTAGTCGGAAATCATTTTCATATTTCATATCAAAAATGTATCAATTTAATTTCACCCAATTTCAGTGTCATAAATCCGAATTCGCTTCGACTCTATTCCTCACAAGTCAATACTCTCAAAACACTGAATCCTATGGGTTCAAACACTCATACTAATTTATATGCGAAAGAGTTGATGTATAGAAATGAACTAATATGTTCGCATATGTATAAAGAAGAAAGGCTCAAAGTGTTATTTTGACGTTGATCTCATGGAAGGAATCAAATGTATAAATTATAAAGATATCATATATAAAAATTATTTTCATGCATAAATCAAACTCATTAAGAAAAAATTTCAAGATATATGCCTTTTACAAATGAAGAAAGTGCAATGACTTTTTAGGGAATTACTTCCTATATCTTTATTTTGTAATTAGCCTTTACTCACAATTTTGTAGGCAATGTGGGTCATAGTATGTAGATTATACTATATATTCTTTCTCTCTATATTTTTCTGAAGATATTTTTCAATATATATCATTTTTTTAGAGAGTCAACCCATGTACAGATTGTACATTTTTTTTTTGGGTAATATGGGTCATAGTATGTAGATTATACTATATATTCTTTATCTCTCTATTTTTTTCTGAAGATACTTTTCAATATATATCATTTTTTTAGAGAGTCAACCCATGTACAGATTGTACATTTTTTTTTTTTTTTAGGATTTTGGTGAGTGGTTAATTTTGTGGCTTTTTTGTTTGATCTTGGTTTAGGTAACCCCAGATATGTCTCTCTTTTTTTTGTAACAGTCATGCACGAATGAGATAAAAGCATATACTATCAATTTCTACTCAAATCATTTAATCTAAGCAAAAATAATAATAAAAAAATATACGATACTCTATTAAGATGAGAAAAAATTCATACATTCAATATTAATGCCTATAGAGATCATCTAAGAATTTGAAGAAATAAGAAATGTGTTTGGAGTAGAAAAAATATATATTTCACTCTCAATAAGGGAAATTAGGCTCAAATTATATCTCACAAAGGTAGTCTCCACTAAAACAAATTTACAAACACCGATTTTGGGTTTAACATAATTTCTACATCTTATCAAGAAATACTAGTTATGACAAAAATTAACTAATTATCAAAAATAATTACATAATATTTCATGATATGTTTTCAAAAATTAATCTAACACTACAAAAGACTTACCTATTTACTTAAATCTGATTTAAATAAATGATAAATTTTTGTGAGAATTTTTTTTTTAATTCCAAAAATTACTAAATCACACAAGGAAAATAAAACCAAACACAAAAAATGAAGATGTGAACATAAAAAAGAAAAAAAATTAATAATTGTTTTTTTTTTTGAATTTTTTTTTGAATTTTTAAATTGTTAAATCTTTTTTTTTTCTTTTCTAATTAAGCATGGTAACTTTTCACCACCCCCAACCTAGAACTTACATTGTCCTCAATGTAGCAATTGTAAATTAAAGATAAAGAGAAAAGAGAAGAAAGATTACCTATTTCTTGAGAATGTGTAAGTAGTAATGGAGAAATGCAGGTGCATTCATCATATTCATCATTAAAGTGTATACAGACAGATTGCTGTGAACTTCTAACAACTCAACAAATATTTTTAGTTTTAACAATTTAAAAATTATTCACATATAATTAAACTAAAATAAACAATAAAATTAAACAAATAAAACAAAATAAAATTACCTAAAATGATGGGTTGCCTCCCATCCAGCGCTTACTTTAACGTCTTAGCAAGACGTACTTTGCGGATTTCATTTTAAGTAAACTCAATGTCCCCTCATCAATGAGTCAATCAAACCTACAAGTAAGACAAGGTTGTCTACCTATACTTTTTCAATCATGTCCTATGGATTTTTAAATTTTTCTGTACTTAAAACTAGGGACATGCTTGTGAGTTTTAGATAATCCATGTCTAGGTACAAATCAAATAATTAAAGGCATCAAAACACAATTGTACCTAGATCAAACAAAACAACTAACTCCTTAGATTGTAATTAAAGCTTTAAAATTTTGGAGATAGTTTCAGAATTTTTTTTTTTTTTTTTTAATTTTTTTAAGTTAAAATAACATAATCAGTATTAACCAAGAGTGCTCCCAGGAAAGAATGGTGGGGCAAAGGCTCCTTAAAAACCATCCTCCTAGACAGAGCAACGTTCCCAGGAAAGACTAGTGGCACAAAGGCTTCCAGGAACTAGTCTCCTAGACAGAACTCCCTTAGATCTTTACTTTTCATGCTATTAAAATTAAGTTAATTAAGTTAAGTTAAGTTAAAATTTAAGTTAATTAAGTTAATAAAAAGGTAGGTTAATTAAGTTAATGAAAATCTAAGTTAATGAAAATCTAAGTTAATTAAGTTAGTAAATTAAATTAATATAAGTTAGTAAATTAAGTTACTAAAAACCTAAGTTAATTAACTTAAACGAAAATTAAAAAAAAAGTAGTTAAAAAAAAATTTGAAAAAAAAAAAAAATTTAAACCAAAAATAAAATAAATTGAAAAAGTAAAAGAAAAATAAAAAAAATAATAAAAAGAGAAAAAATAAAAATTAAGCCAAAAAAATAAAAATAAAAATAAAATAAAATAAATTGAAAAAAAATAATTGAAAAAGGAAAAAGAAAAAAAAAACAAAAAGAAAAAACAACAAAAATAAAAAAAAAAATAAAAATAAAAAAATTAAAAATAAATTTTTTGATTTTGTTTTATTTTTTTTGATTTTTTTTGATTTTTTTTGATTTTTTGATTTTTTTTTTAATTTTTTTAATTTTTTTATTCTTATTTATTTATTAATTTAATTTAAAATTTATTTACTTTTTTTTACTTCAAATTTCAAAATGCAAAATTATTTTATTATTCATGCTATATTTGTTTTTATTTATTACGAAATTGAAATTTGAATTTTTTTTTTACTTTTCACAAACAACAAAAGTTTTTATTTTATTTTTATTTTTTAATAAAAAAAAATCACAATTATTTACAACACAAAAAGTTTTTAAAATTTTGATAAATAATTTAAAAACTTGATACCATCCCCGGCAACGGCGCCAAAAACTTGTTACCATCCCCGGCAACGGCGCCAAAAACTTGATCGGGGCAGAACCGACATCGCCGATCCTGCCCGTTCATTTGGTTTTATCTATTTATAAAACTCTCGCAAGTGCACGAATCATTTCGTAGAAAATGATAAGTATACTCCCAAGGTCGATCTAAGGAAGGAATGTATGTGGTTTTTAATTTATTATTCAAACTTTTAAAAACGAAATTAAATCCTAAACATCCTGTCACGATATTTTGGGGTTTTATGTTTTTAATCTAATTACATAAAAATAAACATAGATTCAATAAACATTTATGCAAATTTTATCATTTATAATGGTGGAGTATTTATGGATATAATAATTAAGTTAATTATGCTTGCTCATATTATTTAGGTTATTAAAGATATGAATTGATATTTATTGATTCTCTCTTTTTTATATGAATACCACCTTTGGTGGGGTTAGATATTCTTTGTTAACTAAACAAATCAATTAACACCTATGGGTGGGGTTGATAACTAATTTGGTTAATTAAATTAATTCCTTTTTCTAAGAGATTGAAAATGAACCATTTAAATGCCACCTTTGGTGGGGTTAGACAGATTTAAACTTTATTCAAGGTGTCCAAATTAAACCTAAGAATTTAGTTATCCGAGTACTAACTTTCAAGTTTTAAAACCACTACCGAAAACATGTTGTCAATACATTTTCGATAATAATTCTTATAAAAACTTTTGAAATAGAGCTTCACTCTAACTACCTAAGGCGATTGTACCAACAAATAAAAGAAAGCACTACTCTAAATCGACGATAACTAAACCTTAAAATCTAATTTTCAGGTTTAAGTTTGTAATGAAAAATAATATATTTCTCTCTAACATTCTTAATATAAAATCTTGAATAAAAATAAAATCAATTCATTTTAGAGATTTTTACCTATTTAATATTTCGCAAGCATAACAACGTTAGTACTATATCATGTTTACAAATAGCCAACACGCTTAAATTTAATCACGTACAAATTAAATATAACTTGTAAGAATAAAGCATAAAAAATAACTGTAAAGAAAATAAAATCCTTACAGAACTTCGATGCTATTCCCGTTGTTGGAAAACCTCCAAGCGGAATTTGCACTCCCATTTATTGAATCGAAAAGCTAATAAATTACAAAAACATAACTAGTTCTTCCCAAAAAGGGAAGAACTCTAAAACTAAGAGAAATTAACTAAAAACTAAGAAAAACTAAAAAAACCTAAAAATCTAAGAAAAGAGAGAAAGAAAGAAGAGAGAAGTGTGTTTTGAAGGTGTGTTTTGAGGTGAAGGGAAGGGAGGTATTTATAGGTGAGGATGGAGAGAAAAAATGAGTGAAAAAATGTTAAAAAAATGTGAAAACGCGTAGTGCAAATGCTGAGGTCATTGATGACGTCAGTATGACGTCATGGGCAGGCACGTGAAAAATGGGGCGAAAATGGGCGTCGGCACGCGCGGAGCAGGCTGGCGCTGGCGCGCTGGAGCAGGTCGAGATGCGTCTGGCGCTGATGCGCACGGACGTGGGCGTCTTCTTGTATGGCCATTGGCCTTGCGCGTTTCAGCCTTGTAAGTGGCGGTATGGCGCGATTTTCTCCTTTTTGACATTTTTGACCTTTTTGACCCATTTTATCCAACTTTTCCATATTTATTGACCTTTCCCCATTTATTTATTAATATATTTGTGATGTATTGCTTCCAGTATTCCTCTTTGAGTCTTTAAGTTACGTTTTTAAGCCAAAATACCTGAAAAACAATAAAAATACCCGTGATTCCGAAAAAGACAAATATATATAAATATATGATAAAACATATAAATATATATATATATTAATCAATTAATGTGCATAAAATCATGGTTATTTTAGTGCTTTTTGAGCACTCATCATGCATAACCAAGGAGGAAGGTTATATGTGACAATAATCACTGGCCAACAACTGTATCTACTACTTAGATTGCTATGAGGGTTGATCCCATCAGCGGCAATAGCAAGATGAAAATTCCTAGGCTCCGACCCAAAATCTGGCCACTTTTCATCTACTACCTTCCAACACGGGGAATCTACTAGATGACACAAAATGCCATCTATGGATTTATTATCTGCATGCCACGTCAACATCTGTGATGTCTCTTTACTTTTAAATATTCTCTTAAAACGAGGTATTGGCGGAAAGTACCACATCACTTTATTCGGTACTCCTTTTACTTCATTACCATTTGATGTAGGCTTCCACCTTAAAGTACCACACTCCAGACATTGAGTAGCATTTTCATATTGTTTCCTATAAAGGATACAATCATTTGGAAAAACGTGAATCTTTACATACTCCATACCAAACTTGCTCAATGTTTTTTTCACTTCATACGTACAAGTAGGCAACTCATTTATCTTTGGGAGCATTTCATGAGTTAACTTTAATATAGCAATGAACCCGACATTAGAAAACCCATGTTTCGCTTTAAGGTTGTAAAATTTCACTATTGTAGACAACTTGGTGAAATTTGTGCAACCAGGATAAAGTGGTTTCTCTACATCTTCTAATAACTTGTTAAATTCATCCTGATTTATGTTTGGTTCATGTTCTATTGCATTTACCATCTCAACAGCGGTATCCTCCATAACTATGGATTTGATCCGACAGTTTAGTGATGTGTTTGTTTCATCATTCTCTTGAATTAGGGGTTCTCCATGCATATACCAATTTATATAAGTTCGAACAATCCCTTTACAAATAAGATGATCTCGTATATCATCAATAATTTGAAATTTTATATTTATGCAATCTTTGCAAGGACATCGAATAGGCTTATCTTCTACGGCATTCAACCAAACAAAATTCAAAAATGCTTATACTCCTTGTAAATATTCTTGTGAAAATCTTGGCTTATGCATCCAAGACTTATCCATTCTAAATGGTTAGAAAAAAAATTAGAAGGAAAAATACAAGTATACACTTGCTCGTGAATAGATTAAGGCATGCAATCAAATGAAAGGTTTATGCCTCTCAATTTGCTACCCTACCTTAATTTTTAAATAGGGTACTTTAGTCATAATTTTTATTTCAATCATGAAACCTTATTTTTATTACGTCGTATATATTTTTTAAAAATCATAAAATTTATATAATAGTAAAAGTAAAATACTAACTAATATAAACAATGTTATTTTTATTAGTATTCGATTAAAATGTATTATTTTAAGTAACAATTTAATATTTTTTTGATTGATTCAAAAATATCAGCAACAATATGTATTTCTGTAAACTGTTATTTATATATATTGAAAATTTATATAAACTCAACAAATGAAACTGTTATTTATATATATTGAAAATTTATTTTAACTATAAAGTAATGCTTCTTATGCTTTTAACATGTATTATCAAATACATGATCAGAAGAGTTGGACATGTGATTTTTCTGGTTTGGCTGTTGTTACTGATGAAGATCCATCTATAGGAGATTGTGACTTTCTCGTGATGTTAAATTATTTTAACATACAATTTAATACTAAATTCCAAAATTTTCACTAACCATTATGTTTAAATTATTTTAATAATTATATTTGCCTATTAATTAACGCCTAATTACATTGGTAATTATAAAAATAATTTGTGATCAAGATTTAGATGTTAATTAGAAAATTAGGATTATGTCTATTAAAACTAAATCATGCCAAACAAATTGTTTTGAATATCTATATGTGAAGGAGGTTGGAGTTAGTGGACAAATTGTGTAGTGAAACCTAATATGCAAATCTCCCTTTGTTTCCCAATTAGTTAGCATATTAATTGATAATAGAAATAATTTTCTAGATACAAAAATTGAAACCTAAGTAATTAATTATCTGTTACTTATTTTATGTGACAAAAACATTTATACATGTTTAGTAAAAGTGTTTCAGGACCAAACAGGAAAAAAAATTGTAAAAAGCATTTTCAAGGTCTAGAAAGCACAAATTGTGTTTACCAATAGAAACACATCGTTTTTTATGTGATTTTATCTGGAATCACTTTTAACATAAATACAAACAAACAAATACTAACATACTTGTTTCCAAATGATTTAAGCATTTTAATTGATAATTGAAATTATCAAATTATTTTCTCATTAAATCCGCAATTTGTATAACAAATTTTATGCTTATTGATTTTCATTTCAGTTGGCATGGACTTAGAAGTTGGGAAAAAAAGCTGCAATGTAAATGAAGAGTATCTCAATGCCTTAAGAACCAAATCTTATACTTCCAAAATCTAAACATACTTCCAAAATCTAAACTCAGCAAATGAAAATTTGTAAATCCATTAACTTTTCTACAAATGAAAATTTGTATAGGCTCATCGGCATGTATATAAACATACTTCCAAAAGCTAAACTCAACAACAATAGCCAGTTCTTAAATCCCTAAAAATGTTTCAAATCTGATGCAATACAATGAAAAAAAATTCAGAGGTAATTATCAAATAACAGGAGATGGATTTGTATAACACTGAAAAAATAACCCTAACTAAAATGTATTATGCGCAGAACTAATCCACTAAGAATCAACACATATGAATTGATATTGTAAAAATTGAGGATATCACACTTACTAGGAGCTGCGTCGTGAGCGACGACACTACAAATGGCCGACGATGAATGCGAATATGAATAGAAAAGAAACAGAGAGAAAAGAAGAAGCTGCTGGAAAAGAACGAGTGCGAGGGAGGTGCTGGAAAGGAGGAGCTGCTGTAAGTCTACAAATTCTTCAGGTGCAGTGCGGTGCGACGATGATCGGTATATTGGAACGAAGGATTTGCATTTTTCTGAGAGAGAGGGACGGATTGACTAGATGGGTTATGCATACGGTTCTTAATATATATATATTATTTAAAAATTATATATTAATATATATATATATATATACTTCGCGAGTGCACTAAAACTTTCTTATATATATATATTAATTAAAAATTATATATTACTATATATTACTGCGCGTGCTCAGCGCGCTAAATAATTCTTGAAAAAAATTGAAAAAAAGAATCAAGGTTAAAATTTTGAGACCAAAAATACATATTGTAGTAATGCGTGTTTAAATCGTGAGTAAACTACTTTTTTTATAACCGTTGATTATTTATCGAATCTACCTAAAATCGGTACGAAATAATTATAGTCATTAATATAATTGTCATGACTTTTCCTTGATACATCCTTAGTTGCAGTGAGGAATGAACATGAGCAATTACTAAAAAAAAATTAACTATGTTTTTATTATAACATGATCTATACAATAAACTACATATTATAATATAATGTATTTTTATTAATAAATAATCCGCATTTAACATTCTAACTAAACCTCCTTAATATATAAAAAAACTTATTTATGTAAATTACTTAAAACAAATTGTTTTTTATAAAAAAAAGAGAATAAAATTTGTATCCACCTATTTAATAATTAATTTTAAATTCTCGTCAAGGATGAGTTATTTTTCAATTAATTGAATTAATATTATTAGATATTTATATATTTTTTAAAAAATTATTATCCTGATATTACAATTTATACTTGAAACATAATAAATAATTATCATTACGAATAGCGGTGCAAGACTGCTAGATAATTATAATTAATATAAATGAAGAGTAGGCAAAATGCTGAGAATAAATTGAATAATGCAATTTGTTAGAGTAAGGGTACGTATGCTAGAAGACATAGTGATAGTGTAGGTGATAGACTTAAGTTGGCGCTTGACAGGGGGAGAGAGAAAACAATCGCAAAGCCGTGTCCCGATCTTCACACCCTTTACTTAATATTGCTATGTCATCATCACCATAACATTACTTAACTGCCCACATTTTCTTCGATCCCTTTTGTTTGTCCTACGTCTAGCTCAGCAGAAGGTACAAGACATCTTGAGATATCCACATAGGGTTCAGAGATAGGGTGTTAATGCTCAAACTAGTTTCTGACTAGACAGGACGGTCCTTTCTTAACACGTGTTTTTTTTCATTTTTCTTAACTCTCGAACCCAAAATCTAGCTCTTAAGTAGACCTTGGAAAGCAAACTAGTAGCCCAGATGGTACCAACTTGCTTCCCAAGGTCAATCACAAGTTTTATATGAAGCGATTTGAAAGTGTTTTTCTTAAAGTTATGGAGGTTAGCGAGGATCTGGAGCGAGGGCTACTTTCCATGATGACAATGCACCCTGAACCCGTGATATATGCTCGTGAGAAGGTTGTTGAGATTCAGGCCGAGCTATTACCTTTGGTTGAGGAAAACGGTGATCCAAATACTGGCCGTGTGTCCAAGCGCTTGAAGAGTTTGTAGCATTATGTGCATAGTTTATGATTTTTTTATTTTTAAATAAAGGACAATGTGAGCAGTGTGTAATAATTAATTTTTTAATAATGAACAATCAGAGTGGCATGTGTTTATGTATAATGATTGAACTTGGGTCTTGATTGATTCCTGACCAAGTTGCTCGTACACATTTTGTTTTTCTAACTGGTAGAGCGTCGGCCTGGTTCCTGACCGAGGTGGGTTGCCCGACCTCTTCAACTTGTTTGGGCAGCCTACCTAATTTATTTATCTAGGTGTGCAAGCCCAGATGCCCATTATAAGGGAAAAATCTTGGCGTGGTTCTTGATCGAGGTGCTCGTGTATATATATATATATATATATATTTAACTGGTGGAGTGCCGACCTGATTTCTGACCGGGGTGCTGTCTTTTTTTTAACTGATAGAGCGCCGACTTGGTTCTTAGCCGAGATGGGTCATTCGACCTCTTCAACTTGTTAGGGTGCCCTACCTGATTTATTTATCTAGGTGAATGGAAAGAGCTTGACCTGGTGCTTAACTAAGGTGCTCATATATATATATTATTTTTGAAACTGGTAAAGCGCCAACCTGGTTCTTGACCGGGGTGGGCTGCTCGACCTCTTCAACTTGATAGGGGGCCTTACCTAATTTATTTATCTAGGTGCACAACCTCAGATGCCCATTGTAAGGGAAAGAGCTTGCATAAATGACAAGTTGCTACAAAAAACTTTATTTCATAGATACATGCCATGCGTCGCTATTACAAAAAGAGATATGTGGGTTAATACATATGTTTTTAGAAATAGTATCTTTTTAAGTATCTGGAATTCCAGCTTGTGCCCTCTTTCTTGCCTTCGATACTTTTCAATAAGTAGGCCCATCCTAGTGTTATCTCCATTATTTGATAAGGTCCCTCCCAATTGTCACTTATTTTACCAACCATACATTCTCTTTTGTTAGGGAAAACCCTTCTGAGAACCCAATCACCCCTAGAAAATGTTTTGAAGCACACAATTTTGTTGTAATATTTTGATATTGTTCTTTTTTGTTCAATCACTCTTCTTAAAGCTTCATCATTTTTTTCCTCCACTAAGGTGAGTTAGACTGCTCTTCTTATCTCGTTTTGTTCATCTGTTAGGATTGATTTGGGGGTAGGGATTGTTACTTCGGTAGGTATGACCACCTCAGTTCCATATACTAGGGAGAAATGGGTCTCGTTTGTGCTTCCTTACGATTTTATTCTAACATCCCATAACGTTCCTAGTAACTCCTCCACCTATCTCCCTTTGGCCCTTTCCAGCTTTTTATTCAATAAATTGATGAGTAATTTGTTAGAGGACTCTACTTGACCATTGGCATGGGGTTAGTAGGGTGTTGAGTGGCCTATCTTGATATTGTATTTGAGAATGAATGCTTTGATTTTTCGACCCATGAATTGTCACCCGTTATCTATCATGAGCTCTTTGGGGAGACTAAATCGACAAATTATGGATCTCTATATGAATTTGATCACCTCCTCTTTTCGAATTCGTGTTAAGGCTTCTGATTCGATCCATTTTGAAAAATAATCGGTTGCGACCAAGAGAAACTTTTTCTAGCCCATGCCTATGGGCAAGGGCCCTACAATATCGAGTCCCCATTGGTAGAAAGGCCAAGGACTTACTACTCCCACTATATCATTGGGGGGTATGTTGAGCGTATTTAATGCAATCGTTCAGCATAGTGGGCCAATAATAATTTTTTCTCATAATTTGTTAGGATAATCTTCTACCACCAGAGTGGGAACTGTAATCTCCCTCGTGTGCTTCACACATTATTATTTCAGCTCCTTCTATGGCTATGCATAGGAAGCTGGGCCGGAGTGGGGTTTTGCAGTACAGTTTACCTACCTTAATCATGTATCAGCCTACTTTGGCTTCAATTTGCTTCACTGTCGAGCTGTCTTCGGGTAGGTCCCCTCTATCTAAGGAATTATAGATCAGAGTGTACCATATGGTAGAGGGTGTCTACGCATCTGATCCTTCTTTTGGCCTCTTCCAGAGACGCCTTTATCAACACTATTACTCATACTACCCGATCTTTCTTGGTATCCCTTATTGATGCCAAGGTTGCTAAGGCATCAACGTGATTGTTCTCCAAGTTTTTCTTCATTTTCCTATCCCTTGCTTCAAACGTTCCCAGAAACTGATTGACTACGACCCTGGAGTCACTACATAGGGTAATTCTATCTACCCCTAACTCTTTTGCATTCATGACTCTGAATATGACAGCTTCGTACTCTATGATGTTGTTGGTTGCCTGAAAATCAAGCTTGATTGTGTACTCAAAGCAGTTGTCGTCCTTATCTATTATAACCACCCCTAGTCCTTTGCCATTAAATTTGTGTGCTCCATCTACAAATACCTGCCAGGTTGGTGCACTTTTCTGGTCTACTGTGCATACCTCTGCGGTGTCTGCTGTGTTAATGACCTCGGGACAATTAGTGAACTCGGCCACAAATTCAACCATAGCTTGTCCTTTGATGGGTGCTCTAGCCATGTATCTGATGTCGTACTCTTCCAACTCTATGGCTATCTGGGTCAGTCTACCTGCAACCTCTGGTTTTGTTAGTACATTTTTGAGAGGGTATGAGGTGAGTACTATGATTGTGTGCGAGCTAAAATAATGTCTGAGCTTACGTGCAATAATTTTGAGACCGAAGGCAATTTTGTTTATGGTGGGATATTTACTTTAGGCCTCTGTTAAAATTTGGTTGAAATAATAGATGGGGTGTTGAATTTTGTTCCTTTCTATTATTAGCACGACACTGCACGTCTGGTGTGTGATAGCCAAATTTAGATAAAGAATCTCCCTTGGTAGTGGGCTAGCCAGGACAGGGGGATTACTAAGGTATCTTTTGATTTCTTCAAAGGTTGTGCTGCAGTCCTCATTCCAAAAGCCAGTTGTGCTATTTTTGAGCATCTGGAAGAAGGGTATACACTTGTCTGTGCATTTAGCAATGAATCTACTGAACGCCTATATCCTTCCATCCAGTTATTGTATACCCTTGATATTACTAGGTGGTTTTATGTTCACCAGTGCCTATATTTTGTCAGGATTGGCCTCGATTCCTCTTGCGGACACGAGGTATCCAAGGAATTTTCCTGTAGCCACACCAAAAATGCATTTTTTGGGGTTAAGTTTCATGCCATACCTTCGTATCACTTTGAATATCTCCTATAGGTCTCTAATATGGTTCAGGGGTTGAGCTGACTTAACCACCATATCATCAATGTATGCATCCAAGTTCCTACCCAATTTCCTTTCGAACATTTTGTTGACGATGCATTGATATGTTGCACTTGCATTTTTTAGTCCGAATCACATTCTTGTGTAGCAGAACGTTCCTTCTTTTGTTATGAAATAAGTTTTTTCTTCATCCTCGAGATGCATTTTGATTTGATGATACCTAGAATATGCGTCCAAGAAGCTCATCAACCCAAACCCAGAAGAGACATTTACCAACTGATCAATGCTTGGGAGGGGAAACAATCTTGGGGCATGCCTTGTTTAGATCAGTGAAGGCTTCGCACATGCGAGATGCACCGCACGCCTTTTTTACTAGTACCACATTTGAGAGCCATGAGGGATACTTGACTTCCCTAATGACCCCTGCCATTTTGAGGGCAACTACATGTTGTTTGATTGCCTCATTTTTCTCTTTATAGAACTTTCGTTTCCACTGTTGGATGGGTCTGGCTTATGCATCGACGTTTAGTCAGTAGGTTATGACTCATGAATCAATTCCTGATATGTCCATAAGGGTCCAATCAAAGATGTCTGCATTGGCTTTTAGAAATGATGAGAGCTCCTTCTCGAGCTCTATTGTTAAGTCATCACCGATTTTCACCTTGTGGCGCTTTCCCTCCTTATTAGTTAGGATGTCTTTTACCTTATTCAAAAAGACTGACCTCGTTATGCTTTTATTCCTTGTTTGCTTTAGGAGGATGTCTCTTGGTGATTTCTATTTGGGGGTAGCTCTCTTCATTATGGCATTATAACAACGCCTGACATTCTCTTGATCTCCTCTCATCTCTTTGAGGCCTTCAGCCATGGGGAATTTGATTACCTGGTGGAAGGTGGATGGGACTACTTTCATGTTATGTATCCAGGGTCTTCCGAGGATGGCATTTTAATGTGTAGGGTCATCGATGATGACAAAATTGATCATTACTATCACCACTTTTTCAATGACGAGTAAGATCATTGTTCCTTTTGCGTAGGTGGTGCTATCGTTGAATCCTATAAGAGGCAGCTCTATTTTGACGATGCCTGTGTCTCCTAGCCCAAGGGCCCTGGCAATTGTTAGGAACATGAGGTCTACTGAACTCCAAGTGTCAATCATTACCCGTCAGACTACAAGACTCGATCCTCAGGGTTATCACTAGAGGGTCCTCGTGATGGAATGTGGTCTCATCCTTCTCTGCGAAAATTATTCTCATAGGGGGTCTTGCGTTATTCAAAGTGAGCATTGTGCAGCTCCCTTGTAAATCTTTTACAAGCATTATTAGAGACCTTGTTGACTTTTGGCCCTCCATGTATGGTATGGATGGTTTTAATGTTGGGCCCCCACGAGGCTCTTTTCCAATGCTTAATGAGTATGTTGGTTGAAAAATTCTTCATTCTCCTTGGTAGCCTCCTCTTCTATCTTCATTCGTTGTGACAAGGTCTTTGCAATATCCTCTAGCCAATAATGCCTCCAATTCTCTTTTGAAGTTTCTGCAATCTCTTGTCTCGTGGCCTATATCTTTGTGAAAAGAGCACCATTTCGACATATCTCTCCCTAGAGTATTCATCTTGGGTGGCTACCAAGTCTCAGACTCCATGTCCATTCTTTGTACAATCTGGGTTAAATCGACTTTTAAAGGAGGGCCCTTAAAAGGAGATAATGTTTTTCCCCATGTTTCCCTATTTTCTAGGCAGCTTTTGTTTACCGCCCAGTTTCTGTTTACTGGCCAATTTCCTGCTTGCCTATTGCCTACAACAAATCGTTTGTTTTTGTAAGTTTGGTGTGTTTGGTTCGAACTCGTTCTCCTTTTTTCTTTGTTTAGGCCAGGATCAACTCTCCTCCCATTCGACGATCCTTGGCTAGGCTAAGCTCCTTTTCTAAGTTGACGAACTTTCTAGCCTCCCCATACGCTTCCTACAAGGTACGTGGTATAGTTTTAGTCAATTCCATGAACAGGTCGAAATTTTTTAACAAGCCCCGCCTGAAGGCTTCTATAACAATAGACCTAGGACAGTCAATGATTTCTAATTTTTCTTCTCTGAATCGCTTCATGTATCCTTCGATGGGCTCTTTTTCCCCTTATATAATTGAAAAGAGGTGATGAGATTTTTTTCTCAAGGGTTTGTTACAGGTGTAGTTGGTGATAAATAATTTGGCGAACTATGGGAAGAAGGCTATGGACATGGAAGGTAGATTATTGAACCATTTTTATGCGTTGTCGTAGAGGGTGGTTGCAAACAGCTTGCACATCATCGCGTCTCTCTTTGCTTGGGTGAGGCTCATGGATGCTATGATAGTTTTGAAATGTTGAACATGCATCACTGAATTCTTCGTCCCAAAATAGTCAGGGCATTTGGGAGCATTAAACTTGGGTGGAGGTTCATCATTTTCAATTGCATATGAGAGGGAGAGATGTACAATTGTTCGCAATCTATTTACAACTCTTAGAGGGCTTTTCCCTTTTCCTGTTTCTCACTTGCTTCTTTCAAAGTCTTATCTTGCCTCTTTTTTTTCTCCTCTAAGGCTTGAATCTGTGTTTCCTAGCTCCTTTTTTCTTAGAGTCATTGCTCCTCATCGGGACGAGTCGAGCTAGAGAGGGGGTTTCTCTCAACTTCATGCTCAGCAGATCAGAGTTCGGATTGACCGCATCCTGTTACCTCTCCGTTAATCGATTTAGCAGTAGGATTTTCAGGAATTCTTTCCTCTACCTGAGATCGTAGAGCTCTATTTTCTCTTCTGGTTTCGTCGAGATCTTTCCTAAGCTTGAGCAACCGACGAGATAACTCTTGATAAAAGGATGTTGTCTTCTACCTTGGGCCCATTGGTTGCCGGTGGCGTATTTTCTTGAGCAGCCACTGTTTTGAGATCAGTCGAATTAGACCATCTTTCAGACCTAGTTGTAACCATGATTTTTGAATTGCGAGTAGTGCAGGATGGAATTTCTTAATTTCTCTCTAAGATCGAGGTGAGTCCTTATAGGATATGGGGTCATAAACTTGTAATTAATCTCAGAATCTGAGTTGCACAGCAATACCACAGAACTTGAGCCCCACAATGGATTTTCCTAATTTTTCTCTCATAATCTGAGGGTTAGGTCCTGGGTTCGAAACATGACCAGAGCAAAACAAACACGTATTAGGATATGACTATCCTATTAGTCAGGAACTAGTTTGAACATCAACGTCGAAATTCCCTGGACTTCCCTTAGATATCACGAGATGTCTTATATCTTCCGTTGAATTAGTCACAATAAAAACACCTTTTCTATTAAACCACAGTTTTGATCAATGATGATTAACGGAAAAATTAACGACCGCGAAACTCAACCTTATCCTCCACCCCACATGACTAGTAATAACCACTCACAACGCCAATCAGTCTTTCCGAAGAGAATGGCCTCTGAAATTGAAACCATTCTAAACAGTAATAGCATTGATTTCGCAGCCTCACGAGACAATGACCACTCAAATCCTACCAACAGAGTAAGGACGAACCCCAACTGCTCCACTATTCAACCTTCTTCCACCAATTTAACAACTATTACGTCAGGAGCTTTTAATTCTACTACACCGTCAAGTATTGGCCATCCACTCCATTATCGAATTAATACTTCTCAACCCACCCTTGCCGTTTGTGGCTTCTCAGGTTTACCTTTGTTCCTACCAGATCATCAAACCAGTCCGTCTTTTTCATCTAACCCATCCATGGATGACGGATCGGCTACGGCTTGGATTGATAACATCATTAGAGACCTTATTAATAGCTCGAACGATGTGTCTATTCCTCAACTCATCCATAATGTTCGTGATATCATTTACCCTTGTAACCCCAGCTTGGCTACTCTTCTCGAGTTTCGCCTTCGTTCCATTATCGAACCTACTCCTTCTCCCATCTGTCCCAGTACTGCGGATAAAATAAGAGAGGAGATCTTGCCTCATCAGCAATCTCTAGGCCAAGGACCGGTTAGCGGACTTAACGTCTCCGATCGAGACTTGTACTTGAACTGGAGTGTAACTAACGATCATAATAACAATCATGAACATGAAGATCAGCCGCATCGAGTCGAAGAGCCTCCACTAGTCCCAGAGTCGAATGAAAACATAACCACAAACAACATATCAATACTACTACCGTCAATAGAAACGATAACACAACCAGCTGTGACCGCTCGTCAAGCAAAGGAAAAAATGATTCAGCAGCAAAAAGACGAACAAGGCTTGCACCTTCTTATACTTTTACTCCAATGTGCCGAAGCTGTATCTGCTGATAATTTCGAAGAAGCGAACAAAATACTCCTGGAGATATCCGAGCTTTCGACGCCGTACGGAACATCAGCACAAAGAGTAGCTGCTTATTTCTCGCATGCAATGTCAGCTAGGTTGGTCAGTTCTTCTTTAGGAAACTACGCAGCACTACCCAACTCGCTCGTTCCTCGTAGCCATAGCCAGAAGATGGCTTCGGCTTTCCAGGTGTTTAATGGTATTAGTCCTTTTGTAAAGTTTTCTCACTTTACTGCCAATCAAGCTATACAAGAAGCTTTTGAAAGAGAAGAGAGAGTGCATATAATAGATTTGGATATAATGCAAGGTTTACAATGGCCAGGTTTGTTTCATATTTTAGCTTCTAGACCTGGAGGACCTCCACATGTTAGGCTCACTGGATTAGGTACTTCTATGGAGGCCCTTGAAGCTACGGGTAAAAGGTTGTCTGATTTTGCTGATAAGTTGGGGCTTCCTTTTGAGTTCATTCCAGTGGCTGAAAGGGTTGGAAATTTGGATCGGGAGAAACTTAATGTTAGTAGGAGGGAGGCTGTGGCTGTACATTGGTTGCAGCATTCTCTTTACGATGTCACTGGTTCCGAGACTAATACACTCTGGCTTTTGCAGAGGTAACATTTATAACTCTGATTCACTCCGCGTTTCTCTCATCAATGCATGTCCAAATTAGTGTTTCTAGTTATTTTGTTCTATTTTATAACATATAAAAAAAAATTAAAATTTATAAATATAAAATAATACATTTTATATTTAATTCATATAGATTTATAATTAAATAAAATTAAGTAAAAATATTCCATATTCAAATATGATTTCTGAAACAATTTAAGTTGAATAACTCTAGTAAATTTAATGTTGGAATTTTTCTTATTTTACATTATTCGATAATATTGAGTGTTAATTTTATTGATGTAATTAAGATGTTACTTTTTAAATAACATAAAATGTTAATTGAATTAATTGATTCCGAAGGTTGCAATATAATGTTGTTTGCAATGTTATGCATATTGTTTTATCATTGGGCTAGGTATGCATGAGGGTTTGTGGATAACGGTGATATAGTAATCTCAAATTTTAATACTGTGAAAGTTATTATATATATTATAAATCTCAAATTATATATATATCTCAAATTTATTAGGATTTTTATTAACTTACTTTTTATTGGACATAATTTTATAATCTGATTGTATTTCATACAGCTTTAGCTTTAAACTATAAAAAATTTCAAATATTTGGACATGGAGTATGACAAATAATAATTTCTTGCTATTCTAATGGATAAATGGCTTTTTTTTTTTTAGAATCCTTATGGATAAAATTAGTCAGCAATCTATACATTAAAATTGAATTAGTCGAGATAAAAGCCATAATATAGAACATTTATTTTGATAAATAGAAAGCCACAAAGTTTTCAATACATGACATGTTCTTAATATTTACAAATTTGAGATAACATGTCTTCAAAATTTCTAACCATACCAGCTAATTTGAATGTATCTAATGTAGGAACCGTCCTAATTAATTAAGTATATATTTTGTGATCTTTGTGTTTAATAAGTTTATTATTCTTAAAAAAATTGTAAATTTCTTTTACATTTTTTATGAAAAAGAATTATGTATTTCATTGAAGTCAATTATAGTAATATAATTTGTTGTAAATTAATTTTAATTTTCATATATGCCATGTATAATGAAAATGCATTTTGTTACTATTACATTATTCAATATCAATTAAGTGGCTTTTGTTTTTGTTTTTTTTTTGCTAAACCAATACCACTTAAGTGTTAAAATGTCACAAACCTCCTTGATATGTTAAATTCATCCTATATTTATGACCATATGCCTCGACACGTTTGCATTCCCACTAAGCTATATAGTAGTACTCCATGTAAAATATTTATATTCCCTTAAAATTTTAAGCATCATGCATTTATATATATATATATATATAAACTAGAATTTATGTATGACTTGTTCGACATCTACGTTATGTTAATTAGATTACAACCAAAAGTAGTTACAGTGGTGGAACAAGACTTAAGTCATGCGGGTTCGTTCTTGGGAAGGTTTGTGGAGGCCATACACTATTACTCGGCACTATTTGACTCTTTAGGGGCAAGTTATGATGAGGAGAGTGAGGAGAGGCACTTAGTGGAACAACAACTTTTGTCTAAAGAGATTCGAAATGTGCTCGCTTTTGGCGGTCCGTCCAGAAGTGGATACATCAAGTTCCACAACTGGAGGGAGAAGTTTCAACAATGTGGTTTTAGAGGCATATCTCTTGCTAACAACGCCGCTACACAAGCTACGTTGCTTCTTGGTATGTTCCCTTCGGATGGATACACTTTGGTAGAGGATAATGGAACCCTAAAGCTTGGTTGGAAAGATTTATGTTTATTAACTGCATCTGCTTGGAAGCCTACCCTTCATACCAACACAAATCCTATTCATCATTATTAGGTTTTTAAGGTCACTTGTGAAAGGGTGAGTGACAGAAACATGTAGTCTCATCATTTTTGCTATTAGAGTAATTTAGTTCTATATCTTTATAAATGTGTGCAATTTAATCCGATGCATTTGTACAAATGTGTACTTTAATCTTGTATATTTGATTTAAAATGTACATTTCAATAGTAAAGTGCACATTTTTGTACAGATATATGAGACTAAAGTATAATTTGTTGTATAAATATATAAGACTAGAGTATAATTTGTTAAATGTATATGGCTAAAATGCTTATTTTGAGAAAAGTATAGATTGTTAGCATCATTCTCCTAATGAAAAGATGCGAGTTGCTTGATGCATAATTTTTTTATTTTAAAATAGCTCGTAAGTGTATGAATCATTTTGTAAAAATCAATAAATATACTTCCAAGGTCGGTCTAAAGAAGAATTATGTAGTTTTAAATAATTAAACAAATAAACCTAAAAATTCTATTATAATATTTGGATTTTGAAAAATATTAATCTAAATGACAATAAAAATAAAAGAATAGAAAATAGATGAGCTCACATAAATTAGAGACAGATATACAATTAATAAATCAATGAAGAATTATTGTGATATTTAGCTAGTTAATTATGTTTGGTAGAATAATTAGGTTAATGAAATATGAATTCAGATTATTAATTATTTCTTATATGTATAAATAACATCTTCAGTCAACCTATTATTCTTTATTAATTAAATGACTTAACACATTCATTTGGATCGTCCTTTAATTTAATTAAATTACGTTTATTATTTAAGAAATTATCAAACCATTTAATTTACCATCTTCTATCTGACTGACAATTTACACTCTTATTTAAGCTGTCTAAATTAGTTTTTAGATTGATGTATCTGAAATTTACCTTTCATATTTTAAATCTATTATGAAATATGTTCTTAATATATTTTTGAATAATAAATCTAGTAAAAATCTTGAAATAAAATATAATTCTAAATTAGATCTAGATTTATGTTTCAATAACTTTATTTTTATATTTTAAATCTATTACAAAAAATATATCATCAATATATTTTTCAATAATAAATTTTGTAAAAATTTTGAAATATAAAATAATTTCTATTTAATTATTGTTAAAAATATTTGACTAAATAATCTATGTAGTCACATCCACGTAACTAAAATTTCAATATCACAATCATTCAGACATGTTAAAAATAATAAATGATCAGTAAATTATTGATAATAAATTCAAGAAATATAATATTATTTACTGAAAAGAAATAAAAATATATATTATATTTATAGTCAAATGATAGATGGACAGATGTGTTCTATTTCACAAAGAATGTATTTAACTTCATAATATATCCTAGATTTCATTAAAAATTTTGTATCACCTGATTTGTAATAACTCTATATTACTTCCTCTTAGAAAAACTTGTTCAACTTCAAAAAACTGAGAGAAGAACTTAAAAGAAAAAAACTAAGAACTATAAGAAAACTAAGCTATTGAAAGTTGCATTCAGTTGAGATAGCGTGTTAAAACAAGAGGGTGAGGGGTGGTATTTATAGGTGAAGTGTGCCAAAAAAATGGGAGGAAAAGTGGATTGTAAAGGAGATATCAATGGGCGCATGAAATTTTGATCCAAGAAGCTTGCATCGTGACATACAAATTCCATCGCCACGACTTGCATTGATCTATTTGTCTCCAAATTTCTTTTTTATTTTACCCCTTACAAACTTAGTTGGTACATCTACAAGGTTTACATATGTAATTTCTTTTATTCTTCTAGGTTGCAATTCAGGTACAACTCTTCGAGTGTTTACCATTAAATTATTTTGAATCCAAAAATACATAAAAAATAACAAAATATATATATGATTTTGAAAATATATATTTACTAACATAATGATATAATTATACAAATATAAATCTATTTTTGATATTATAGTACAAATAGATTACGTAATATTCAGTGCTTTTTGAACACTCATCACAATTCCTAATTAACTTTTTGTTAGTCTCTTAACAAGGAAAGTGAAAAACTAAAAAGAAAACTAAAATAAATAAATTAAACTATCATAAATCACTTTCTTATATTAACACGATTGCATTTAACACATGCAATAAGCCTTTAAACCCCTAGATTTTCCAAATGGATGGGTTTTAAGTCTCTTGAGGACTTTAGTAATGATATTCATAAACATCAAACTAAATGCAAAAAGTTAAAAGATATCAAAAACAAAAACAATTAACACGTAACAAAATAAAAACTAAAACAAAAAATAACAAAATAAAAAGTAAAATGACAAAATTTCTCATGCTTTAATTTCTTTTAAATTCATAATTAAAATCCAAAGCATAAACTAGATTAATATCCTAAAGAATCACAATTTATTGTAAAATTAGTTGAAAATGAAAAATTCATATTCCATATGAAAAATGAATCAATATTGATTTACCCAATTTCAGTGTTAAGAATCTGAATTCACATTGGTTCCAATCCTTATAAATATACTCTCAATATTACACTAATCTTATGGGTTCAAGCACTCAATCAAAGATATATATGAATAGAGTTTATGTAAAAAGTTAAATAAAAGAACTTTTATTCCAAGAAGAAGAGTTAAATAAAAGTTAAATAAAAGAACTTTTATTCCAAGAAGAAGAGACTTACGAACTAGCCTTTTGTCGTGATACTGCTTAGTACGCTCTTTTTATATCTTTGTATTTTCATAGGAATTGTCCCTAATCTCTTCAAGCTCACTAAGTTGTAGCAATCACTTCTCTCCTACTTTATTTAAATCCATATTTAGCTCTTTAATTGCCTAATAAGCTTTATGTTTGAGCTCAACTGATAAATGGCATGCTTTCCCAAAGATCAACCGATAGGGCTCATCCTAATAGGTGTTTT
Organism: Hippophae gyantsensis; assembly: GCA_030763125.1. Lineage (NCBI taxonomy): Eukaryota > Viridiplantae > Streptophyta > Magnoliopsida > Rosales > Elaeagnaceae > Hippophae > Hippophae gyantsensis. Next base: position 49,124,953 of record CM061030.1, on the reverse strand, counting down.
ATAGCCAAAAGAAAATTACCCTTGTCACTTCCAAATGGCCCAATTACAAGTCTTAATGCCAAATGGTTCAAGAAAGCACTTAATGGGCTAATCTAAGAGAATTGGGTTGATTCTAAAATGGTGAAGTTTAAGATGGATCCATATGATATTTAAGGCTTCATCCACATCATCCAAGTAATTATTGAAGTTGGTTAGCATACCAAAAAGAGTTACCCTCATGATCAGCTCATAAATGGACAAACTATTACAAGCAATTGCAGGCCTACACATTTTTTTTAACTTGGTTAGTTTTGTTTAACTACCTTGCATTTAGTTACTTAGTTATATTTTAATTGTTGAAATAAGTCCAAAAGACCTAAAAACATGGACACTTGTTTAATAGCCGTAGTTATTTCTTTTTTCAAATTTTTCTCTTTTGCTATTTTTGGAGGGTTATTCCAAGTATTAAGCTTTGGAGTTCAATTTTTGTAATAGAGATTCTTTTTTAAAAAAATTAAAAAAAAATGATGGCGAGGTCTAGTTTTCTTTATTGTTCTTGAGAGAACTTTCTGAAAAGATTGATCTTGTGGTATTCAAACAACCAAACTTATCACCTTGATTCATGAGATATTTTTGGTGTGGTGTTTTCAATCCTTCGTAGTCTTGGTTCTTATCTTGCTAGGTAATAAGTTAAGGCTCAACAAATCCTATTGATGGATGAATCAGTCGCAACACTAGCAATGTAAATAGCGATCTTGCGAAATAATCCTTTTTGTGGTTTTATTATTTGTAAAACTCTCGCAAGTGTACAAATCATTTTATAAAAAATGATAAGTATAATCCCAAGGTCGATCTAAGGAAGGAATGTATGTGGTTTTTAATTTATTATTTAAAATCTTAAAAAAAATTAATTCCTAAACATCCTGTCACGATATTTTAGTTTGTTTGTTTCCTAACCTAATAATATAAAAATAAATATAAACATAGATATAAATTCAATAAACAATAATCCAAATTTTATTATTCATAACAGTGGAGTATTTAATGATATAATAATTAAGTTAATTATGATTGCTCGTATTATTTAGGTTATTAAAGATATAAATTAATATTTATTGATTTTCTCTTTTTGGTATGAAAGTGTCCTTAGGCGGGGCACAAATTCTTTTGTTTAATATTAACTAACTTATATCCTTAGGCAGGACTTATTAATTAATTAATTATTAAATTTCATCTTTATTTCTAAGGAAATAGCAAATCATCTAATCACATCTTTAGGCGGAGTCAAATAATTAGACTTTATTCAAGATATCCAAATTAAACCTAAGAATTTAATTTTCCAAGTACTAACTTTCAAGTTTTAAAACCAATACTGAAAATATGTCATTAATTCATTTTCGAATAATAGTTCTTAGAAAAAAACTTTTGAAATAGAGATTCACTCTAACTACCGGGCGATTGTACCAACAAATAAAAGAGCACTACTCTAAATTAGACCGAATAATTAAACCTTAAAATCTAATTTTTAGATTTAAGTTTGTAATGAAAAATAATGTATTTCTCTTTAGCATCCTTAATATAAAATCTTGAATAAAAAAATCCAATTATTTTATAAAAGTGTTTTACCTATTTAATATTTTGCAAGCATAACAACGTTATAATTATATTATATTTACAAACAGCCAGTCATGTTAAATTTAATCACAGACAAATTAAATATAACATATAAGAATAAAATATAAAATTATAACTATAAAGAATCCATTAAAATAATACCTTAAAAAATCCTTACAATAGTTTGATCTTAATTTTGTTACTGGAAAAACTCCAAACAGATTTGCATATCTTTTTATTAAATCAAAAACTAAAAATTTATAAAAACATAACTAGTTCTTCTCAAAAAAAGAAGAACTTTAAAAATAAAAACTAAAAAAAGAAAAAAAGAAAACTTTCTAGAGAGAGAAAGAGCTCAGAAAATTGTGTGTTTTGGAATAGGGGAAGAAGGTCCTTTTATAGATAAAAAAAAGCCAAAAAGGGGCGAAAATATTTCAAAATTTAAATTTGGACGTGTTTGGATAGGTTGGCACGCATTTGGGGTGCAAAAATCTAGGCAAACGGGTGGTTGGCATGATAGACGAGCGGTTGACGCATACGGGATACGGCGAGGAGTTTGTAGGCGTTCGTAGGACTCGGCGTGGATCAGATGGTGCACGTGGGAATTGGCACGATGGGCAGCTACGCATGCAGGACTCAGCACGAATCTGGGTGCTACGTGAGTTTCTCGGCGCAACTGGGCAGCTACACACACGATTTTGGGCTTTTTGACCCCTTTTGTCCAATTTTTCCATTATTTTGACTTTTCTTTATTTATTTTCTCAATATATTTGTGATGTATTGCCTCTATTTTTTTTCTTTGAGTCTTTAAGTTATTTTTGAACTAAAATACCTGAGATATAATAAAAAATACCCTTGATTTCGAAAGGACAAATTTATATAAAAATATGATAAAATCATACAAATATAAATCTATTTAATCAATTAAATTACATCAAATTATGGTAATTTTAGTGCCTTTTAAGCACTCATAACCTATCTATATGATCGTGGAGTTCTTATCCATCTTTATTATTAGGTTTCATCACAATTATTGGTGAGGTTCATATCATTTGGTATCAGAGCTTTGGTTCTAAGACAAGTTTTAACTATCCTTTGTATTCATTTATTTTTTTGCTTTGCTTCTATCCTTTATCTTCATTCTTCTTTATTCTTGCTACTCAAGAAAAACAAATCAAACAAAAGTAAAAAAAAACAAAAAGAAGAGTTCACAAATCTAGTAAGGAATTTTCTTTGTCAATCTTGTTTCTCACCTCCTAAACCTTTTTTTTTTTCAAAATCCCACACTTGAAAAAGAAATCATTTAAAATACGTGACAAAATTATGTGAATATTTGGGTATTACTGAAACCATAGAAACCATGTGGTTCATTCATTTTTCTCTTGCAATCAAATTCTTAACCTTTTGATGAGCTTTGGTTGTTTCTCATTTTTGAAATGCTATTGGTTATATTGAATTATTTTATTGAGTTCGATTAAGAACTAAAAGAAGACACAAAAAGTGGAAAATGGCAAGAGTGTGTGAAACCATAAAAGGGTAGAAGCCATTTAGAGTGAAAACACGAATGTGATTGAAATCAATATTTGAGTGAAACATATGAGAGAGTGATTATGAAGTCCTATTTTATTATAACATCATTTTATAGTAATTATGACTGGAGGTGTGTTGGAAGGTGTGGATCTGAAGTTACAAATTGAGGCACTTATGGGTAAGATGAGAAGAATATTCAGAATTGAAATGGAGCAAGTACATGAATGGTTTGATAAGGTAGAAAAAAAACACTTGTGGAGCAGCCCCAAAGTAGTCATAATAGCCATAGAAGGGAGATAATTCATCAAAAGAGAATGAGGTCATAAGATGAATAGTCTTGATATTATATGTTACCATATATAGGATTTGGACTCTAATTGGAATATTTCTTAGTTTTATTTGGTATGCTTTACTTACTATTTACATAGCCTATGAATATATTGTCTGTACGCTAAAATAACCTACTTGTTTGAGATTTTTACTACAATTTTTATATACTATTTTTCTACTACTTGTAGGGATTGGTCCTTTAACAATCTGTATCTCTATTCCCTGATTGCATACCAGGTCTAAGACTCTTTCATTTGGTATCAAAGTGGGTACACTCTTTTTGGGCTTAACCGCTCCAGTATTGATTCTTTCCCTTTTACTATGTGTTTAATTTTATTAATCTTTTGTGATGGATTATATGAGAGGCTTGGTTAGTGGACCTCTTCAATTCAATGGTTTGTGTCATTTTTATTGGACTTAAATATGTTCTTACTTGAGATCTACAAACAATGATGTTTGGTGCTTAATTGAGAATGGTTGGACATGCCCTATGTATGTTACAAAGACATGTGTTGTTGAACTCAAACTTGTTGCTGCTTGGAATTAAAAGGTGCTTTGTCTAATCATCTAAATTATCAAGGGTTACATCTTCTCATTAGTTTTGTTACTAGAAGACTCAGTTTTGATATCAAATTTTACTACTTCAAAGGAAACTTGGGACTTCTTAGAAAAGAAATATGATGGTGTTCTTTTTAAACTATTCTTTCTACTCTAGAAAGAGTAGTGTTTACTACTCTTGGTTGTTTTGCTTTGATGGCTTCCCACTTAAATATCATTTCTAGTACCTCATATTGGATATATGTTGGTAATGATGACAAGTTTTCACTTTAAGAATTGTATGATCACCTTGTGTACAATAATCTCAAACTGAAAAAATTATGACCAAAATAAAAAAATAGTTTAAAGGAAAAGGATAAGGAGCATTTGGATCTCTTTGGTCAATTGCTTAATCTCAACTTGGATAGTAAAAAGAAAGTGATCAACTTGAAGTAGAAGTTGGACAACCACATTAAGTCAATTCAAATTCTCCTTCGTGACTGTAACAATTCAGGATAGAGAATCCGAACCACTCAAAGTTCAATACACTTCTAAGTCCTCATGTAATTTAGATGTTATTTCCAAAATTAAGAAAGATGTTTGCATCTCGGAAGATGAAAAGACTATTTTTAAGTCCTTGTTGGAAGATTATGATACTAAACTAAATAAGATTCAAGCACGTGCTGATGCTGAGACTACAAAAGTCAAATTTCTTGAATCCAGCTTGCTAGAAAAATGTGAAATGACTGAGACTCTTCACCTTCAATAGTACAACTTTGAGAGAAAAATCAAAGAATTTCATGAAGTTGGTTGATAATGCTAGACAATCCCTAACAATAGCGTCAAAAACTTGATGCACAAAAACTTGATAGTTAAATTTTATAAATTTATAATGAGCTTGCAAGTGCACGAATCACTTTATAAAAAGAAATAAGTATACTTCTAAGGTTGGTCTAAAAAGGAATTATATGATTTTAAATAATTCAACTAACTTATTAAAAACTTATATGAAAATAAAATAAAACCTAAACATTCTATTATTATCTTTGGGTTTTGAAACTAATATCATACAATTAAAGATAGAAATAGGATTGATTCAAAAATATTAGGCAAATAGATAATTGAAACTTAATGGAGAATTTATGGGATGTTAAAGCTAGTTAACCATAATTTCTTAAAATTAATTAGGTTATTAAAGATATAAATTCAAGTTATTGATTTTTCTTTTTTTGTATGAATATGTCTTTTGGTAGGGATCAACTTCTTTGTTAATCAAATTAATTAAATCTTTTAGGCGGATAGGATTAAATTATGCTTTCTTCCTAAGGAAATAACAAACCATTGAAGTCAATACTTTAGGCTGAGCTATCAATTTAAACACTTATTCAAAGTGCAAAAGTTAGATCTTAAAACATAACTTTTAGATTTTAAATCTATTACAAAAAATATGTCGTTAATATATTTTTCAATAATAAAATTTATAGAAATCTTTAATGAAGGAATAAACTCAATTTATTTTGTAAAAATATTCACCTAAATTAATCTTTTACAAATGTAATAATATAACTTATATCTCATAATAATATTTAGCCAGATATACTGAGATTTAATAAATGACTAGTATATCAAAAAGAGCATTTAGAAAGATACATAAAAATAAAATATGTAAATAATTTAATACAATTAAAATATATACCTCAATGCATTCTTTAGTATACAGATAACTTTTTCTAGTAATCTGTAATCTGAAAAACCTCCAAAAAGAATCTGCCTATACTATTTTGAATTAAAACTACTACAATAAACTAAAAAAAATAAAAATTCCTAAGCTACTACAAATTCACAGATAGAACTTATCTCAGATATCAGATATTGGTATTTGATTGTGGTTTGTCTAAATTAGAGAAATGATTTCTTTATTTATAGCTAAAAATGGGAGTGAAATGTGAATCATGAGGGAAAAATTATTGCAAGTGAAGGCCCATTGTTTTCTCCACCGTGGCGTGTGTTTCGTTTGGTATGCGTCAAATCAATCTCGAGAATGTGATGCCACAGCCCTTATCAAACTATTTTACTTTACTTTTTTATTTATTTTTCTCCTCTTACAAATGGTTAGAATACATGAAAGCCTTACATATATTTGTTCTTTTATTCTTCTAAGTTGAAGATAAATACTTCAAGCATGATTCTTCAAGTATTTATCATTTGAATCAATTTGAAGCCAAAAATACCAAATAAACAATAGAAAAACATGTGGTTCTGAACACATAGATTTTCTTAAATAATAAGAAAATCATACAAACTCAAATCTATTTATAACATTAAGTGCAAATAAATCACCTAATATTAGTGCTTTTCAAGCACTTATCAAAGCTTCCAACCAGCGTTTTATTATCCTCTAGCAAGGAAAGTGATAAAAAAACTAAAAACTAAAACTAAAATAAATAAAATAAAGTAACCTGAATTATTTTTATAGATTGACACGATTGCATTTAGCATATGCAAAAGACTTTAAACCCCTAAGTTGCCATAGTAGACAAGTTTAAGTCTCGTGAGGGTTTTTCAATGATGATAACCACAAACATCTTACTAAATGAAAATGCTAAAAGAAAAAAAAACAAATAGTAGTTAACAAAATAAAAAAAATTAACTAAGACTAAAATTAAAAAAATAACAATGTAAAAAATTAAATCATAAAACTTCTCATGCTTTAGCCTTTTTTAAGTTCATTATCAAAATCCAAAGCATATGTTGGATCAATATCCCAAAGATTCAAAAAATTTTATACAAATTAGTTATAAATCATAAATTTATATTCCATAACAAAAATGTGTCAATATTGATTTATCCAATTTCAGTGTTAGGAATCTGAATTCGCTTTGACTTTAATCCTCACAAGTCATACTTAATATTACACTGATCCTATGAGTTCAAGTATTCAATCAAAGTTATATGCGAGTAGAAGACATGTAAAGACATGTATTGGATTTAGCAAATCCTAAATATATCACTTCTTTTGGAAGTCATGAATAAAAAAAGCATACACTTTCAATTTCTACTTAAGTAATTCAATTTAAGCAATAAAAATAAGTATATTACACTTTATCAGACATAAAAATCCTAACATTCAATGCAAAACATATAGAGATCATTTAGCAATTTGAAAAAAAAAGTGAGTTTAAAGGAGTAGAAAAGGTATTATCATTCAGAATGAAAAGATTATAAGCTCAAAATATTTTCATAAGATAGCCTCCACTATTTGATTCCTAAACACCAATTTCAGATTTCTCTCAATTTCAACATTTAATCATGAACCAAAAACTATGACAAAAAACTTATTTACCATTTTGTTCCATGACATGTTTAATACTTCGATCTAACATTTCAAAGACTCAATCAATCGCTTAAAATCAACTAAAAGAATGATAATTTAACAAATTTACAAATGAACCTAACTATCCCTAAACCAAATAAAAAAAGATTATTGGTATCTTAAAAGAGCATCAAAGTGCAAGTATACACGGTCACAAGTAGTAAGTGATAAATATGATATCCTTCCTATGGAGATTTGTTACTAATCTTTGTTAAGTACTAAAATTGTTTCAACTTAATTTTATCCAAAAAATCGATATTTGGATAGAGTTAAAACTAAACTAATTCTAAATAACAATTTATGATATTAACACTTGAAGAAAACTCTAAGACTGCAATTTCACCAAATTAATCCACTTGAATCATATTAGTTTCTCTTGATTTATGTTCTCGCATTTAATTTTTCAACCAAGAACTCCTAATTTATCCACATGTCTCTTCCGATAACAAATAGACGCATCTCATTAAATTAATTCACTATATTTCTATAAGAATTAAATTTACCAAAGATTCATTAAGCTTAAAGTTCTCAATAGTTACACATACAATAAAGGTATATTCCTATCCCATATATATATATGTGTCTGTGTGTGTTATTCTATCCAAGAGAAAAACACAAAAATTCTTTTTCCAAGTTCATTAGGGTTCACAAATCAATTGATTAATCTTCCAACAATCAAAGGCATTAAGCACAAATAAAATAAACAAATTAAAAGAAACATTCCATAAATCATTCAAAAATAATTAATTCAAGCTTCATAATGTAAGCTACATTGCAACCCTAGAACAAATAATTTAGTTCATAGCAAATATTGAAATCACAATCCAAGAGTATTTAGACATTTAAGAAAAATTAAATTATAAGAAAAAGGATTATAAGAAACCCTTTAATGATTCCTCAATCTTCAAGAAATATTCCACTTCAAAGTCTTGCATAATAGTCTTCAAGAATGCCCCCATATTCAAAAGTTGCTAACTCAATATTCAATTAAAAAAATACATTTTTTCTTCTCCATTTTTGCTCTCTACATGTTCTCTCATTTTCTTAGCAACAAAAAGACAAAATATGGCTTTTGCTCTCCAATTTATTTTCTCTATTTTTTTTAAAATACACATAAAAATTCCTCAAAAGAGGCATGCATGAAAGGGGTAAAAAAATGTGCAAAAGAAGCTAGGATGCTGGAGAAATTTTCTAATTTTTTTTACACTACACATGACATGTGGCAAGCTTTGATTCGCTGGTAGAAGAATCAGAAACTTGGCATATGCCAGCTGGGTGAGACGCAAGGGTGCACAAAGCTTTGGTGGACCGCGTCGTAGGGAATTCTACACGCTGGGCTATGCAAAATAGTTGGATTCCACTCGTGACTTTCATCATTTGATCTGGTGGTGGGTGACGCACATTGTTCCATCCAAGCGTGAGACTCATTTTCTATGCAGAACAAATTTTAATTTTCAACTTTTGTTATTTGCATTTAAGTCCTTTTTTAATTCAAATTGTTTCCTTTTCTCTAAAAATATAATTTCTTACAAAACTAACACCAAATAATAATTTAGGAACTTAAAATTAACTAAAAGCCTTAAGAACATAGCAATTATAATTAATAAATTGGACAAAATAACTCTAAAACACAGAGTTATCAAAGATAAATGTAAACACATGTTTAATAGATAATTAAAAATGTCTAAATTTATGTAACTTTTCCTCCATCCTTAACTTGGAATCTACATTGTCCTCAATGTAACAAGTGTAAATTAAATACAAAAACAAAGAAGGAAAAAGTTACGCAATTGCTTTTGCTAAATGTGATTAAGTAATGATGTGGTAAGTTAGGTGCATCCATCATCTAAAACAATTTTATCGCACAGACAAAACACTGTGTACTTATTATATATTACATCTCAACAAACACTTATAATTTAAAAAATTATAAATAAAATAACCATGGTTCATATAAAAAGGAAATAAAATAAAACAAAACAAAATGAATTACATAAAATATAAAATAACATAAAACAAAAGAAATTAAAATAGTGATCATAAAAATAAACTAAAACTAAATAAAAATTAATAAAACTACGAAGAAAAGCTTGAGTTCAATCCTCCATGTGATCTGATCCTTGTTCTTCACCATGTCAATGTTTTGGTGGGGTAAATATGAAGTCATACCCTTGATCTAGTAACTTGAAACAACTCTGAGATGGTTGAGTGTTAATCATTGCATTTCATAGAAAGTATGGTTATATTGACCCCAAACATGATGTTGTCGATTTGTTAACTCACCATAATGGGTACAATAAGCTTGGACATATTTTTCCATGTAATTCACTTTTTAGTTTAAATGATGAATTTCATCCTTTATTAACATTTTTGACAAAGAAGTAACCTTTTTATCCCTTTAGTATGCTAGATTTAATAATTCAGTATGTTGTATTAATATCTCACCTTTTGAGTAATTCACACCTTCTCTAACACATAAAGCTATAATGATTTGAGGGAAGAAGTAACTCGGGCGATAATTACTAGTAGATAATCTTATCTGATGGTGAATTATTGCTCCAACATCCATTATCATAATGGATGCTATAACATAAAGTAATATAACCCTTTCTTTATTCATAGTACTATAATGAGTAGTGGGTATAAGTCTAGAGTTGACAAAATACTACCAGATACGAGCAACCTTACTTAAATATTTTGCATAAAAACCTTTTGGTTTTCCACTAATATATTACCACTCAGCCTCTCCACAACATGGGTGTCTATTACTTCAATATAGTCCATATTACTTAAATAATCTTCATACTTACCTTGGCCTACATCTATCAATTCATAGTAAGAGTTTATATCAGATGGGCGAAACAAGACTACTACACCCAACACTTTTACCTGATTATTGACATCATTAGGAACATTCGCCTAAAATTTCCAAACAATAGATTCAACAACAACCTTTAGTTCCTTTATAAACAATCTATAGCCTAATGCCACTATAAAATTAGTTAACCACTCAAAATGATAGTCTTGCCTAAGCTCAAATTCTAAGCTCCGTTCTATAATAAAATTCTTATTTATCTTAGCAACTTTATTAAATCTGAGTTTGTTCTCTACACTTGAAAAATTAGCTCTGTTGTATTCTATAGGGACCTTTACACCTTTTCATTTCTCACTCATATTCCTTTTTGGGGCAATTTAAACCAAGTTAATCTTAAAAATCAGGGGTTTATTGATATTCTAGAAATAACACAACATTATAAATAATCCAAAAAAATTTCTTTGCCCTCACTTTGTCGAATTAGGATTTAGTACTCTTTTTAATCCAAAAATTATAGAATAAATCCACAAAATCAGAAAAATAACTCAAGAACTATTCTAAAATATTTTGTTCCCTTGTGTTTTTTGTGAAGAAGATGAAGTTTTGAAAACAAAGCTCGTAGAAGATGAAGATTTTTGAAGGAGATTGACAAAACCTCTCAATAAATGGAAATAAAATAGATGGGAATAATTTTTTTGTGAAGAAATTTGAAAGATTGAAGGAAAAATATGGGATTCTTTAGCATCTATTTGTGTTTAGGGGAAAAGTTTTGTGTGTAGAAGATGAAGAAAATGAGAGAAATAGTAACTAGAACATATACAGTTTGGTATTTCTATGAAATATTTGAAATTGGATCACGACGTAGGTTTATTCATGCCACAACGTGAACTTTTAAAATGATAGCCAAAAACATTTTGAACCACTTAGGCCGTGGTGTAGTTAACTTCATGCCAGGGCACGAAAGTTAATTCTTCACACCTAATTTTTCAATCTGAGAGACCCATGTTGTAGCCAAGAAAAGGCCATGCCCTGCTTTAGAAATTTATTTATTTAGTTTTTTTTAACAAAATCATAACTATTCTAATACTAAATAATAAATAGAATCGACGTACTTAAATAATTGTAATAAAATAAATAAAACACCTATAATTAATATACAAAAGAAAAGGTAAATAGTTTTAATAAGAATAACTATAACATTCTAAATAAATAATAATAATAAAATTGAAAAAAACAACAAAAAAGTAATGTGTTACCTCCCATCCTAGACTAAGTTTATAGTCTTAACAAGATGTTGTTTGGGGGAGTTCCATTTTTAATAAACTCAATGTCTCCACGTCATTGAGTTCATTTGTTGCTCTAACTACTCCAATATTTTTTCCTTGGCTTATGCAAGTGTCCAGCCAGTTGCTTTCCCTGTATCTCCCCGTCTTCGTAGATGCGTCTAAGGAGTCCAACCTTTGATTATTTTTAGAATGGTTGTCCTTGCTAACTTGAATGAAAGCATTGAAGTTATTCTTTAGAGTAGGTCTATTAGGAGGGTTTCATGGCACTTATTAGTGGTACTGTTGAGTCTATTGATTGGATATCTTGATCACATTATTTTTGGATCTACAAAGGACATAGCTTAAGAGTTCGCTTCCACTATGTCGAGAGAGTTTAAGATGAGCCTAGTTGGAAAATTGAAGTTCTTCCTTAGATTTTAGGTCAAATATATGAAATATGTCATCTTCATTTCTCAAGCAAAGTATGCTAAGGAATTGATTAAAAAGTCTAGTTTAGAGAATACTAGTCTTGCTTGCACTCTTATAAATACCTCTCTTAAACTTCATCAAGATCCTTCTAGAAAGAACATCGAGCACCCTTTGTATCAAAGTATGATTATGAGTCTTCTCTACTTGACTGTTAGTCATCCAAACATCTCTTTCAAGCTAGTCCCAAAGAATCACACCTTGCTATTATCAAAAGGATCATCAAATGTATTAGTGGTACATCAACATTTGGTATTCGGCATCCTTCAGGCACTACTACAGAGTTGATTGCATATTTTGATATCGACTAGGAAGGGTGCAATGATAAAGAAATAGTACTTCAGGCTTGTTCTTTGACTTCGGTAATTCATGGATTTCTTGGAAAAGTAATAAGTTGAGTTAGTGTCCCTATCTATTGTTAAGGCTTAATATATTATTGCTGGATTGTGTTGTTCTTAATTGCTTTGGATGAAGCAAATGCTATTAGACTATGATATCATAGCAAGAACCCTTTTTTTACTCTATAACAACACTAGTGCTATTTGCATGTCAAAAAATTTGGCCCAACATTAAAGGACAAAACACATTGATATATGTCGCCTTTTTATAATAGATCTAAATCAAACACTTTTTCATTTTAGCATATCACTATTAACCTTTAGCTTATTGATATTTTTACTGAACCTTTAGACTTAAAAAGGTTTGAATCCCTAAGAAAGACTATTGGTGTTTGCATCTCTTCTTGAGAGACTACTACTTGTGCTTTTTATATTTTTTATGAGCTCGAAGAACTTTATGTATTAATTGAATTTTTGTTTCCTATTTTTGTATGTGGTGCATACTGTTTGTTTATTCTTATTCTTTCCTATCGTGTTGCATTAGTGTTAGGATTATTACATTTTTATATGTCTTCTTTTCTTCATATAGGGGTATTCCTTTGATTTTTTTATGTCAAAAAGGGAATAAGTTGGTGTGCAAGACTATGTGCTTATTACCATACCATGTGATTATTGCCATGTGATTGTTGCCATGCTATGTGTTGCATTGGTGGTGAGTGTAGGATTTAATTGTATATTGTTGCCTAACTTGCATACACTTAGAGGATAACATTGCATGAAGTCAGGGGGAGCTGTGTACATTGCATGTGTTTCTATTGTATCTATGTATGTGTTTAGCCTATCAGCGTGTACCTATGTAAGGGTAACATGATAATACTTGGATAAACTATATAATATGTTCATAGGGTATTTGTTTGTTTCATGTGTATAGGTTATAGGTGTTGATTGAAGTCATCCAGCTTCAGATGTGCTTTGTGCAGTTATGGTAAGACCATCATATTTCAACTTGCTAGTTTATGCATAATTTGATCCTAGAAGATGGATTGAGTGCATAAGATGGATGCACTTGGTTTTAGTATGCATCAAAATTTTGTTCATAGGAACAAAAATCTTTATGTCATCTACATTATCATCGCATGATTAATGTGTATATGTAATTATTTTTTCAGTGTTTTGATATGGAAAGCCAAAGGGGGAGATTGCAAGTCGTGTTTTACTTTGTGTGTGTGTATTAGCTTCCAGTGTTTAAAACATAGAGTCTATTTATTTTACTTAGTGTTTTTTCTTCCTTTATATAAGGTTGGTTACTATGGATTAGTAATGCATACATGCATATAGTTAGGTACATTGTGATTGAAAGCATACTTTACACATAGAATGAGGTTAGTTTCTTAGTATACATGCTAGTCGTGAATGAGAAGTTTTTGTATAATTTGGATGGGGGTATTTATGGAAAACTACTTGATAGTTTTCAAATCAAAAAATGGGATTTTTGTACACCATGATAGAGCCCTCATCAAACTCATTACTAAGCCCATGGTGAGGTGGTCAACAAGGAGCTCGATGATGCCTCAATGAGGTGGGCTAGCTGTTGGTGGTTGTCTATAAATACCCCCTATTATTTGTGGCATTAATTAAAAAAATACTAAAACTCAACCAAAATTTTATATCAATTCAAATTTCATCTTCACTAATTATCTTGAATGTGTTTCGATAATTGTGTTATGTCCATGTGAGCCTAAAATAGTGTGGTTAACTATTTTATGAAGTTTGTAAGAACAACATAATGAGATTGAGTTAGGTTGTTTTGTTTGAGTTCTCATATCAGTGTTGCTTATTGTAAGTGGTTGAATGTGTTTTCCATTCTGACTATGTTCGATACTAGGGTGAATATGTTTCCTACATAGGTAGTTGAAGGTTCTTGGTTAAGAATGGTTCTCACGTTTGATCATTCACTTATATATTTTATTGATCTACGGTTACTAATCATGCCACATTGGGTAGTGTTGGCTTTAGAGGAAAGCTGTGTTTATGTGTTGGACCATGTTATTATTGAGGTAGTAAGTGAGGGTAGTAATAGGCAGTTTCGAAAGAGATCCTAGTTAATAGATATATTGGTGGCTTTATTTTTGGTAGGGTTGTAATTGTTTTATTTCTTAGTAGATTTGTTTGCTGTTGAGTGGTTTCCATAAGAAACCTAAGGATGTTACTAGATAGATAGGATTTTATGTGGTTTTTCCTCATTACTTGATTGTGTTTGAATGATCTATTTTGTTATGAGTACAAACTAAGTCTTGATATTGTATACTACCACATATAGAATTAGAAGTCTGATTGGAAACGTTAGTATTTTTGTTTACTATGCTTTACTTACTATTTGCATAGCTTGTGAATATATTGTCTGTCTATTAAAATAAACTACCTACTTGAGATTTTTACTATAGTTGTTATTTATTATTTTTTCACTACTTGTGAGGACAAGTCCTTTAAGAGTCTAAATCTCCTTTCCCTAGTTACGTACCAAGTCTCAGACTCTTTCAAATAGAATGCAAACTAAATTGAAAGTTGCAATAAGACTACTCTTAAGCAGAACACAACTACTTTGTTGTTTTTTACAACAAACATATCTTATAATCACGTACTATCCTTATGTGAAGGTAAGTCATAAGTCCATAATCACCTACTATCCTTACGTGAAGGTAAGTCACAAGGATTACAATTTGGTAAGTATAAAAGCTAAGCTATGATTATCCATAATTGATTATTCTATCATTTCAATTGATAAGTATGAAAGCTAAGCTACATGAGACCATATCTGATCATTCTTTACAAAAGAAACACTATAATTGATAAGTACAAAAGTTAAACTATAAGTGTCCATGGATTTTCACTCATCAAACAATTAAAACTTTTTTTAAAATTTCATGCCAATAGTGCTCTTAGTTCAAAAGTAATAGAGAACCTGTACCATGTGCTAACATCCTCGGGTTTCTCGTGGAAACTACTTGATAGCAAACAATCCATTAAAATAGAATAAATAGATACAAGTCGATAGACAAGTATAAATGAAAATACCTCTATAAGTTGAGACACTTACTCTAACTACCTATGCTACCCTTACTTGTTGTCAACACCACACCTAATCCAAGTTGATCTAAGCTCATCCTCGGAGCTCTATCACTACATAATATGATTGACTACTAATGGTTCTACCACCTAACATATATAACCATCGTGACTTGTAACACCCAACCGACACATGTCTCACAAAAAAAACATAGGTTCATCATCTACGGACCATGTTGCAACCTTACAAAACCTACCCAGCACACTATACACTACTACATAGGCTCCTATCCTATAGGGACTATTGTATCATTGAAAAAAACTACAGACACATAAGAGACCACCATAACTCCAAACTCAACTAGTAAACACCATCTTAAGTACACACAATTCAAGAACATTATTTTTCTTTCACAAACATGATTCATAAATACCAAACAAACACTCAAGGTAATTAATGAGTGGAATGAGGTTCCCATCTCAATACTAAGAGTAACCCATTAAAGTGATGTGGCTCTCCACTAGCCAACCATACATTTTACCTCTCATAAAAACCTCACTCGATCGCACATATTTTGCATTCAACCCAAAGTATGAGAAATATAAGAGAGACTCTTCTTTGATTTCTTACATCCTACAAATGTTTACTATTTTCAATACCTAACACTTAAATTGAAAATGGACCATGAACGGATCAAGAAAGTCTAGTGCAAACTTGGCAAAGCTTTACCGTAATTCTGACTAAGAAAACAAGAGGTAAGAGAGTAATTTATAGAAAAATTCAGCCTCTTAGACCCTTACTAGCCACTTTTATCAACTCCTCATTGCCTAAAGTCAATGAGGAAACTAGCTATTAAAATATTCATTACACACTCATAAACCAGGGTCAACAAGAGGATGGGGAGCACCATAATGAAGTAACAGAAATCCAACGACAACAATGTTAGCTCGCTTATAAGCGAGCTCATCAAAAACCACAAATAATGACGTTTTTGACAAGGAGAAATGCCTAGTTCGTACTGGGACAACCCCACACAAAAAAAATTTCCATCAGGACACCACGACGATAACCACCCAACAATGTAAACTATATGCAAACTAAGAAAGTGTGTGTGTGTAACAAGCAAACACAAAATTGTATCCTAATTGAAATTGACTCACCAATAACTAACCTTACAAAGGATAGTTAGAAACATCAAATAAAATATAGACACTATGTTTTCTACATGGGAATGCCAACACAAAATAATAGGGCTTACATAGATTTATGGAATTTTGTGAAGAATTGTTTGAAAAAAACAAGTAGAACCAAAACCAAAGATACTAAGAACCTTACCATTTCCAATGACAAGTTTGTTTGGACCATTATAACATTGTTTTGAGGCCAAGTTTGAAGGATCTAATTTCACATGGTGACTTTCACCTGAATCAGGACCCAAGCTGGTTCTAAAATGGATGGCATATCTTGAATAGAAGGAACATTTGTCTAAGGTAGCACAATTTTCCAATGGATTAGGTAGAGAGCTTATAGATCCATAACTTGTTCCTCTAAATTGAAAAAGATAGGAAAAGGATTATGTTAAACATGAGATTTTGATTGAAATGCCCAAGGTTGAGAAGGTACTAAAGCCATTGGATTCATAAACTAAGCTATATTTATAGATAGTAAAGACATGAAATATGGAACTGGTGGCCTTAGAGCATTGTATCCTTGAGACTGTGTTTTGCTCATTTGATAAGATGGAGGAAGGTTTGGTGTTGAGAAAGATTGTTAACTTTGTGGTAACATGAAATGCTTATCAAATCTATGCCAACAAGTAGCAACCAAATGACCAAGCTTACCACACAATTGACACTATGGTCTATTTCCTAATCATCATCCTCTACCTCTGCCTTTATTTTTTCCATTGAAATTGTTAGATATATTATTGTTGTAACCTTATGCTTGTATTAATGGTATTTAAGACATGTGACCAGTGTAGGCTTATTAAATGGATTCACCTAATTTCATAGTTTTCATCTGTGAGGCAAAACTTTGATTAAGCACCTTGTGCTCAACCTTATCAGGCACTATTTTAACACTGACATTAATAATTGGTAAAGGTTATATCTACATCATTATTCTTCTTTCAATGTGACCTTCTTCACTCAACAATAGCACCTTTAAACCATCTATTGTAATATTTTCACTAAGCATTTTTTATAGCTGTCATAAAAACACTATTATATTATTCTCCCAAACCTACAAGCACAAACATAAACTTTTCTTCCTTTGAGATTGGACATCCAACTAAGGTTAAAGCATCAGTCAATGACTTAATCTTTAAGACATAATTTCAAAAAAAATTTCCTCCCTTATTCAAGCCAACATCTAAGCATTTCATCTTGCTCCTTCCACAACTTAGAACTTTCAAATCCATATCCAAGAACTTAAGCTAGTGAATATTTAATCACAAATTCATGTAGCTTAAGGCTACTACGATGTTTAAGATTTTATGCTTCCACACAACATAATTCTAATTATAGTTTTATTATAACAAGAACATTATGAAATGAAAAAAAATTACCATTTACTTGTGTAAAGGATGTTGAAATCAAAGAGTACTCTTCATATACTAGTGTTGGTGTAACCTCCATATCTTCCTTAGATCTTGAAGATAAATGAGCTTCATGCTTTGATACCATGTGAACAAAAACATTAAGCTGCATTAAAGCCATTACAACTTAATTTAAGGCAATGCATAAATAAAAGAAAGCTTGGATTTGAAGAGAAAGAGATAAAGAAAATACTGATAATTGTTTGTATTAGTATGAAAATGAGAGAATGAACTACATGTCTTATGCATAGCTATTATATTTATAGTGCTTACAATATTACATTTACTTGTAACAAAATTATAATTTTTTGTAAAAATAGCTAGCAACTAATAATTACAACTTGTGATATTTTCCTCTATACTCCACTACTTTATACTTTCTTGCACTAGTTGAGTCACAGCTTCCAAAACACCACATGCACCTTCATCCTCATTGATTTGAATACCTTACTGAGTATTAATAAGGGCTTAACAAGAATTCTTACCCTGTGATTTATCGAATTTAATTGAGATAATTAAGTTTTAGTATTGCATTTTTACTTAATTATATTACAAAATGTGTTTCCGAAATCAAGTAGTAAGTTTTGATATGGTTAAGGTATTTTGGTCATTAAAAGATAAATGACAAGAATGAGAAGAATCTACACCTTGGGGGCATAATTTTCATTTAATGGAGAACTTGATTGCAAAATATGTACATAAAATACATCAAGGAGCAATCAAAGTGAAGCATTGGAGAGTTAAAAGTTGTGGGACACTCCTCTTGGGTTAGCTGGGAATTCTAGAAAAATAAAGTGTGCCATGATGTAGTTTTTAGTATGCTATGGTACAGTCATCTCAAATATAATTAGTGGAATGATATTGATTGCATACCATTGTATGAAATAAAGTGCATCGTGGCTCACTTGTCATAACTGAATAGTAATGCCAATTTTTCAAGTATTTATATCCCACTTATTCCAACTCTAAACCTAGTGATATACATAAACTAACTAGGGTTTTAGAATTAATAATTCAAGCTAGAGGCAAGAATTGAGAACACGTTTCCAGAGGCAATTGGAAGAGTTGAAGATCATATTCAAGAACATCAATCCTTAGATTTATTCTCCTTTCTTTTATTGTTTTCATAAATACTATTATGAATTTATTATTTTCTACGAGCAGCTAATTTTATAATTGAATATGGATGATTTCAATGCCCTAGACATGGATTGCAATATTTAATAAAATATGCCATATTCTTATCAACTATTCTTCTTGATTATATATTAATTCCATGTTTTAATCCTTGTATGGATTTTCTTGATTATTTAAGTGTACAATTGAATAGTTAGGTTAATTTATCATTAATCAATTTAGTTGATTGGGTGGGTAATTTCTTGATCAATTCAAATAACTAGTGATAAATTTCTTGTAATGAGAACTAATACTCAAGATAATTAAACTGAGCTTGTATGTTTAGCATTAATCCATTATGATACTTGAAATTGAATGCTTTTGATAGATTAAATTTAGAGAGCTTATTATATGTTGTCTCTTAGAAAGAGTTTGAAATAAGAGCATATTTAATTCAACGAATATGTAAGAAGTGGTCGATACTTTTGAGTTTGTAAATTCTATAAATTGGTATGATCAAAGAATAGGAGAATCAGATATGCTTTTGTTGATTTGCAATAAATAATAGTGGTGAAGAATGATCCTACAATCATCATTCTGTTGATACTTTCATCGTAATATTTAGATTTTTTTTACTTTATTAAACTTTAGTTGATAAATTTAAGTTTCAGTTTACAAAATCAAAACCCTCATTTTCATAAATAGGAATTAGTTTCTAAAATTCTCTATGGGAAATATTCTTACTTGCTATATACCAATTTACGACATATTAAGCAATTTACAGTAAGGTTTAAATTGACCATTCATTTGAATGCATTAAGTATATTCAGTTCACCTGGTAGAACAACTAACTCACCAACATTATTTCCAGAAGAAGCTAAATAACAAAGATTACTTTTGGGTTTAGGGTTGTTCAGAAGGCATGGTTGGTATTTGCTACTATTGTGATATGATAGAGCATGGTTTTTTCTACTTGTAAGTACCTAGAGGATGGTTATATGGTCTTCCTAGAAGGCTTAGCCGTTAAACTTTATGTCCATTAGTTTAAAGCCGATAACCAAATAGATTAGAATTCTTCTAGCAACAACCTGATAATACATATGGTTAATGGCTATTAAAGTTTTACGAATCTAGAAAAGGAAAAAATTTTGTTGCTAAAGTTCAACCTTTTTTCCATCAACATTAAACAATAAAATCTTTGAAATGGTCATGCATACTGTTAGGATAGCATGTAAATGCTACATGTATGCTTATCTAAGGTCATAAAACCTATGGCCACATGCTTGTGTGAAACTAGGTGTTGAGGGGGTATTTTTGTAATGGAAAAATTGTATTTTTATATTTTCCAACCTTTATGTATCCTCAAGTAGCGCGATATTTCCTTGAGAAATTGAGGAAATGGAACTAAGAACTCTATAAAGGGAGGTTGTAAGGTGACCGATGAAAGGGCTATGACATTGAAGGTTTTGGGCATAGCCATCTACTCTATCGCCTACTTTAATGAGAATATGTAGATGAATTTCATAT
Organism: Hippophae gyantsensis; assembly: GCA_030763125.1. Classification (NCBI taxonomy): domain Eukaryota; kingdom Viridiplantae; phylum Streptophyta; class Magnoliopsida; order Rosales; family Elaeagnaceae; genus Hippophae; species Hippophae gyantsensis. The sequence continues at coordinate 49,104,380 of CM061030.1, read as the reverse complement.
ATAATATGTGTGTCATGATCATTGATTTATACTTGCTTTATACTTTCTTGGTTTCCTTGATGTTCTTCTTACCTCAATTGTTACTTGTCATGGTCGTATGGTTTTAATGTTTTCTTGTTATGTTATTATGTGATGCCTCAATGATAAAGCTAGTGATTTCCCTTATTTACTTTTGTGTTCACAAGGTGCAACAACAAAGATCACATATGCTAACCATACTAACTTACTTACTTTTAGGTTTAGCAAGTGTCGAATGATTATAGAGTTATTAATTTGATCGATAAACGTAGCATAGTACAAGTCAATCATGATTACCCTAGAAACCTTAGATGTTGAGAGCATAACTCAATTGAAACAAAACTTTTCTAAAGCTTTTTCCCATCAACACTTACAGTCTGCATCTTTGAAGAGTGTAGCTCAAGGTATGATGTCTTATATTGTCTAATAGCATACCAACAAGTTTTGGAGTGAAATAGAAACAATCTAAAGACCCATACCTTAAGTGAGATATATTTCATTAATCATACGAAGCAGATTGAGCTTATTAGGCCAGATAAACCAGTGAATCTTGAGAGAATTGACAACGAATTTGACATAGTGGGCTTCAAGAGGTAAAACTTTTCTCTACATATGCTTGAAGAAAACACTTGTTGATAGTAAATATCGTGCCCATAATTTATTAATATTGATATTCATCTACTATATGAATAGAGGTGAAACAATTTGGAGAACTTCATTCATATCCTTTATACTTAGGTTGCAGTATTTAAATAGTTCTTGGAAATAATTCATAACCAACTAATGCCATGTCTTGTTTTCTAATGCTTAAAACCTTATGCAATGAGGTTTCATTTCAAATGGCTTGATATTGGTAGGGAAGTTCAAATAATAAGTGGAAGATTCATAAGTGATAACCCTATGAATTTAGAGTTATTTGCCCAATTCAAGCTAGCTATTTATCTTGTTTTGATATGAATATTATTAAAACATATATTCAATCATGGTAATATATGTGAAAAGTGATCAAACGGAGCAAAAAAGGAAAATTGGGACAAATTCAACATTAGCAAGGTCAATAGATTAAGACACTTGTCGATCGATCAAGGAAATAGAGATTATGGAAAAAGAAGAGTTGGATCGATCAAGAAGGGTATTGATCGATTGAGTACACATTGATCGATCAAACTTCAATCGAGTGCTCTCCAGTTCAAATGATAACATAGATCAATTGAGCAAGGTCTCAATCGATTTAATAGAGCAAAGTTTGACACATCAGCCCTGATTTGAAGTCCAACTATCAATTTCGACTGTTGGATCAAAGATAATACAAATCCTAAATTGATTAATACCAATTTTAGCCTATTTAAACACCATTAAGAGACCATAAACAAAAACTAACGAGAAGAAATATAGAGATTTCACAAAGACAAATAAAGATCAAGTAAAGGAAAGTAAGAAGGCATTTGAATAGCTAGTAAGATAGATTAAAGAAAGAGATGGATTCTTCATCAAAGTTAGATCTACATCTTTTTTTCATCCTTCTTTTAACTTTTATGCACTCATATATTTTATTATGATTTTTAGAGCTATGAATGCTAGATTCTTATTTGGGATTTTTGATGAATTTAGCCATAAAATCCGTGTGATTGATTTTATTCAGTTGAATGAATTTATTTATTACTAATTGATATAATAATTTTGATCTTAAATCCTTAGTTGTCTGTCAAATAAATATATGATTTAATATTCATGTTCTAGCTTGACAAAGTATGCTTTTGAATTATTCATGGAATTATTATCACATGAATTGATGAATATGTGGCATGTTACATGTGATCATATTTGATGTGTGAATGAAATAGCATGACAATGTGGTTGTTTACCCATAATCCAAAAGAATGTTTGAAAAAGATTCATAGGTATATAAAAGTATGTATCCAATTAATTAGATATAGAAACCATTCAATGATATTTGATATTGCATGTGGAGTGGTTAGTGGATTCATAGATCCCAAGTCCTCAAAATTTATTTACTTAATCATTATTTGTTTCTTTGAATCAATTTTAGGTTTAATTATTAGTTTAGTTAACTTTTCTCTTATTACTCAACTAGATTATATTGCAACTACTGCGTATTGTTACTTTATTATAAAAGATAATTACTCTATGTGGAACGATACTCATGTTTAACACACTTTATTACTCGAATGACCCATATACTTATGGAATAGCTACTAAGATTTTGGCATCGTTGCTAGGGAGTGCTATATTTTATAATTAATATCAGCATTAATATAACATTACTAGTTTACGCAATGTTAATCTTTTATTTTAGTTTTGTTGTATGCCTGAGAAGACAGGTACTAATGTTTAAACTTTTGATCATGAGATAGAGAGATCTCTACAGGTATAGAACAGAAAGACTACACCAACCTCAACTTGGAGCTATGGATAATTTATGAGATCAATGGGACATCATCATTCGTAAACCTCTTCGAGGCTTCGTAGTATTGCAAGTGGATGGGAATCAATCATCCAACAATATAACCCTATCAATTCAAACAACTTTGAGATAAAACGTACTGTAGTCTAAATGCTTCAATCAATTCAATTTGGAAGGCTAGATAGTGAAGTTCCTACTACTCACTTGTTACCTTCATTGAGCTATATGATACATTTAAGATGAATGGAGTTTCCAAATATTTCATACATCTTTTCTTGTTCCCCTTATCACTTAGGGACAATGTAAAGGCATGGCTAATTTCACTACCAATAGGATACATCACCACTTGTGATGAATTGATCTAGAAATTCTTGGCTAAATATTTCCCACCTTCAAAGATAGCCAAGTTTAAGAATGCTATAATTTCCTCTAAACAATTTGATGGAGAACCTTTCTATGAGGCATGGGAACACTTCAAAGAGTTGGTAAGAAAATGCCCACATTATGGTATTCCTCTATAGTTACAAATCCAAACATTCTATGATGAATTAATAGGGAAAACAAGAACTATACTTGATGTAGTAGTTAGAGTTACTTTAAGGGGAAAGGGTGAAAATGAAGCCATTGCACTACTAGAAATGGCCTCCAACAATTTTCAATGGCAATTGAGAGGTTAAAAACAAAAAGGGTTGTTGGAATGTTGGATGTGGATGTATTTTCAACTTTGCTAACACAAACAAATACATTATTGTTTGAGCTATCAAAGAAGTTTGATGTTGCACCTATAGGGATTAATAAGGTGCAAAACCCTTATATTAATTGTGAGAAATATGGTGAACCTCATTCTAGTGATACTTGTTGCAGAAATCTCAAGGTTGTGATTTATATCAACAATCAAAACTTCCAAGGAATTCTTATTCAAATACATATAATCTAGGTTAGAGAAACCACCTCAATTTCACTTGGGGTAATAGCAACCAAAGTGGAACACTTAATAATAGACAAGCTATCTATGTTTAAGTAACAATAAGAACAATCACATGTCAAAGAATCAAGATTAGATAGATTAGAGAGCGCAATGGAAACTATGGCTACCTCACTCATCACTATTATCCATGATGTGAACAAGATCAATGCAAGAATGAATGCTTTTTCCCCTAAGGTATGCTTCTTAGTAACAATGGGACTTTGTCCCCTAAGAGTGCAATAGGACTATTCACATAAACATTGCAAGCAAGATTTCAAGGTATGCTTCTTAGTAACACGGAGGTGAATCCTAAGAAGGCTGATAGGAAGTAATGGAATGCTATTATAACGCAAAGTGGTCTAGTAATAGAAGGTGAGGAAGAAAAAAAACTAAAAGAATGAAGAAAAAATGAGTGGTGATTGCTACATAAATTTTAATTACTCGCAAGTGCATGAATCATTAGTAGATTAATGATAAGTTTACCCCAATGTGAGTATTTAAAGGAATTGACAAGTTGTTTTAGAAATTTAAACTATTTTCTAAACTAGTTAAAATAAACAATCATAAACATTCTAAAGATGGTCAGTTGAGAGAAGCACTATAAATTCTAAAATAATTTAAAAACTAAACTAAAGTAAGTAAATTAAATTATAGCCTAATAATGATGATGAACAGATATGAAAAATTAGTTTGCTGTCCATTCATGGAAAGAACAAATTAAATTATTTAAATAAAAAGTTAGAATTATTGATTTATGATTTTTTTTCTTTTACACAAGTGAACCCTATATGATCATGGTGAGCCTAGGGGTGTCCATGGTCCGGTCCGGTTTTGCCTAAAAAAAATGTAACCGGACCGGACCGTTTGACTTATAAAACGGTTTGGTCCGGTTTGATTCTCGGTTTGGTTCGATTTTTTTATAATTTAATGAAGAATAATATGAAAATTTTAATATATTATTAAACCGGTCCGGTCCAGTTCGAACGGTTTAAAATTAATACAAACCGGACCGGACCGTTTGATTAGTAAAACCGTTCGGTTTGGTCCGGTCCGGTCCAGTTTTACGGTTTGGTCCGGTCCAATCCGGTTTATGGACACCCCTAGGTGAGCCTCTACAATTCTCAATTAATTAATAACTTCTTAAATTAGACTTAAAATTGATTAATTACCTAAGGAAAATATATAAACCATCTAATTTAACATAAATCAATGAAATTAAATTATAATTTTAATCATTAATGTACGGTATGGATTTGGTTGAGCCGTGACGAAAATAGAATTTCTAAAATCACCAATTGGAACTCAAGAAAACCTCGCCGCAACATGGAATATGTATAGGGCAAGACACGAACCTATTTTCTAGTGTTTTCTATTCTAGTTCATTTTGACTTGTGTGAGCTTTCATTAATCACCTTAGTTTTACTCTTTTTTCTCGTGTTTGCCGAAGGATTCTTCTAAAAGAACATTAACCTACAAAACCTGAACATAGCCTCCAAAACAACATAATACTATAATATAATTTAAAATTAACGCTTAAAAACATTACAAATTATCGATCAAGATAATGTTCATCAAATTCTCTCAAACCTACATTTTTCTAATCTTTAAGCAAAACAAAAACTAATAAATAAATAAATAATTACATCAACAAAAATTTTCATGCTTTAATTTCTTTTTAGTTCATAAATAATGCTCTAACACAAGTTCATCCAACATCTCAATACATCAAGGTTCATCGTGCAAATAAATTTCACATCATAAATGCATGCCCTATTACTCAAAACATATCAGCATTAATGCCCACAAACCTAGTGTTAAAAATCCGTACTAGCTTTGACTCTATTCCTTACAAGATACACTCTCAATATCACACCAATCCTATGGGAGCACTCAACAAAATATATGAGAGAAAAAGTTATGTAAAGTAAAAAACAAATAGATTCACATATGTTTATAAACAAGAAATGCTCAAATGTGCATAATATAGATCTCATGAAAAGAATCAAATGCTAGGATTATGAACACACCACATTACTCATATCATACTCCAATCAAACTCATTAAGCAAGAAATATCAAATATGTGCCTATAGATAAATGAAAATGCATTTGACTTTAAGGTGTTATTCTTACTATTTTGTAACAACCACATCACTACTTTCAAGATTTCATGATCAAATATGTTCTTATATTTATGGTGAGTTGTTATTATATGTTTTTTTAAAGGAACTCCATATGTATCATTTTTCACTAGAAGTTAAGCATGAAATGGAAATAGGCACATAGTTTCAATTCCTACCCAAATCATTCAATCAAAGTAATGAAAATAAGTAAATGATACTTCATTTGATTGTTTAAATTCCTAATATTCAATGAAAAACCTAAAGAGATCATCTAATAACCTAGAGTCATATGGAAAGTTTTTAAATGAGTAGAAACATATTATCTCTCAGAATAAAATGCTATAGGCTCAATAATTAATATCACAAGATAGTCTTTATTATTTGATTCCTAGACACCAAAGTTTGATTAATTTCAATTTCAACATTCCAAACATGAAATATAGATTATGAATAGAACTAGCTCTTATAACAAACCTTGAACATGTTTTAGAGATCAAACAAATTAAGAATACATAAAGATTCAATTACTCATCTTAAATTGACTAAAAGTATGATAATTTTGTATCAAAAAGTTTTTTGTTGGACCTATTTATCCCAAATCAACTAAATAATAGAAAACAAAAGTTTGAGAAAATTTAGAATTCATAATTTCATATAGACATTTTCCCTCAACCCCAATCTAAAGTCTACATTGTCCCCAATGCTTAAATGTAAATCAAGGAAAAAAAATAAAATATAGAAAAGTTACCCTCCTTGCATTGTAATGGCACAATGTGATTAAGCATGATGATGAGGTTACTACTCTTGTTATATCAATCATCTAATTCAAGTTCTATCATATATAGAGAATCACTGTGTATCTCTCATTTGTATCAAGCTCCAAAATAAAATAAACATTGTCCATAATAACAAAAATAAAAATAAAATAAGTACATCAAATTAAAATAAAAGAAAACACAATAAAAAATGAAAATAAAAAAAAATTAGCTCGGAAAAATTGGAGCTTAAGTCCTCCATATCATCTTGTTATTCATTCTTAAGTTCAGGTAGCCTAAAGACAAATTTATACCCAGGAGGCTCAGGCATTCCCCTTAATTGATTATAGTCCACTCCAGAATGGGAGAGTTGAAACCTTTGCATCCCATGGATAGATTGCACCTAGGCCAGAAATTGCATATGCCTACTAAACCATTTATGTTGCTAGGCTTGGAAAGTTTTCATATATTTTACATCTTCTTGTAGGATCTGAACTAGATCTTTAATTGATGCTCTTAATGAAGAAGTGGCTCTTTTACTCGCTTGGTGACTATTTTCCCACTAGTGAGGCTTTTCATGTGGTTCGAGGTCAACTAGTCAGTCCTTTGTATCAAAACCTCACCTTTGGAGAACTTCACCCTATCTTTAGCATATAAGATGATGAGCTAGGAAAAGTGATCGCCACATAAATTGTGTGTGCAATGAATACGAAAGTAAGCGTATCGTAACAAGTAATATAATGATAAGTAAAGATCATTCCCACGGAGATTATTTTTTTTAGAAACTAATTTTTAAAACTAAAAACAATAAAAATCAATTTTTTTAGTGTTTTTATATCTTAAGAAAGAAAAATTAAAATAATTAAAAATAAATAGCAATAATTAATTTAATCAGATTTTGTGACTAAAAAGATATATGAGAAAATATCTAGGAATACTTAATCCCCCAATTTTCTGAACATGAGAATCACTAAAATCCCTCCAATATAATATCAATTAATTACATGATCAATTGATTCTAACTTAGCATGTATTCCTCTCTCAAGTAAACTACACACCATATAGTAATTAATTTAATCACACTTTCATGCCAATTAAATTACATACTACTCATTAAGTTCATCAATTATAGATCACATACATAAGAATCATACATCTCTGCCTAGAAACTATGCATGTTATTCAATCAAGACAAATAATTAAATAATTTTCTCAAATCTATTTAATTGCCTCTATAGATAAATTGTTGGCCAAACAATTAATAGCATAATAATCAGATTAAATAATATAATTAAATTAATATTATAATTGGGAAAAATTATTAGATCATCACATGGTGAAAATTGGGTTCATAAGATCCCTAGATTAATAAATTAATTACACATAATTGTGTTCATAAAAATCATATTTTTCATAAAGAAAGACATAAAATTAATAAAGATAAGAGTAGAAAAAGAAATACAATCAATCTCTTGAATTGTAGAATTAATTTCCTCTTAAATATCCACCAAAATTACGTCATTTCTTCACTTTTTCTATATTTTTCTCTCTTTTTAGCTCTAAACATTGACCAAAATTATGCTAATGGAGGCTAATTCAGGTTTATGGAGTGATTAAGGGCTTAAATAAAGCTCAAGTGCGATTTGGACCGTCTCATCAGCTTTAAATGAAGGGCTATGATAAAAAACAAGCAAATATGACAGTTTCAGCCAATCACAGAACGACACGTGGCATGAGAAATACATTGGGTGAATCAGGAAGAGACGTGTGGTAGGGGAGACAGGTCAGACTCAACGCATGCTGAGTCAACAACATGTGGTGTGACATGATTCGTGAGAATGGATGGCGTGGCACACCGGTGGAACGCTTGGAGCAATGGCGTGGTGACATGTGTCATGATGCTTTGATCGATTTCAGAAATCGGATTGAACGTCGTGCTGAAACGTGGTGTGTGTTTCATCCTCCTCACACGTAACGCGACGTGATTCGCTCTCCATGCTTGTGTGGCGTCCGCGTGGCATGCCATATGGCAACTTTTGATTGGTCCTGCGTTAAAAATTCATAAAAAATCCATAAAAATACTATTTATTAAATAAAATAAATAAATATTAAGTAAAAAAGTGTGCTAATGACTCTATTTTCATAGAGTCATCACACCCCTAAACTTAAATCTTTGCTTCTCTTCAAGTAAAGCTAAGTGTAACTGAATAAACTAACTTGGGTAGTAGATTCGTAAATATAATTCTATTAATACATGCATATTTCACAATAACTATCCCTCTCAAAATTCGTACAAGTCTATGATAAATAGGTTCACATATTCATCAATCAATGTTCCATCAATACAAGGATATGCAAGGTTTTTGAAAAATTGATTCATGTGTGTGCTGCACATGATATCATCCAATGCACTCATGAAATCAACCTATATGAGCATGCTAATCAATTCAATCTTAGAACAAGTCTCATAAGTAAATTTTTCACATCCCTCTCCACTAATATAAATATGCACTTAGCTTAAGATCAATAAGGACTTTACATGGTTGTAATGTAAGGCTTAAATTGGGGGTCAATAGATGTAGACATTTTAGGGTCTTTCCACACCTTTTTTTTCATCGTGCACTTTTTAACTACAATTGAGCTTTTACTTGATATTTTAGTGCACCCTATTTTGACATTTTTTTCATATTTTTTTTTTCACATCTCTTTTCTCTTTTTTTTGTTTGGTTACTTCACAACACCCCTAAACTTATTTTCAATTCTATTTTCTTTCTCTTTATAGGGATACTTGTGTTGTGAGTTTTGCTTCTTCTTTTTTTACGAGGTGCATTACATTTTGCCTTACTCTAAAGCATAACATATGATTGCACCCTTTTTTTTTCAAATAAGCCAAAGGTGGAAGGATAAAGGTAATACTTATTAGTTAGGCATTAAATGTGGCTTACAGATATGAAAGGTTCTTTGTTAGGCTCAAATGGGTTACTAAAGATATTAACAATGGTTAGCTTGAAAGGCTCAATCGATCCAAATAAGGCCTAAATCATTTCTCTTGCTTAATACTATTTAGGATTTCGCCTCAAGAGATGATCAAATAGATTCTAAAACTTGGTAGATCTAATTGACTCACATAACTCACTACAAATTTTCCCTCAATAATCACACCAAACTCAATCATGAACATGTGCATAAAAGTTGAATCTATTCAATCAAAACTAGCAAGCATATCACATGATTAATGTAAATATCTTAACAAATATGTTACATTCCTTATCCTAGTCATGACAACCAATTTTTATCATTGAGTTCATATGTTTCATATCAAGCATGCATGCATTTAGTTTCCATATATTTATCAATTTCTACCCAAAATTAAAAACAACCTAAAAATTAAAAAAATCCCTAAAAATTGAAAATGCATACTAAATACTAATGTAAAGAATGAAGTTCCCTCCCCCAAACTTGATCGCCACACAAATTATGTGTGCAATGAATATGCAAGTATACATATCGTAACAAGTAATATAATGCTAAGTAAAGATCGTTTCGACGGAGATTATTTTTTTTAGAAACTAATTTTTAAAACTAAAAATAATAAAAATCAATTTTTTTGGTGTTTTTATATCTTAAGAAAGAAATATTAAAATAACTAAAAATAAATAGCAATAATTAATTAAATCAGATTTTATGACTAAAAATATATATAAGAAAATATCTAGGAATATTTAATCTCCCAATTTTATGAACATGCGAATCACTAAAATCCCCCAATATAATATCAATTAATTACATGATCAATTGATTCTAACCTAGCATGTATTATTTTCTCAAGTAAACTACACACCATATAGTAATTAATTTAATTACACTCTCATGCCAATTAAATTGCATACTACTCATTAAGTTCGTCAATTATAGATCGCATGCATAAGAATCATACATCTCTGCCTAGAAACTATGCATGTTATTCAATCAAGGCAAACAATTAAATAATTTTCTCAAATCTATTTAATTGTCTCTATAGATAAATTATTGGTCAAACAATTAATAGCATAAAAATCAGATTAAATAATATAATTAAATTAATATTATAATTGGGAAAAAATATTAGATTATCACATGGTGAAAATTGGGTTCATAAGATCCCTAGATTAATAAATTAATTACACATAATTGTATTCATAAAGCTCAGGTGTAGAAAAGAGTAGAAAAAGAAATACAATCAATCTCTTGAATTGTAGAATTAATTTCCTCTTGAATCTCCACCAAAATTGTGTCGTTTCTTCATTTTTTCTGTATTTTTCTCCTTTTTTTTTGCTCTAAAAACTGACCAAAATTATGCTAATGGAGGCTAATTTAGGTTTATAGAGCGATTAAGGGCTTAAATAAAGTTCAGGTGCGATTTGGACAGTCCAATCAGCTTCAAATCAAGGGCTACGATCAAAACAAGTAAATCTGACAATTTCTGCCAATCATAGCGCAACACATGGCATCAAAAATTCATTGGGCAAATCAAGGAGCGACGTGTGGCAGGGGAGACCGGTCAGAGTCAACTCATGCCGAGTCAGTAACACGTGGTGCAACGTGATTCATGAGAATGGATGGCGTGGATCACCGGTGGAACGCTCAGAGCAATGGCGTGGTGACATGTGTCATGGCGCGTTAACCAATTTCAAAAATCAGATTGAATGTCATGCTGACACGTGGCATATATTTCGTCCTCCTCACACGTGATGCGACATGATTTGCTCTCCGTGATTGCGTGGCATCCGCGTGGCTTGCCTAGTCAGCTTCTCTACTTGCGTGACATGCCATGTGGTAACTTTTGATTGGTCTTGCGTTAAAAATTCATAAAAAATCCATAAAAATTCTAGAAAAATCCCAAAACATTCCAAATATTTTATTTTCACCCCTTTTCGCTAACATGTTTATATTTTAATTTTTTTAGCCATAAAAATACTATTTATTAAATAAAACAATTAAATATTAAGTAAAAAAGTGCGCTAATGACTCTATTTTCATAGAGTCATCAGAAAGAAGTAAATTATTTGATAATTATTTGTTGATAATCTGATTCGCTAGATTATTATTGCCCCGACATTCTTTATTTTGGTTGATTGTATAGGATATAGTAATATAACCCTTTCTCTTTTCATTATGCTATAATGAGTAATGGGTATCGATCTAGAGCAAATAAAGTATTGCCAAATTGAGAAGATATTTATTAAGTCTTTGGCATCAAATTATTTATGTCTCCTATTTACTATATCTTACTTTGCCCCTTTTATTGTTAAGTATGTATTACGTCATTGATGCACAAATTTTGTATTTGATAAATAGTTTGTAAGTGTATGAATCCCTTTTAAGAAATGATAAGTATACTTCCAAGGTGAGTCTAAAAATGAACGACATTGTTTTTAAATAATTCAACAAAATTCTAAAAAATAAAAAAATAAACCTAAACATTCAGTCACAATGACTTTGATTTGAAATATCTAAACTAATAATATAAAATAAAAGATAAATAATAGATTGGTTTACTCAAATTACAAAAAGACATGCAATTCATTAATCAATGGAAAATTAATGAAATATTTAGCTAGTTGATTATGTTTGGTAAAATTAATTAGGTTAATAAAATATAAACCCAGATTTATTAATTCTTTCTTATATATATGAATAGCTCCTTTGGTCAAGTCTACTATTCATTATTAATTAAAATCACTTAACGCCTTCGGTCATATTTATCAGTTAATTTTAATTAAATGATGTTCCTTTCTAAAAAATTAAGAAATCACTTAACTTGTCGTATTCGATCGAGTCTAACAAGTTAAACTTCTATTCAAGCTTTCTAAATTAGTTTTTAAATCAATAAATCTCAAATCTAACTTTTGTGTTTTAAATTTATTATGAAAAATATATTCTCAAGATATTTTTCAATAATAAATCTTATAAAAAAATTGAAATAGAATATGATTCTAAATTAGATCTAGATTCATGTTTTTAAAATTTAATTTTCATATTTAAAATCTATTACGATTAATAATAAATTTTGTAAAAATTCTTGAATAGAAAATAATACGTGTTTAAGTATTATTAAAAATATTCCCCCTAAATAATTTACCCAAGCATAACAATATAACTAAAATTACATTATCACATTCAGCTAGATATGCTTAATTTAATAAATGACTAATATATTCATTATAACATTTAGATTAATACATAAATTAATTATGTAAATAGAATACAATTAAAATTATTACCTCAATTGTATTCTTACAGATAACTTTTGTAGTGTTGTGTTATCTAAAACATTTCCTTATTACTGCCACTTACTTGTAATAACTTAATATAATTTTTTTATAAACTAAACATAAAATGGAACTTGCAACTCTCAAAAACTTGAGAATGAGAGAAAACTAAAGAAAACTAGAAAATTAAAAATAGATAGCTACTGAAGCTGAGGGCTATCAATATGAGAGGGTGAGGGGTACTTTATATAAGTGAGAAAATGCTACAAAAAGGAAAGAAAATTTGATTGTATGGTTAGGCACCGCAACACACTTTTTCCACCACTGTGGCCTTCATCAATCCGGTACATGTTTCATGCACACTACTACAAAATGTGGCATTTAAGTCGATACGTAAAGTCAGTTTTTGGAGAAAACTGACTTATAATCAATTTAAATTTGATTCGGTGAAAAACCGACGTTACACGTAGGACGTAGGCCAAAAGTCCAGCATCGCGGCGCACATTAAGCACCACCGTGGCATGCGTTTCTCTGTATGTCTTCAATTTTCTTTTTATTTTACCCCTTACAATCGGTTGGAGCAAATGTAAGGCTTATATATGTTCTTTTTTTTTTTACTTTTCTTGGTTGCAATTGAGTGCTTTTAGGTATAATTCTTCTTGTATTTTAGTTGAATCATTTTAAAGCCAACAATAACTCAAAAACAACAAAATATACCTGTGATTCCAAAAATATAGATTTGCTATAATAATAATAATAAAACGATGAAAATACAAATCTATTTTTATATTAAAGTGCATATATCATGCAATATTTAGTGCTTTTCAAGCCCTCATCACAACTTCCAACTAGCTTATTGCTAGTCTCTAGCAAGAAAAGAAAAAAAAACTAAAAATAAAAAAATAAAACTAAATTATCCTAAATCATTTTCATAGATTGACACGGTTGCATTTAGCGTATACAACAAACCTTTAAACCCTTATGTTGTCCTAGTGAACGAGTTTAAGTCTCATGAGGACTTTTAGTGATGATACTCACAAAGATAAAACTAAAATGCAAAAAATATTAAAAGAAAAAACAACAATAAATAAACAAAATAATAAAAATAAAAACTAAAATTTAAACAAAGTACAAATCAAAACGATAAATCATAATTTAAATTCCATATCAAAAATATATCAATATTGATTTACCCAATTTCAGTGCTAGGAACCTAAATTTTCTATAAATCTAATCCTCACATGTCATACTCTCAATATTACACTTACCCTATGGGTTTAAACACTCATTCAAAGTTATATACAAATAGATTTTATGTAAATAAATGAAATAATAGGTTCAAATATGTTTAAAGAAGAAAATGCTCAAAATAGTATGTAATAATTGATCTCATGAAAGGATTTATAAAACATTCATTCACTATTTTCATGCATCAATTAAAATCATCAAATAAAAATATCAAGTATATGCCTTTAGATATGAATGAAAATGTAATGACTTCTAAAGGACTTATTTCGTATCTCTTTTTATGATAGCCATTTATCATAACTTTGAAATACTTTATGGGTCATAGTAGTATTTGGGATGAGAACAAAGTTGGAGCTTAGTTCTCCATATGATCAGGTTCTTTTTCAAACTCAGATTGTAGTATTTGGAACGAAAAAAAATTGGAGTTGACAAAGAAAAGGAGAAAATTTGTATGGGTCTGATTTGAAACGTATTTTATGGGGTTTTTAATTTTAAAAATTCGTTGCAACAAAAATAGAACCTATCGTATTCAAACGAGGACCTATGTGTATATATATATATATATATATATTTTCTTCAATCTAATTATTTTACGAGAGCCTTATGCTGCAGTTAATAGAAAAATCATGCTACAGGTCATAATTTTATTTTTTTTAACTAAATAAAGGAATACTATATAAAAGTAAATAACAAAAACAAATAATAACAAAAAAACAAATAAAAATAATGAGAAAAAGAAAAAAAGTAAAAGCAAATAATAAAATAAATAAAAAGAAACAAAGCAAAAAATAAAAATTATTAAACAAAAAAATAACAAATAATATACATAATAATAAAAAATAAAATAACAAAGGAAATAAAAATAAAATAAATAAAAAATAAAAAGTTCAATATAAATAATATAAATACAACACATATGATACAAGCAATTTATGGTACAATAATATAATTTATCATACATACAAGTTAATAAATAGTTACAAAAAGTTGAAATATATTATACAATAAATAATTTAGAATACAAAAATACTAAATAAAAAATGGTTAACAAAAATAAAAAGAAATAAAAAATAAAATAAAATAAGTTATCGTTAGTAAATAAATAAAAATAAATAAAGAAAATAAAATAAAATTAAAAAAATTAAAGTTAGTACACAAAATACTAAAAGAAATTAAGTTAATTAATAATTAAAATAAAATAGTTAGTTAAAATAAGAATACACTAAAATAATTTTTTTTATTTCCGAAATTTTTTATTTAAAGTTTTATTCAATATTTTTCTAAATTTATTATTTATTATTTTTTTTAAATTTTTAAATATATTTTATTTCTCTTAAGATTTTTTTAATCTAAAATATCTAAATTCAATTCATATTTATTTTTAATTTTTTGATTTTAAATTGTTTTTGAAAATCTCATTAATATTTTGACTTTTTTTTAGATTTTCTTTAAAGTCAACTATTACATAAGGCATTAATGTTTTTTAAATCTCATTAATGTTTTGAATATTTTTTAGATTTTTTAAAATTCACCTAATAAATGAAATACAAAGTTTTAGATATATATATTTTTTAAATAGTTTTTGAAGATAATAAAAATAAATCACGAATATTTATATTACAAATGTTTTTAAGATTTTTGATATTGAAAATTTAAGATATTATTCTTCGTCGACAATGATTTCAAAAATTTGATGCATAAATTTTATATTTGATAAATAGCTCAGAATTCTTAAAAATGAAAAAATAAATCTAAAAATTTTGTGACAATGATTTTAGTTTAAAATGTCTAAACTAATAACATAAAGTGAAAGATAAAAAATATACGGGTTTGCATAAATTATATGTAGACATTAGAATTCATTAATCAATGAAGATATAATGGAATATATAACTAGTTGATTATATTTGGTAAATTTAATTAGGTTAATAAAATATAAATCCATATTTATTCGTTTTTTATATATACAAATAGAACCTTTGGTTGGATTTATCATTCATTATTAATTAAAATCACTTAATGTCTCATTCAGGTTTATTAGTTAATTTTAATTAAATTTTGTTCATTTTTTAAGAAATTAACAAATCATTTAACTTGTCGTCTTCGGTCGGGTCTAACAAGTTAAACTTCTATTCAAGTTGTCTAAGTTTATTTTTAGATCGATAAATCTGAAATCTAATTTTTGTGTTTTATAAATAGAAAAAATATATTCTCAAGCTATTTTTCAATAATAAATCTTATAAAAACTTTGAAATAGAATATAATTCTAAATTTGATTTAGATTCATGTTTCTAAAATCCAATTTTCATATTTTAAACCTATTATAATCAATAATAAATTTTGTAAAAATTCTTGAATAGAAAATAATATGTTTTTAATTATTATATAAAAATATTTCCTTGAATAATTTACACGAGCATTAACAACATAACTAAAATCCCTTTATTACATTTAGCGAGACATACTTAATTTAATAAATGAATAATATATAAAATATAACATATAGGAAAATACATACATTAAATCTGTAAATAGAATACAATTAAAATTAATAGCTCAATTGTATTCTTACAAATAACTTTTACAATGCTCTATTATTTGAAAAATCTCTTTGTTACTACCACTTTAGATAACCTAATCTAAACTATTTATAAACTAAATATAGAATAAAACTCGTACCTTTCAAAAACTTGACATTGAGAGAAACTAAAGAAAACTATAAAACTAAAAAGAAAGAGTTGTTGAAGCTAAGGGATATCAATATGAGAGAGTGATGGGTCTTTTATATAATTGAGAAAACTCTACAAAAAGGAGAAAAAAAGTGGATCGCATGGTCAAGAACCATGTCACACTTTTTCCACCATCGCAGCTTGCATCAATTTGTTACGCATTTCATTCACAATTCAAAATTCCTCCATCATGGCACATATTAAGCACCATTGTGACACGCTTTGTTCTGCATCTCTTCAATTTTCTTTGTCTTTCACCCCCTTTACATTTGGTTGGAACATATGTATGGCTTCATGTGTTATTATTTTATTCTTCTTGGTTGTATTTTAGTGCTTTTATGTATTATTCTTCAAGTATTTATCACTTGAATCATTTTGAAGCAAAAAATATTTGAAAAACAATAAAATATACACGTGATTTCAAAAATATAGATTTTCTATAATAATAATAAAATTATGAAAATACAAATCAATTTTGACACTAAAGTATATATAAATCATGTAATATTTAGTTCTTTTCAAGCACTCATTAGTTGTCATAATCCAAATTTTGATGATAAACTTCATATTGTGCTTGGCCTACATCTCTCATACCCTAAAAAGAATTTATATCAAATGCACCAAATGGAACAAACACATATCTTATCATAACTTTAATATTCACCACATCAGGAATATTAGCATAAAATTCTCTTACTATGGACATAACTACAGCCTCTAGGCTCTTAACGAACTGTCTCCATCCAAGGGCTGCTATCTTATCTATTACACCAAGGAATGGATGTTCCCCAAAATCAAGTCCTCTTTCCACAATGAAATTTTGTTAGTCTTGGTAGCTTTATAAAATATTAATTTTGCCTCTAGACTAAAAAATATGGCTTTGTTAAATTCTTGTGGAGCCACTTGCTTTTTACGCTCCTCATTATTCTTTCTTTTTGTTGCCATTACTTTCAAGTTTTAGGTATGAAAAATAAACACCTTTAAAAAATTTAGAAAATATATGAAATAAATTCTTCTCCACCCTTTCTATCTAGATTATTTTTTGTTCACTTGGATCCAAAAGATAATCACTTCAAATATCAAGAAATAAAACCTAGTAATTATTTTAAGAGTATGGGTCACTTGCGTTTGATTTTGCAAACTCCTTTTTGAAGAAGGTGAAGTTGGTGTGGATACCCAAATCTGTAAACTTGATGAAGAATGAAGAAAAATCTTTACAATAATAGCTCAAATAATGATTAGGGATGAAAAAATGAGAAGGAATTTGAGGTGTTTTGTACATGATGATGAAATTTAGTGAGAAAATTGTCTTTGGGGCGAGAAAAAATGTTAGGGCTAAAGAAGAAAAGAAAATTTTTGAAATCTGATTTGAAAAATTCACAATTGCGGTATTTTACTATAGAGATAGATTGTGGGCCATGGTGCACATATTTTTATGCAATGGCACACGTTAAAAATTTCCAAGTCTAAATGATCCAAGTGTGTGTGGCACACAATAAATTCATGCAACGACACCATTAAAATTTTTTCCATCCAAAATTATACCTAAGAGCCCCATGCCATGGCACAAAAAACATGTTGTGACTCAATTCAAAATGTTTTTAACGCATAAATCAAAACAAAAATAATGCTAAACAATAAAATAACATGGAATAAAAATAATGCTAAAAACTAATAAACAAAAAAAACATGAGATAAAAAAAATAAAAAAAATATAAGTAACAAATAAAAATGTAAAAATTAAAAAGAAAAGAAAATAATGTTAATGGTTTGCCTCCCATTTAGGGCTTAGTTTAACGCTTAGCAAGAAGTTGCTTGAGCAAATGTTTCCTGAACTTTGATGCATTCAATGTCCCATCATCATTGAGTTCTTGTGTGAATGTAATTTAAAATGTATAGTATCTTCTAAGACTTTCAGTGTTAGGCTCATATTGTGGACATCAACAATTGTTTTAGTTGAGGCAAAAAATGGCCAACTAAGAACATTGCGCTCCTTGTCTAGTTTTGGGATCTCCTGCATATTTGAAATAAAAAATCTATAGGTATGATTAGCTTATCTACCTACACTACTAAGTCCTCTACCACATATTTTGGATATGTAATATATTTATTAGCTAATTGAAGGAACATGGTTGTGGGTTTTAGTTCCCTCAATCTTATCTGCAAGTATACTGAATAAGGTTTTAAATTGATACTTGCATCTAGATTTAACACGGCTTTTACCTTCTTCTTATCACCCATGGTGATGTCAACATTAAAGCTCTCGGGATCCTTAAAGGCTACTTGAATTTCACTTGTGTTTATAGCATCATTAGATAAATCATCAAAATTTTCAAGAAACTCAGTATATAGCAACATACCATAAAGGGTTGTAATAGCCTTCACTTGCTTATATTGACCCATTTGCACTTCCATTCTATTTATTGATGCCTCCAAAGAATTCAACCTATGATTATTTTTCACCTGGTTATCTTCTAAGGTTTATTTATTTGGTAGATTATGTAGCATGCTTTGATGGAACTATTGGCCTGCATGTGGTTTTAGTTTTAGGCATAAGTAGGGTTGTTTGGCCTTCAAGTGAAACTTGGATGATTTCTGTACCTTGGATTGTAAGTGTTTGCGTAGGCTTCATTCCTAGGTCTAGGTTGATAAACCTTTATTGCATTCACCTATTTATGACTTGGACCTACAAATGGTTCAATTTGAAAAGGATAAGTGTTAGCATCATGCCCATAATTACTAGTGACTCTCCATACCTCTCTATTAAGATTGTCCTTGGTAGGGAGAAGTGAAACTTGCTTGGTCAATTCTACAAGTTACATAGACATTTCATTCCTAGAGCCTATCTCATTGACTATGACTCTTCTCACTTTGGCACTTTTTGTTGAAGTTATTACCCAACATTTCATAGAGCTCATAAGTCTCTAAAGTTATTTCTCACCCATAGATCCAACTACGACATTTTAAACTATAAAG
This sequence comes from Hippophae gyantsensis, assembly GCA_030763125.1. Lineage (NCBI taxonomy): Eukaryota > Viridiplantae > Streptophyta > Magnoliopsida > Rosales > Elaeagnaceae > Hippophae > Hippophae gyantsensis. The sequence goes on along the minus strand of CM061030.1, from coordinate 49,084,889 downwards.
TGACATTGTTAAGTCATATTATGATAGAAAAAATAATTTTACAGCTACATTGGGAAGTGGTGATGTGGGCACTAAATGAGAAGTAATTTGAATCTATGCCAAGCCTCATAGAATGGCTCTCCTTCCATTTGAGGAAATTTTGGTTCTCAATTCAGAAGTATTTTAATGGGAATAAATTTTCCCATAAACTTGTTATAGACTCCCTCTCAAGTTATTAGGGAACCCAATGGAAGAGTCATAAGCCAATCTTTTTCCTTATCTTAGAGAGTGTATGGGAAACACCTCATTTTGAGTTGATCATCATTCAGCCCTTGCAAAGGAAATGTTTGTACAGTATCATAAGAGTCCCTAATGAAAGTCAAAGGATCTTCATTAGGATTCCATAGAAGGAGGGAAACATGGAATAATGAATATTTTTCAATTCATATTTCCTCGCTACCTTCCCCAATTGTATGCAAGAGGTAACATTGCCAATGATTGGCCTTGTATACTTCTTTATTTAATCTCTCTTGGTAAAAGATCTCTCATGTTTAGTGGCTCTAGTAGTAGCTCTTGTGGTGGATCTTATAGTGCTTCTTGGATTTTAGTATCCAGCATGCTTGATTGCTTTCTTCATCTATTAATGTTGTCTATGAAGGGTATGAGTTCATTTCTAAGAAATCTCCTACCTCGCAAATACTAACAAAACAACAAAGAAATAAAAAGTACCAAAAAACATACCACAATAGATAAATAAATAATAAAAGAAATAAAAATAGAACATAAACAACTAAAAGAAAATGTTTGGATATACAGATTGACCTGAGCCCTATCCATTTAATAGTCCAACCCAATTGGTAGCTCAATAGCCCGGTTTGTCAGGAAAGGTCATCTCAAGAGAAGCCATGTATTCCTATGCCATAATGACACCGATAGTATGGACCTACCTACGCTTGGAAGCCTTGTTGTTGGAAGACCAACCTCCAGGCCGAGATATGGTATGGTTGATCTCAAGCTTCATATGTACTTTTCTTTACTCTTATACCACTTAGACATACTATGATGTGTATAATTTAGGTCATCGACACATGTAAATGTAATGTTCTATATATACATGGACTCTCCAAGGAATCCATACATTGATTCAAAGATTGAGCTTTGGTTTCTGACCTTGTATCTCCAAGATATCCCCCCAAGTTCAAAAGGAAGAGATTTAGCATGCAATTATAGTTTTTAATAATCATAAACCACCATGTTAGGAACATGAGCCAAAGAGAAATTGAGAATAGCAAATGAAGAGGAAGCATCAGGTTATGAACATAGCTTTCCAGCTCATAATGAGCCTATAGGGGAGGCTGATTCCCACCAAGTGTTGGTATGCCAACTCCTAGAGCTAGAAAAGAGCTTGAGGAAACTAAGCAAGAGAAGGTTGAGGTTGACCCCCCCATAGCTCGATGGGACCCAATAATGATCAGTTGTTGTAAGAGCATGAAAGTTGGGAGGTTTGATACCAGGCACTAGAAATGGCTAATAAGAAACAAGACCAAACCCAAAAAAGGGCCAATGAAGGGCAAGAGAAGGGTGATGCATCGTATGAAGTGGATAGGGATTGTGAAAAACAATGTATCTCCCTATTTTCTGATGAGATAGAGCACGATGAGCCATTGGTCAATTTTAGTGCTCCTAAGTGCCCAGTCTATCATAGTACCAGAGATTTTGTAACTCATGTGCAACACTTCAAAAAGGCTATGGCCCGTGTGAGCCTTACCCAAGAAAAACGAGTTTCCATAATGTGTAAGTTGTTCATTGCTACCCTTTGTAATGGAACATAGAAGTGCTTTAACAACCTAGCACACCGTACCATAACCTCTTTTTCACAATTTTCTACGATTTTCATCACCAATTATGCTTATAACAAGCCTTTGAGGAATGAATCACATCACCTCTTCTCGATCACCCATGTAGGAGGTGAGCCTATTGAGAAGTAGATGAAGAGGTTTAGGGAAGAAAAGTTAGAGATAGCAGATTGCCCAACTTTATTGATATAGAGGCCTTAAGGCAAGGTCTATTGAAAAATTCTGATTTGTTTGCAGAACTGACTCAGACAGTCCCAAAGAAATTAGAGGAAGCTTATAGAGAGGAAATAAAATTCATCAATCTAGAGAGAGGGCTAGGGCTGAATAAAAATAGCAAGGAAACTATGGAAGGTCTACCAGAGAAAGAGAAGAAAGGAATAAGTCTGAACATGGAAAGCTAAGACAAAAGAGTTAACAAAAATAGGTGCTTCAAACGTAATCATAAGGCAAGCAACCAATAGGTCAGGAATAAGGGGCCTTGGGGAGGTCTCTATCTCCATTTAAAGGTCCTCTCTTAAGGGTGAGCCTGGCCCAAGCAGTATCAAGAATAAAGGAAGAGTAGAATGTTAGATGGCCTCCAAAAAAAGGGCTTTTTTAAGGGACACGTCTAAATGGTATGCTTTCTACAAAGATGTTGGCCATGAAATGAGAGACTGTTGACATTTGAAAAAGAAAATAAAGAACCTATTGGTAAGAGGGTACTTAAAAAGCCTCGTGGGATCCAATAGTAAAGGGATAGGGTGTTAGGTTGAGCATGAAAAAAATGAGGTTGCCTACTCCTTTAGGTGGAGAGATAGGCCCTCATAATGGGTCCAATGTAAGAACTATTCATACCATACATGAAGGCCTCAGGCTCAAAGGGACTTCCAACAACTCACGTAATAGGTATGCCAAAGACATGTGTGGCTCTCTACATGTCTACAATATAGAAAGGGCTAAGTCTTCAGCTGAAATCACCTTTACTAGGAAGGATGAGACCTCATATCCCTATGAAAACCCCTTGGTAATTACTCTGAGGATAGGATCTTGTGATGCCTTTTGGATCATGATCGACATCAAAATTTCCATTAAGCTTCTTTTTCTATCAACAACAAGGGTCATAGGTATAAAAGAAAATGACATAACAAGGAAAGAGCTACTCTTTGTGGGATTTAATAGTAGCATAACCTACACAATTGGAACTATGGTCTTTCCAGTCATGGCCCAAGAATCTATAGTTATGACCAACTTCATGGTAATTGATGTCCCAGCACACTACAATGCCATCCTTGGTAGACTATGGATACATAAGATGAAAGCGGTTCCATCCAACTTCTACCAAGTCATTAAAAACTTGACCAAAGAGGGTATAATGAAAATAAGGAGGGATTAAGAAAAGGCTAGAAGTTGTTATAATGCCACTATGAAAGGGACCACTCCCAAGTAGCAATCATAGTAGAGGCCTTTTCATAAATGGCCAAGAGGTACATGTCTAACATAGTCCTTCAGCATAAACACAGTACGAGATCTAGAAATGGGGAACCAGGAGGAAGACCACTCTCTAAAGCTAAGTATGGACTTGACAACGGAGGTGAGGGAGCATCCATCTCATTACTTGAAGAGGAATGTCAAAATATTTTCATGGAGGCCTATAGACATGCCTAAGATCGATTATGAGATTATAACCCATAGATTGAACATCGATCTGAAAGCTAGACCTGTCAAGCAAAGGAAGTGGAAGTTTCCCAAAGAAAAGAATGAGGTGACTAAAGGTCAAGTCACTACCCTTAAAGAGAGAGTGATTATTAGAAAGGTAAACTACCCCTCTTGGTTGTAAAATATGGTGTTGGTAAAAAAGGCTTATATGTCACTCGATATATGTATGGCCTTGATAAACTTAAATGATGCTTGTTCAAAGGATTGTTTCCCCCTCCTAAGCATTACTCAATTGGTTGATGTTTTTACCGATTTCAACATGATGAGTTTTTTTGGATGCATATTCTGGTTATCATCATATCAAAATGCACTTAGAAGATAAGGAGAAAACATCTTTCATCAACGAGGAAGGGACCTTTTTTTACACCAGAATGCCCATCGAATTGAAGAATGCAGGGGCCACTTATCAACACCTAGACAATATGATGTTTACGAACCAGCTGGGAAGAAATTATGTTGCATATATCGATAATATGGTGGTAAAGTTAGCACAATCGGTAGACCATGTCAAGGACTTGGAGGAAATCTTCTTTGAAATTCAAAGGTATGAGATGAGACTTAATACTAAGAAATGTTTTTTTGGTGTTCGTTTAGGGAAATTGTTAGGGTATCTTATATTTGCCTTTCTAATAATCACTCTCTCAACCTATTTTCATTTTGAAAATATGGAATCAAAGGTTGATATTGTGAACTGTGTGAACTTTTTAGAGGAAACACCTCTTATGTGTGTATCAAATGCAGTTGTGGAATGTCTTGAAATAAGCTCATGGTTGAAATATCCATTGAGGAGCCACCCAAACTACAGGTTAAACCTTTACCTTCTCATCTTTGTTATACATTTTTGGTTGATAACGAGACACTTCTAGTCATAATCTCGACTAATCTAAGTATGGAGCAAATGGAAACACTACTAAAGGTAAGCTTCAAAAGAGCTATAGGTTGGTCTATTTCCAACATCAAATGCATAAGCCCATCTACATGCATGCACAAAATCTTGCTAGAGGATGGAGCTAAACCCACCAGGGATGCATAATATTGCTTAAATCCCATTATGAAAGAAGTAGTGAAGAAGGAAATTGTCAAGTGTATAGACATGGGCATTATTTACCCAATATCAGATAGTGAATGGGTAAGTCTAGTCCAATGTGTACCAAAGAAAAAAGGAATCAATGTGGTGGAAAATGAGTCTAATGCGTTAATATCTACTAGAACTATCACAGGATGGAGAGTATGTATGGATTTTTGTAAAGTAAATAAAGCTACAAGGAATGATCATTTTCCTCTCCCATTCATGAATCAAATGCTTGACCAATTAGCTAGGCATTCATTCTTTTGCCTTCTAGATGGATACTCTAGTTATAACCAAATTTATGTGGTACCTGAAGATCAAGAAAATACCATCTTCACATATCCTTATGGAACTTTTTGTTTTAGGAGAATTCCATTTGGATTATGTAATGCACCTGCTACATTTCAACACTACATGATGGCCATTTTCTCAGACATGGTGGAGAAGCATCTAGAAATCTTCATGGATGATTTTTCGGTCTTTGGAAAATTATTTGATGAATGTCTACACTATCTCTCCCTAGTGTTACAAATATGTGAAGAAACAAATTTGGTTTTAAACTGGGAGAAATGTCATTTCATAGTACATGAAGGTATTATCTTGGGCCATAAAATCTTAGTTAATAGTATTGAGGTGGATAGAGCTAAGATAAAAGTGATTGAAAAGCTACCACCACCTACCAATGTACAAGGAGTAAGGAGTTTTCTTGGGCATAGAGATTTTTATTGAGATTCATAAAAGATTTTTCCAAATCTCCAAACCCTTGTGTACTCTTTTGGAAAAGGACATACCTTTCAAGTTTGATGATAAATTTTTAACAACATTTCAAGTGCTTAAAGAGAGACTAGTGTCAGCTCCAGTTATAGTCACATTGGAGTGGAATGAGCCCTTTGAGTTGATGTGTGACACAAGTGATTTTTCTATTGGAGCTGTTCTTGGATAGTGACGAGACAAAATGTTTTGTGCCATATACTATGCAAGTAAGACACTAAATAAGGCCCAAATGAATTATGCTACTACAAAGAAAGAGCTCCTTGCCATTGTATATGCCTTTGAGAAATTCATATCTTACTTGGTTGGTACCAAAGTGACTATCTACACGGATCATTCTGTAATAAAGTATCTCATGACAAAGAAGGATGCCAAACCAAGATTGATAAGTAGAGTGCTCCTTCTAATATAATTGGACTTGGAAATACGTGATAAAAAAAGGAACAAAAAATCAAGTAGCATACCATCTGTTTAGACTAGGGAGGGAAGTAAAAATGGATGATAATATGGTGATTGGGGAATCTTTTCTAGATGAGCAACTATTTTCTATAGCTCAAATAGAAGTCCTATGGTATAGAGACATTGCAAATTTTCTTGCTGCCAACATTCTTCCATTGAACCTCACATGGAAACAAAAGAAGAAGTTCTTCCATGACATTAAACAGTATTTTTGGGATGACCCTTACCTCTATAAAGAATGTGGTGATGGTACTTTGATAAGGTGCATCCCTAATGATGAAGTTGAAAGTATTCTTTACCATTGCCATATCTTAGATTATAGAGGTCACTTTGGGAGCACAAAAATAGCAGCTAAGGTACTTCAATCTAGTTATTTTTTTCCTACATTGATTAAAGATGCTGACAATTACGTAAATATATGTGATAGATGTCAAAGGATAGGTAATATTTCAAAAAGAGATGAGATGCCTCTGAATAGTATACTTCAAGTGGAACTATTTGATGTATGGGGCATCGACTTTATAGGACCATTTCCTCCTTCCTTTGGTAACCAATACATACTTGTAGAAGAGGATTACACATCAAAGTGGGAAGAAGCCATTGCTAGTAACAAATATGATGCCAAAGTTGTCATGAAATTTCTAAAGAAAAACATTTTCATTAGGTTTGGAACTCCTAGAATCATTATTAGTGATGGAGGAAGTCACTTTTGCAATAGAGAATTTAATTCCTTATTGTCTAAGTATGGGATTAAGCATAAAATGTCTACCCCCTACTGATCGGGGCAAAACCGACATCGCCGATCCTACCGATACTTTGGTTTTATCTATTTATAAAACTCTCGCAAGTGCACGAATCATTTCGTAGAAAATGATAAGTATACTCCCAAGGTCGATCTAAGGAAGGAATGTATGTGGTTTTTAATTTATTATTCAAACTTTTAAAAATGAAATTAAATCCTAAACATCCTGTCACGATATTTTGGAGTTTTGTGTTTTTAATCTAATAACATAAAAATAAACATAGATTCAATAAATATTTATGCAAATTTTATCATTTAAAATAGTGGAGTATTTATGGATATAATAACTAAGTTAATTATGCTTGCTCAAATTATTTAGGTTATTAAAGATATGAATTGATATTTCTTGCTCATATTATTTAGGTTAATTTTGGTGGGGTTAGATATTCTTTGTTAACTAAACAAATCAATTAACACCTATGGGTGGGGTTGATAACTAATTTGGTTAATTAAATTAATTCTTTTTTTCTAAGAGATTGAAAATGAACCATTTAAATGCCACCTTTGGTGGGGTTAGACAGTTTAAACTTTATTCAAGGTATCCAAATTAAACCTAAGAATTTAGTTATCCGAGTACTAACTTTCAAGTTTTAAAACCACTACTGAAAACATGTTGTTAATACATTTTCAGATAATAATTCTTATAAAAACTTTTGAAAGAGAGCTTCACTCTAACTACCGGGCGATTGTACCAACAAATAAAAGAGCACTACTCTAAATTAGACTGGATAACTAAACCTTAAAATCTAATTTTTAGATTTAAATTTGTAATGAAAAATAATATATTTCTCTCTAATATTCTTAATATAAAAGAGCAATACCATCCTTTGTAATGCACGAAAAGAAGTTTATGATGCTTTCCATGTTAATTTTTAGACCAAAACAACCGGGTAATGACATTAATGTCTACTTGGAGCCTCTTATTGATGACTTGAAGAAACTTTGGGATGAAGGAATTTAAGTGTATGACTCATACAAAAAGGAGTAGTTTAATCTTAAAGCAGTGGTATTGTGGACAATAAATGATTTTCCGGCTTATGGAAATTTGTGTGGACATATGACCAAGGGGTACAATGCATGTCAATATGCAGTGAGAAAACTTGTGCTCAATATCTAGTTCATTCAAAAAAGATTTCTTTTGCTGGACATACTTGATTCTTGCCAAAAGGGCATAAGTTTCGATCTCGAAAGAAAGGTGTAAGTAACAATGAAGAAAAAGATACTCCAGTGGCTTTGCAGGGAGAAGAAGTGTTACACAAATTACAAGGTATGATCTTCAAGAAGTTGGGAAAATGGGACTTAGTTTTGAAAGCAATGGCTAAATTACAACGAAAATTCAGAGGAACAAAAAAAGGAAAAGAAATGCAAAAAGAAAAAGGTTGTATAGGGAAAATAAAATTCAAAATGATTGCAAAAAAGAAGGTAAAACCTAACATCGGTGACAAATGTTGGAACAAGATGTCAATTTTTTGGAAGTTGCCTTATTGGGAAACATTGCCTATACAACATATACTAGATGTGATGCACACAGAAAAGAATATTTGTGATACTCTAATTGGAACACTTCTTGATATTCCTTTTAAAACAAAGGATGGTATTGCTACCCGCTTGGATTTAAAAGAATTGGGAATTAGAAAAGAACTGGCTCCAATTAAACAAGGAGCACGGGTTAAGTTACCTCCTACTTGTTTTACACTTTCTAGGGATGAAAAGATAACATTTTGTAAATGTTTATTAGGATTGAAAGTTCCCGAAGGTTACTCATCAAATGTTAAAAACCTAGTATCAATGCAAGACTTAAAGTTATATGGTTTAAAATCACATGATTGTCATGCTCTTATGCAACAATTATTGCTGGTGGCAATTAGATCAATTCTTCCAAAGCATGTTCGTCGTGAAATCACTCATCTTTGTTTTTTCTTCAATTCCATTTGCAAGAAAAAAATTGTAGAATCTAAGCTACATAAAGTACAAGTTGAACTTGTTGAGAAATTATGCTTACTTGAAAATTATTTTCCACCTTCATTTTTTGATATCATGGTTCACTTAACTGTTCACCTTGTTAGAGAAGTACAATTATGTGGTCCTATATACATGCGATGGATGTATCCTTTTGAAAGATTCATGAATTTTTTGAAAGGTTATATTCGTAACCATAATCGACCAGAGGGGTGCATAGTTGAGTGTTATAATGCAGAAGAAGCTATTGAGTTTTGCTCTGAGTATCTATCTGGTGTATCCATAATTGGAATCCCTTAGCCTAGGTTTTCATTGGGTAGTGGTTTAGAGAATATTGGTGAACCAATAAGTTCAGGCTCAGTTGAAACCATCGTGCAAGTTCAATGGGAACAAAGTCATCATTTGGTGCTTGCAAACAATAAAGAGATTGAACCATACATAAGGTAAAAATGGTTTCATTTAAATCTACATTTCATAATTTCTTAAATTATCTTTTCATATGTTACTCACATTACTCATATGCAATAGGATGTACATGGATATGTTAAAGCGCGAACCTCGTAACGGGAGAAAAGGAGAGAAATGGTTTCAAGATGAACACAATCGTAATTTTATTTATTGGTTTCGAGATAAAGTTATGGACGAGTTAAGTGTTCCTAATAATTCCATCACAGAAACTATAAGGTGGCTAGCAAAGGGGCCGCGGTATGATGTTATCAAGTATCCTGGATATGTTATAAATGGTTTTCGATTTACAACAAAGGCAAGGGATGAAATTCGTGTTAATCAAAATAGTGGGGTTATGTTAAATGCTCAAGCTTTGCAATTTGCAAGTTCTAAGGATAATAACCTGGTACTATCTGAAAGGACTTATTATGGAGTTATTCAAGAAGTTTGGGAGTTAGAATATCATATGTTTCGTGTTCCATTATTCTTGTGTGATTGGGTTGATGATAATCAAAGTGCAATTTGTAAGAGCGAATTAGGATTAACTCTTGTTAACCTCGGTAAGATAAGTCATCGAGATGACTCATTCATCATGGCCACTCATGCTAACCAAGTATTCTATGTAGAAGATCCTATAGACACAAAGTGGTCAGTTGTGTTGATATCGCTTAAGCGAGAGTTTTATCACAAAGAGGAAGAATTAAACGAAATTTTGTCTGAATATGGATCTTTTGCGAGCAATATACCTAACTCAAATTATGCTAATGATTTAGAAGATGATAATTCAATATATATGCACAATGATTGTAAGCCAACTTGGATTGATCGAGGAAGATAACTTTTTCTTTATTTGCATTGTTTTTGTTAGGTATGTATCGTAAAATATTGAATGTGTTTGTTTCTATTTACAACTTACGTATATAATATGATTTTATTATTTATATTCGATTATAAATTGATATATATATATATATATATATATATATATATATTCATTTATAATGTTTTCATTCTCTGTCTATAGGTATATGGATTCTAATGAGATTGTTGACGATCGTGACAAGGATGAAAGAGTTAGTAATGAACATGACTCCACTGATGAGGAGAGTTCTACGAATGATGATACTTCTTTAGATATGGAAAGACCATCTAAAAGAAGGAAAAAAGAAAAAATTTAAAAATGGTAGAGGTATAACAAAGATGTAGAAAATTGCTAAATCAACGTGCATAAGAAAAATTACAATTGAATTTGATAATGAATGCAACCAAATTGGAAAGAAGGGAACAAAAATGATTAGTTGGATATGTGTGTTAGGAAAAACAATGATTCAGATTATTTATAATGATTGGCGAAAGGAAGTTTCTCAAGCAGATAAAGACATGATATGGGCAACATTGAATGTAAGTATATATATTGCACTTGTACTTTTTGGTCCTTTCTTAATTAGTTTTATTGTTAAATTTTCATGTGAATTTATAGGAAAATACAATCTTCCAAAGGCATTCAAACATAAGTGCCTTAAGACGGCTGCTTCGGGATGGAAGACATTCAAAAAGAATTTGAGGAAAAAATACATTAAGCCTTATTTGGACCCATTGAATGAGAAGAAGCTATACGAACCACCTAAGAAGTATGAATGGGTACACAATGATTGGTATGCGTTTGTGAATTATACATGATCTGAGAAATTCAAGGTATTATTGAATACAATTATATGTAATATTATCATTTAATATTTTGAATTCATATGCTCTCACAAATCAACGTTCATATATGTGTTCTTATTAGAAATCAAGTTGCGAACATGTTGAGTTGAGAAAGCATAATGAGTATAATTATCATACAGGAAGAATGGGTTTTTCCAACCTAAGAATTCAATTGGTGAGTTATTAAAATTAAGTTTGAATGGTAGTTTGTTAGATATTTAGGTATACAATGTTTTCATAACTCATTATACATATTTATAGGAGTCAAATAGTGGTGGTACACAAATTCAACAATCTCATGTATTTATCGCAGCTAACACTCCTAAAGAAGGAGAGTTCAAAAGTAAACAAGTTCAAGATAAAGTGGAAAAAGTGGTAATATATTCAACATGTTAGATAATATGTTATGATTAATCAATTATATTTATGCTTATTAGTTTATGTTTGAATTTATATAGAGTAAAATACAAGATAAGATTGACAGTGGTGAGATTGAAGAAGAGATGGGTGTAGATGCAATGGTAATGACATTAGGGAAGGATCATCCAGGTCGTCTTAAAAGATGCTCCCAATATACAACATCTACTGAATATTTTGGCATGCCTAGAAAGTGTACTAATTATCCATCCAATGAAATGGTAAATATCTTAAATGAGATGGTGTTAATGAAGGAAAAGCTTGCAAGGTTTGATACCATGAAGGTAGAGATAGATGCACTAAGAGCTGAGTTACTAGGAGAAAGGAGTGTGGGACATTCAAGTCATTATCCAGAACATAATCATCCAATTGATAGTTCTAATGGGACTCCTTGTACAAATAATATTACACCTACATCTACACCACACATTCAACGAATTGCCACTCCTTCTAATGTGCCTACATTTCATATAGGATTAGTTGTAAGTAATCTTCAATATTCATTCTTTTTTATATTTTAATTTTGATTTGTGTGGTGTTTAAGTCATAGTATATATGTTTGTTCTAATACTATATAGGGAAGAAATTGTTTGCTTGCATATGAGACACCATCTCGTATTGTGGCACGTGGGAGGGTAGGTGATTCCTCTAGTGGTGTTTGTCATGGACAACCTTTGAACGGGAGTTGGAAGGTTTCTGTTGTGGATGATATTGAAAAGAATTGTCCCTTACCTATACCAACAAGGGAACATAATACAGTTACATAAGCAGTCAATTCATTTGTTGCTTGGCCTCCATATCTCGTCATATTAGGAAAGGATGTAGTAAGGATATTTTCTTTGTTGTTTATATATTGTTTTCATTATTGATTAATTTTAAAATATAAGTATAATTTTATTAGATTTATTCATATTGTGAATAAATAGGATTTGAGTAAGGAGAAATCAAAGTTACCTATTACCATTGGCAACAAAAAAGGAAGCTCAAAGGAAAAAACGATGGACAAAATATCTTCTAAGAAGCCTGCTTTGGTACCAACAAAAAAACCAATTTCATATACTTATAACCAAACTAGTGGGTTTCCGAAGCATTTTAGATTTCTTATAGTTTCATGCTCATCTGCATCTTCGGTTAATGATCTTGCTATTAAAGTTCCAATGAAAGTTCAAATCTTAGGCAATGAATTGCCTATTTTTCTATCAGTTGAGTGTGTAGAACAATTTTACACAAAGGTGGAGATTGGCTATTCAGTTGTCAAATTGTGGAGACGGTTAGTTTATTTGATTTTAATTTATTTTTAAATTTATGATACGTTAAAAGTTATCACTTGATATTTTATTTTGATTGTATTCTTGTCATTAATTTTTGAACTTATTTCATAGGCGATGCTATGATGAGTTGAAAAAAAAACATTTGAATGATGTGATTAAATTTATTGATCCAAGTTGGTTGTATGTCACTAAGAAGAAGAGAACATGAACTCAAATTGCGAGACAAGTTTTTGAAAGGATGCAAAATACTCAAGAGGGAGATAAGTGGATTATTCCATATATTGGAGGATAAGTTGATTAGTTGTATAACATTTATGAAAAATTATGTTATGTAATCAAATGCATTTATCAATATATATCTTACTATAAATTGATGTAGGTACCATTGGATCTTAATTGTGTATGAGCCATTCATAAATACCATTTATTATTTGGATTTAATGTGGGGTGAAGTGTTCTCTGATATTGAAAACATAATGAATGAGTAAGTTATATTTTAAAAAAATAATTTAATGTTCTTGTTAACAGTAAGTTCAATGTATCTTCTCAATTAACTCTTATTTATTTTACCTTCATTATATAGAGTTCATATTATGTTCAATGATCATCAAAATCGAAGGTCTCAAGGTTTACCAATATGGTCTAGAATGAGAGTAAGTTATAATTAATGCATGGTTTATTAAACTCCTTAAATTCAATCTTGTAGATTTTTCATATCTATTGGCTATTCACTAAAAGTACTAACAATATTTACTGATAATATCTATGTAATGTCTTTTTGATTAGATAATATATATTAATCTTACAACTCAATTTTCATTCTAATGAATAGTGTCCTAAGCAAGATGATTTGGTAACATGTGGGTATTATGTCCTTATGTTTATGAGGATAATTATTGGCAATTGATCGGGGCAGAACCGACATCGCCGATCCTGCCCGTTACTTTGGTTTTATCTATTTATAAAACTCTCGCAAGTGCACGAATCATTTCGTAGAAAATGATAAGTATACTCCCAAGGTCGATCTAAGGAAGGAATGTATGTGGTTTTTAATTTATTATTCAAACTTTTAAAAACGAAATTAAATCCTAAACATCCTGTCACGATATTTTGGGGTTTTGTGTTTTTAATCTAATTACATAAAAATAAACATAGATTCAATAAACATTTATGCAAATTTTATCATTTATAATGGTGGAGTATTTATGGATATAATAATTAAGTTAATTATGCTTGCTCATATTATTTAGGTTATTAAAGATATGAATTGATATTTATTGATTCTCTCTTTTTATATGAATACCACCTTTGGTGGTTAGATATTCTTTGTTAACTAAAACAAATCAATTAACACCTATGGGTGGGGTTGATAAGTAATTTGGTTAATTAAATTAATTCCTTTTTCTAAGAGATTGAAAATGAACCATTTAAATTCCACCTTTGGTGTGGGTTAGACAGTTTAAAGTTTATTCAAGATGTGTAAATTAAACCTAAGAATTTAGTTATCCGAAAGTACTAACTTTCAAGTTTTAGAAACCACTACTGAAAACATGTTGTCAATACATTTTCAGATAATAATTCTTATAAAAACTTTTGAAATAGAGCTTCACTCTAACTACCTAAGCGATTGTAATAACAAATAAAAAAGCACTACTCTAAATCAGACCGGATAACTAAACCTTAAAATCTAATTTTCAGATTTAAGTTTGTAATGAAAAATAATATATTTCTCTCTAACATTCTTAATATAAAATCTTGAATAAAAATAAAATCAATTCATTTTAGAGATTTTTACCTATTTAATATTTCGCAAGCATAACAACGTTATTATTATATCATGTTTACAAATAGCCAACACAGTTAAATTTAATCACAAACAAATTAAATATAACATGTAAGAATAAAGCATAAAAAATAACTGTAAAGAAAATAAAATCCTTACAGAACTTCGATGCTATTCCCGTTGCTGGAAAACCTCCAAGCGGAATTTGCACTCCCATTTATTGAATCAAAAAGCTAATAAATTACAAAAACATAACTAGTTCTTCCCAAAAAGGGAAGAACTCTAAAACTAAGAGAAATTAACTAAAAACTAAGAAAAACTAAAAAAAACCTAAAAATCTAAGAAAAGAGAGAAAGAAAGAAGAGAGAAGTGTGTTTTGAGGTGTGTTTGAAGTGAAGGGAAGGGGGGTATTTATAGGTGAGGATGGAGAGAAAAAGTAGAGAAAAAAAATGTAAAAAAAATGTAAAAACGCGGATTAGTGATTGCTGACGTCATTTGATGACGTCAGCATGACGGGGGCGGCTGCACTGTGCGCGCGGATGAACAGTTCCCGCGGATGAACAGTGGGCGCGGATGAACAGTGGCGGAGCTGGGTGCCTACATGTAGCGGTGCCAAGACGGCGGCGCGATTTTCTACTTTCTGACATTTTTGTCCTTTTTGACCCATTTTGTCCAATTTTTCCATATTTGTTGACCTTTACCCATTTATTTATTAATATATTTGTGATGTATTGCTTCCAGTATTCCTCTTTGAGTTTTTAAGTTGCGTTTTTAAGCCAAAATACCTGAAAAACAATAAAAATACCCGTGATTCCGAAAAAGACAAATTTATATAAATATATGATAAAACATATAAATATATATATTTTTAATCAATTAATATCCATAAAATCATGTTTATTTTAGTGCTTTTTGAGCACTCATCACAACTCGACCCAATCCAGCTTTCTAGTCCCTTAGCAAGAGAAGCGATAAAACTAAAAATTAAACTATCCTAAATCACTTCCGTAGATTGACACGGTTGCATTTAGCCTATGCAACAAGCCTTTAAACCCCTAGGTTGCCCTAGTGGACGAGTTTGAGTCTCGTGAGGGTTTTCAGTAATGATACCCACAAACATTGAACTAAATGTAAAAATTAAAAGAAATAATAACAACAATCAACTTAAAAACTAAAATTACAACAAAATCAAAAATTAACGTTTAAGAATAAAAGAAAACAACATATCACAAAAATGTCTCATACTTTTTAATCTCCTTTAAGATCATAATTAAAATCTCAAGCATAAGTTATTTTAATCTTTTTAAACAATCATGATTTATTATAATTATTAGTGGAAATCATTTTCATATTTCATATCAAAAATGTATCAATTTAATTTCACCCAATTTCAAGATTTCATAAATCCGAATTCGCTCGACTCTATTCCTCACAAGTCAATACTCTCAAACACCGAATCCTATGGGTTCAAACACATACTAATTTATATATGAAAGAGTTGATGTATAGAAATGAACTAATATGTTCGTGATATGTATAAAGAAGAAAGGCTCAAAGTGTTATTTTGACGTTGATTTCATAGAAGGAATCAAATGTATAAATTATAAAGATATCATATATAAAAATTATTTTCATGCATAAATCAAACTTCATTAAGAAAAATTTCAAGATATATGCCTTTTACAAATGAAGAAATAGCAATGACTTTTTAGGGAATTACTTCCTATATCTTTCTTTTGTAATTAGCCTTTACTCACAATTTTGTAGGCAATGTGGGTCATAGTATGTAGATTATACTATATATTCTTTCTCTCTATATTTTTCTCAAGATATTTTTCAATATATATCATTTTTAGAGAGTCAACCCATTGCATTGTACATTTTTTTTTGGGTAATACGGGTCATAGTATGTAGATTATACTATATATTCTTTATCTCTCTATTTTTGTCTCAAGAGACTTTTCAATATATATCATTTTTTTTGAGAGTCAACCCATGTACGACATTGTACATTTTTTTTTTTTTTTTTAGGATTTTGGTGAGTGGTTAATTTTGTGCGGGTTTTTTTGTTTGATCTTGGTTTAGGTAACTGTATATGTCTCTTTTTTTTTGTAATCATGCACGAATGAGATAAAAGCATATACTATCAATTTCTACTCAAATCATTTAATCTAAGCAAAAATAATAATAAAAAATATACGATACTCTATTAAGATGAGAAAAATTCATACATTCAATATTAATGCCTATAGAGATCATCTAAGAATTTGAAGAAATAAGAAATGTGTTTGGAGTAGAAAATATATATTTCACTCTCAATAAGGGAAATTAGGCTCAAATTATATCTCACAAAGGTAGTCTCCACTAAAACAAATTTACAAACACCGATTTTGGGTTTAACATAATTTCTACATCTTATCAAGAAATACTAGTTATGACAAAAATTAACTAATTATCAAAAATAATTACATAATATTTCATGATATGTTTTCAAAAATTAATCTAACAGTACAAAAGACTTAACTATTTACTTAAATTTGATTTAAAGAAATGATAAATTTTTGTGAGAAATTTTTTTTTTTAATTCCAAAAATTACTAAATCACACAAGGAAAATAAAACCAAACACAAAAAATGAAGATGTGAACATAAAAAAGAAAAAAAATTAATAATTGTTTTTATTTTTTATTTTTTATTTTTTGAATTTTTGTTTTTTTTTTTGAATTTTTAAATTGTTAAATCTTTTTTTTTCTTTTCTAATTAAGCATGGTAACTTTTCACCACCCCCAACCTAGAACTTACATTGTCCTCAATGTAACAACTGTAAATTAAAGATAAAGAGAAAAGAGAAGAACGATTACCTATTTCTTGAGAATGTGTAAGTAGTAATGGAGAAATGCAGGTGCATTCATCATATTCATCATTAAAGTGTATACAGACAGATTGCTGTGAACTTCTAACAACTCAACAAATATTTTTAGTTTTAACAATTTAAAAATTATTCACATATAATTAAACTAAAATAAACAATAAAAATTAAATAAAAAAATTACCTAAAATGATGGGTTGCCTCCCATCCAGCGCTTAGTTTAACGTCTTAGCAAGACGTGAATTGGGATTGCATTTTAAGTAAACTCACCGCCTCATCAACAGTCAATCAAACCTACAAGTAAGACAAGGTTGTCTACCTATACTTTTTCAGTCATGTCCTATGGATTTTTAAATTTTTCTGTACTTAAAACTAGGGACATGCTTGTGAGTTTTAGATAATCCATGTCTTAAAGGCATCAAAACACAATTGTACCTAGATCAAACAAAACAACTAACTCCTTAGATTGTAATTAAAATTTTTAAAATTTTGGAGATGGTTTCAGATTTTTTTTTTTTTTTTTTGTTTTTTTGGTTTTTTTTTTTTGATTTTTTAAGTATAATATCTAAGTTAAAATAACATAATCAGTATTAACCAAGAGTGCTCCCAGGAAAGAATGGTGGTGCAAAGGCTCCTTAAAAACCATCCTCCTAGACAGAACAACGTTCTAGAAAGACTAAGCACAAAGGCTTCCAAGAACTAGTCTCCTGTATTTAACTCTCTTAGATCTTTACTTTTCATGCTATTAAAATTAAGTTAATTAAGTTAAGTTAAATAAAAATTTAAGTTAATTAAGTTAAGTTAAGTAAAAATCTAAGTTAATGAAAATGTAAGTTAATTAAAAAGCTAAGTTAATTAGGTTAATTTAAATAAAAATTTAAGTTAATTAAGTTAATGAAAATCTAAGTTAATTAAAAAGTTAAGTTAATTAAGTTAGTAAAAACTTAAGTTAATTAAGTTAAATGAAAATTAAGAGAAAAAAACATAGTAAAAAAAATAATAAAATAAAATAAAATAAAATAAAATAAAATAAAAATAAAATAGAATAAAATAAAATTAAAAAAAATAAAATAAAAAATAAATTAAAATAAAATAAAATTAAAAAGTTAAAAAAATTGAATTTTTTTTTTATTTTTTATTTAAAAAAATAAAATTAAGATTTAAAAAACTTAAAATTAAATGAAAAAGTTTTTTTTTATTTTTTTTTTACTTTTTTTATTTTTATTTTTTTTATAATTTTTTTATTTTATTTTATTTTTTATTTAAAATTTATTTAAGTTTTTTTAATTTTTTTAATTTTTTAATTTTTTTAATTTTTTAATTTTTTAATTTTTTAATTTTTTAATTTTTTAATTTTTTAATTTTTTAATTTTTTTAATTTTAATTTTTTTATTTATTTTTACTTTTTTTTACTATTCTTGAACGGTAAGTTTTATTTATTTTTTTTATTATTATATTTTTTTTTATTATTATGAAATTTGAAATTTGAAATTTTTTTTTTAAATTATTTTAATTTTTATTTATTTATTTATTTATTTATTATATATTTATTATTTTTTTGTTTTTTTTTATGAGAGAAAAAAAAATTATTTTAATTTTTATTAAATTTTTGTTTTTATTTTACTATTCACAAACAACAAAAAAAAAATTTAATTTATTTTTGTTTTTTTTTAATAAAAAAAAATCACAATTATTTACAACACAAAAAGTTTTTAAAATTTTGATAAATAATTTAAAAACACTATTCCTTCCCCGGTAACGGCGCCAAAAACTTGATACCATCCACTTAAATCCGCCAAAACTTGATCTAGGCATCCCGAGCAGCGATCCGCACCAAGTACTTTGGTTTTATCTATTTATAAAACTCTAGCAAGTGCACGAATCATTTCGTAGAAAATGATAAGTATACTCCCAAGGTCGATCTAAGGAAGGAATGTACGTGGTTTTAATTTATTATTCAAACTTTTAAAACTTAAATTAAATCCTAAACATCCGTCACGATATTTTTGGGGTTTTGTGTTTTTAATCTACTTACCTAAAAATAAACATAGATTCAATAAACATTTATGCAAATTTTATCATTTATAATGGTGGAGTATTTATGGATATAATAATTAAGTTAATTATGTTTGCTCATATTATTTAGGTTATTAAAGATATGAATTGATATTTATTGATTCTCTCTTTTTTATATGAATACCACCTTTTGGCTCAAGTTAGATATTCTTTGTTAACTAAACAAATCAATTAACACCTATGGGTGGGGTTGATAACTAATTTTGTTAATTAAATTAATTCCTTTTTCTAAGAGATTGAAAGTGAACCATTTAAATGCCACCTTTGGTGGGGTTAGACAATTTAAACTTTATTCAAGGTGTCCAAATTAAACCTAAGAATTTAGTTATCCAGTACTAACTTTCAAGTTTTAAAACCACTATTGAAAAACATGTTGTCAATACATTTTCGTATAATAATTCTTATAAAAACTTTTGAAATAGAGCTTCACTCTAACTATGCAAGGTACCAACAAATAAAAGAGCACTACTCTAAATCGACGGATAACTAAACCTTAAAATCTAATTTTCAGATTTAAGTTTGTAATGAAAAATAATATATTTCTACACATTCTTAATATAAAATCTTGAATAAAAATAAAATCAATTCATTTTAGAGATTTTTACCTATTTAATATTTCGTAAGCATAACAACGTTATTATTATATCATGTTTACAAATAGCCAATACGGTTAAATTTAATCACGACAAATTAAATATAACATGTAAGAATAAAGCATAAAAAATAATCAGAAGAAAATAAAATCCTTACAGAACTTCGATGCTATTCCCGTTCGGAAAACCTCCAAGCGGAATTTGCACTCCCATTTATTGAATCAAAAAGCTAATAAATTACAAAAACATAACTAGTTCTTCCCAAAAAGGAAGAACTCTAAAACTAAGAGAAATTAACTAAAACCTAAGAAAAACCTAAAAACCTAAAAATCTAAGAAAAGAGAAAGAAAGAAGAGAGAAGTGTGTTTTGAGGTGTGTTTGAAGTGAAAGGGAAGGGGTATTTATAGGTGAGGATGGAGAGAAAAAGTAGAGAAAAAATGTAAAAAAATGTAAAATCATGCGGATAGTGATTCATTGACGCCATTTGATGACGCCAAGATGACGGCGTCGTGACCATGCGTTCGATGAACAGTGGGGCACGGATGAACAACGTTGATGAACAGCATGGGCACTGGATGAACAGTGCGTTCACGCGATGAACAAGTTGGCGCAAGGCCATGGGCGGCTACTATTACGGCGCGATTTTCTACTCGACATTTTTGTCCTTTTTGACCCATTTTGTCCAATTTTTTCCATATTTGTTGACCTTTACCCATTTATTTATTAATATATTTGTGATGTATTGCTTCCAAGATTCTCTTTGAGTTTTTAAGTTGCGTTTTTAAGCCAAAATACCTGAAAACAATAAAAATACCCGTGATTCCGAAAAAGACAAATTTATATAAATATATGATAAAACATATAAATATATATATTTTTAATCAATTAATGTGCATAAAATCATGGTTATTTTAGTGCTTTTTGAGCACTCATCAGCAATCCACTTGTTTCTATTATTGACTTGGTAATAATTTTGATAATTTTGTGTATTTTTATTTCTTATTTTATTCATGATTTTAATTTTTTAGTTAATTAGCTAACAATATATATATGTATGTATTATTATTATTAAGCGCGTGCGTATATATGGTACATTACAACTTAATCGCAGAAGGAACTTACACTGAGCACTGTTGATGAGATGCTAATGAAGTGTAATTCACCAATCGATTTCATAACTATAACCCACCATATAGTCAAATAAAATGGTAAGGTGAATGATGTGGGATGTTTATGATCGGTTTTTTAATCAAAAATCTAGATTTTTGCTTCATTTTTAGAACAAGAAGTAGATAGGACTCTTTGCGGTGTTATTGATGTTGTATATGCATGATTATAGTCATGTAATACGATGTTGATATGCTCATATATGGTAGATGCTTGTAATATTCATAGTATTGTCCAACGCTTGCGGGGACCCTTCTAACAGATCTTTTATGCATAATTAATGTGGGTATTAGTAAATAATAATGTTGCTACTGTTATTTATATGGGTAGTACTAAATAATAATGTTATTGTTGTTATTGATATGGGTATTACTGATTTTGTTGAATTGTATCTCAATTTTTCATTTTATATCGAGTATCATAAATTTAATTAGAGGCTAGATAAGAATTCCATGATTGTCACTCTTGAACAGGTTGAAGAACTAGTTATTATGGACCATTTGTTGTATGTGCAGGAACAAATGTAGGTTGAAGAACTTATTGTGTAAATCTGAGGTATTGCTTATATTCATGTAATCTGGATGTTGGTATGCTCATATATAGTAGATGCTTATAATATTCATAGGTATTGTCCAATGCTTGCAAGGACCCTTCGTCTGTATCTCTGTTATGCATAACTGATATGGGTCTTACTAAATAATAATGTTGTTGTTGTTATTGATATGGGTATTGTCCAATGCTTGCAAGGACCCTTCGTCTGGATATCTGTCATACATAATTGATATGGATGGTACTAAATAATAATGTTGTTGTTGTTATTGATATGAGTAGTACTAAATAATAATGTTGTTGTTGTTATTGATATGGGTATTGTCCAACGCTTGCAAGGACCCTTCGTCTGGATCTCTGTCATACGTAATTGATATGGATGGTACTAAATAATAATGTTGTTGTTATTATTGATATGAGTAGTACTAAATAATAATGATGTTGTTGTTATTGATATGGGTATTGTCCAACGCTTACAAGGACCCTTCGTCTGGATCTCTGTCATGCGTAATTGATATGGATTGTACTAAATAATAATGTTGTTGTTGTTATTGATATGGGTAGTACTAAATAATAATGTTACTTTGTTATTGATATGGGTATTACTAATTTTCTTGAATTTTATCTCAATTGTTTTTGTTTTATATTGAGTATCATAAATTTACTTTTAGGCTAGATAAGAATTTCATGATTGTCACTCTTGAATAGGTTGAAGAACTATTTATTTTGACATTTGTTGTATATGCAGGAACAGATGTAGATTGAAGAACTTATTGTGTTAATCTAAGGTATTGCTTATATTCATGTAATCTGGATGTTGGTATGTTCATATATAGTAGATGTTTATATTCATAGGTACTATCCCAAGGTGTCATTTATTATAGACATTTTTATGACATTATAATTATGATGTAACCTATATATTAAGAATAAATAAGTAAAGAGAACTATTATGTTTTGGATGTTGTATATGCAGGATTATATTCATGGAAACTGGATGTTGGTATGCTTATACTAGATGCTGTTTTTTATGGAGAAATTAATACATGCTGCCAAGGACAAAGATTTTGAAGAATAGCATTATTACAACGGGACTTACTCTTTTTCAGATTGATTTAGATTGTAGACTATTAGCAGCTTTAAAGTTGTTTCTTGTATTTTTTTTTATATTTTTGGAATTCTTTAATTAGTTAGTTTTTATTATGTGTTTTATTGTATCATTTTTTATTAAACTCTTAATGTAATATCTCTTTTAAATTTAATATAATTAATCTTAATTTTTTTATTTTTTTCAATTTATATTTGAAAATTTAATGTAATAATAATTCATTTTGATTATCTATGGTCGCGGTTATATAGTAAAACCGTCACCATAGGTAAGACTTATGGCATCGGTTATAGCAAAACCGAGGGCATAGGTCACACACCTCGGTTATTAAAAAACCGAGGCCATAGATACCACTTATAGCCTCAGTTATTGAAAAATCGAGACCATAGGTAATGATTTTTGGTCTCTCTCACTTAGGCCTCGGTTCTTATAACCGAGGTCATAAGTCTATGGTCATGGTTAAAAACCGAGGCCATAAGCACATATTTTAGTAGTGACGCTTTAAATTTTTTAACATTTATTTTAAAATATATTTAGTTTAAAAAATTAAAATATTAACATGATACTTATTATATTAAATTATTTAAAATATTAATATTAATTTTTATTATTTAACTATTTAGTAAGTATTTTTAGGTAAAATAAAATTATAAACGGTAAGAATAAACAAAATTGTGTAGTGTTAATCAAAATGTTATTTGTTTTATATTAAAACTATCTTTTTTTATAATTATATGCATATAAAATTTAATATATTTTTAGTTTCAATTAATCACATATTTAGTATTGGAATAATTATTATCTCCCCACACATAATTGTTTATAGTTATTTTTAGAAAAAAAATCAAAATTTTATGAATAATCACGATATTAATTATCTATGAATAAAATGTACATTTCTAATTGCAAGTTGAAGTATTTAAGATTATTAATTATTATTTTTAAACAAGTTAAATTGTATTAAAAAAATGACTTTACAAGAACACAGAGTACATTTAGCTTTAGTAACAATTTTGGATACTTTGAATAGCTTGGTATGGTGGTATCAATCTGAACAGCTTTCACAATGTAAACATCAAAAGATTCTTACAATTCTATCTAGGCCATCTAAAATCCTTCATTAGAAATATCGGGATAAAAGAAGATATCATTTTATAACTTCTAATAACTTGGAATGCAATCTGGAAAATGAGAAATGATAAAGTTTTTAGAGAAAAATCCCTAAATTTACTTAACTGAATTAATTATCTGAAACATTCCTATGGTGAGTTTAAACAAAGGAAAAATCAAGAAATGATAAAATAATACAAATGCTAGTATAAAACATTCGTGGATATTGTCAAATTTAATTTTGATGCTAGCTAAATAGACGATTGGAGTATCATTGATGTAATTACAAGAGAACATTTTGGTAACTCCCTAAGAATCTGGTGCAAACTTTTAGTGATTAAAAGTGATGAAGTAGCAGAATCCAAAGCATTATCCCTGACAATTGGATTGTCTAAAGCAATTGGATAAAAGAGATAATAGTTGAAGATGATTATAAATCAATTATTTACTACATGAATAATCAAGATAACAATCAACATCATGGGAAGTAAAACATTTTTTAGATGAAGCAAGAATATTATTTAATTACTTCAATATTTTGTTGCTTAATTGGGTTCCAAGAGAAAAAAATATTGTGGTACAAAAACAATTTTTTTCTCGACTATATTTGGAAAGGAAAATTTCTACATGAATAATTTTTTTAAAAAATTAACTATTGAGGTACCACATTTAGGTATTAATTTTATAGTTATAATTTTTAAGAATATTATTTATATAATTTTTTTAATTTAATGATAAATTTAATAATGAATAAAATCAGTACACAATTTAAAAAATTTAGCATATATATTTAATTTTATATATGTGTATTAAATTTTATAATTTTATCTTAAAACATAGGTAGCGAAAATTATCAAATTGAAACTTACCAGATTTTGTTAATGAAAGTTATTTTTAATTATGAATAGATTAGCTAAAGGGTAGTTACATAGATGATTTATGAAAGTATGATAAATTAAAGTTTTGCATAACGGTGAGATATGTAATCGCATATAAATAAAGTAACGTGAAAATATAAAGATTGACACATAAGATTTTTAGCTAAAAATAACCTAGATCATAACAATGACTAAAAAGAAAAACCACCGATTCTTCGAAATACCTAATTATCCGTTATGAAAAATAAAGTTCAAAAATTAAGACTTAATCTACCCACTAAGATAATGCTCCCTAGTAATCTACTTACAAGCTACTGCTTCCATCATAGTTTCTACAAGAAATTTATTCGGATCTTGAACAATGTTTCAATAACTTGAGTTACACAAGCAATCGAATCTGTTCTATTAGTACCAAAAACTTTAGCAAAATAACACAAGGGTGAATGTGTGCCCTAGATAGAGTCAATAATGAATAACCATAACTAGATGATTTAATCAATATATCAAATAAATTGAAATCAACTAGCAACCATAAACATAAGTTCAATAAAGATATCTTTTTTAAAGGTTAATAATCAAACCAAATAATTATGATGTGACACACAATTATTTGATCCAATAATTCAAGAATGAAAATAAAAATAAGTTATAAGAACATATAACCAAAATATTATAAAAGAATTAGGTTAATGAATTACTCAAACACAACCACCAATTTTTGATAGATTAAATAAATAAAGAAGCCTAAAGAATTATGATTCTATATTTGCAAAATAAGAGAGAAGTTAAGATGAAGAGAATACTCTTGTGTGGTTGATTGAAATAATGAGCAATGAGTTTTATTTATAGGAAAAATTAAAACCCTTAATCCTATGCAATTGATAAATATGTTTTCTATTACAAATAGGATTAGTAATACTCATTAATCAAGAAGACTATGATTTAAAGAAGAATTCTCGATAAAGTATATTTTTAACTATCTCTTAGACTAAGATTTAGCCTATAATTTAGGCTATATCTTGTCTAATATTTTAGCATATATCTTATCCTATAACTTAGCTTAAAATTTTGGACATATTTCAAAAACAATGAAGCACATTAAATAGTAGACTAATTGGTAATTTTATAAATTGGCTCAAGTTTAAATAAATATTTTGAATTGAAATCCTAGTTATTCGATCGATCCAGTCCAGACTCAATCGATCAAACTAATGAATTCGATTGCTAAAAACCCTTTCTAATCGATCCAACAATGATTAAATTAAACCCGTTCATTTTAGGTTAAATGGTGATCGTCATTTACGATCACTAAAACCATCCTAAAATCAGCCATTAAACAATGGCTAACCAAATATGGTCATAGGGAGCCGAAGGTCAAAGAACTCAAAGTATCTTCCCTTCTCATGGCACAAAAGGCACACACCAACTTCTTAATATCACAAGCAAAAACCCAAGAAGAACTCTTGAATATCATCAAACAACTATCAAATGAATCTCTTGGCCAAACATCTAGCATCAAGAAAGAAGAAGATTAAGATGAAACTCAATCACCAGATGAGACAGTTTCACCATCATCATCATACGGATCCCTACGATCGATTAAAAAAGAAATTTGATTCTTTTTGGGAAAAGAATAAATTATTTATCCCATTACGAAATTGGGTCTAAAAACCCATTATTATCGAGCCTATGTGCTCTCATTTTCATATTGGGTTTGCCAACCCATATATTAATTGGACTTGAGTGTCCATTTTATTTATTAGACCTGTGTGTCCATTTTACTTATTAATTGGACCTACATTTCCATTTCATTTTATTAAGGGTTAAAAGCCCATTTTATGTAAATGGCTAAGATAATAGCCCATCAGAAAGCCCATTCAATGGCCCATCAAATTCTTCAGCCTAACTAAAGTTACTATTGTTTTGGTAGTAAAACTTTGTGTGGAATGTTCAACAAGATACTATTCACAACACAATAAGGCATCTCCAATAATATCAAGTACTATTCATAATAGTACAAGCATCAGCACACATTTTATTACTCAATTATAAAAGGAAACCTCATTTCAGTTCAGAGGCATAGCTTCCATCCTTCAATCACTTCTAGACCCCATCATTTACATATCTCTTCCATTATCCATAACCTCTTTGATATCAGTTTTCAATTTGTAACCTTATTACCTTTATTATTTTATGAGTAAGTTTATATTTGTTTTATTTATAGTTTTTATTTTTATATTTTAGTTTGTAAACTTATGGCCAACTAAGCCGCCTAATCTATCAATATAATATGCTTGTTTATTAATCATGTGATCTTAATGTTTAGTATTGACTCTACGATCAATACCCCATATCCTTGGTGCATTTATGGTATCAGAGCCATGTATAGTTAGTATTCATAAGTATAGTTTGAACCTTGGATAATAGCATGTATGACTTTATGATTTGCTTATGAGATAATATGTAAGGTCGCAACATAAACACATAGATCCGAAGGAAGGGTAATAAGTCTCATTTAGGCAACGTACAACCATAAGGGCAATAAATCCTAAAAGTGTCGGTGGTAGTAATGGAAGACATAGTATCATATAAGCTGAAGAAAGTCATAAATACTATATGAAAAGATAGGACTAGAAAATTAATGTTAACCATTTCATGTATGATAACTTAGCATATCTTCATGACTTAGTCCCATGATTGTGGTACAATAATCTTGATAATTAGTTTAACATAAGTTTATAAGTTTTTATTTTATTTTGTTTTAATATTTTGTTTTAAATTACGTCTAATTTTCATTTTCCCACATTATCAAAATCATCATCTTCTTTAAGTTCGAAGAACAAAATTATTACCAGTAGTTCACTGTTGAAAACTTTTCAAAATCAATTGATCATTGGAAAATCCCAAAAGATCAAATTTATAAAACAAAGATGATGAATCCTTTCAAAATGGATTACATCATTAAAACTGAAGAGAGAAACATCCAACTTTCTTCACCTTTTTCAAAATGGATTACATCATTAAAACTGAAGAGAGAAACAACCAACTTTCTTCACCTTTTGAAACCATTGCATTGTTTTCAAAAGAATCATTACAAAAACATATTGATAAAAGTTTCAATTATGTTTATATAGGATTAGTCCAAGTTGGATTAAAACCCTTGACTAGAGATGGTTTAAACACATCAATTCTAGCGGTTCTAATAGATGCTAGACTTATCAATTTCAAGGATTCTCTATTAGGAACGATTGAGAGTAGCCTATGCTTAGGTCCAATAGCCTTTAATTGTTTCCCAAACTTTACAGTCTCCTTAGGTGACCAAAACATATTAAACTCACTTACATTACAGATCCAAACCCACAACTCTAAGGTATTACCAAGATCCATTGTAGTAGCCTTAATTTATAAGGTACATTATAAAGCTATGATGTCTGTGTGGGATACCCAACATATTCATCATTCCAAAAAGGGAGAAATAATTCTCATACAAACGGATCTTACAAGATCCAACAAAACTATTCTGAAACCTATTTGTTGGAGGCAAGTCTCATTACCCGATAGATGGCTTCTCGAAGGTATGACTCCACCTGAGTCTGAACCTCATCAAGCCCAAGAACCTATCCAAAATATAGAACTTAGGGAAATTACAGTATATATGGATGGTAGTATCGAACTTAGTTTTGATAGGACCAATAGTTTGAGATACTATTCTATCTCCTCAGTAGATGCCTCAGACTCAATACCTTTATATACACCATTCAAAACCAAACCTGGGTTCTCTACCTCACACATTCCTAGGACAAAAGTCAAGGTTGTATACTTTAGTACAATAGTACCCAAACCACTACACTGTTGACAAAACTTATGAGATGAGCGATTCACCTTAGCTGTCTCCAATTATTCCTTCAACACCCACTCATTCACAATCTCCATAAATCAATGTAGCCAATGAAGTATAAGATTTTAGACATAGAAACCCTACGTCTGGATATAGATATTCCTCAAAACAAATACCTCAAAAAATGGTTTTTAAAAACATACTCTGAAAGTGCTAGGGCAAGTAGCTTTAGAAAACACGCTAGGTATATCCAACAAAACCAACAAGACATATTATTTTTTGAATGGCTAGAAATTTATTAGGAAACCAAAGGAAAAGAATTCCCTTTCAAAACTAAAGCCAACCCAAAACCCATTGAATCAATTAAATCAATTGACATGGTTAACATAAAAAGAAAAATAGCCATTTGGAAAACTCCAGATGGTATAATCGAAGTTGAACATCCTCCATTAAGGCCAATTAGCTTCCCATATGTAGATATTATGATAGAAGCCTTTCCTTTTAAGAACCTTCAAGAGAACCAGGCGGCTAACCTCAAAAACATAGTTATCCAAAACAACTTTACCAATATTAGCCTAAGTACCTTAGGTAAACATCTCACTAGGATAGAGAAGAATTAAAAGACTAATTTTCCCTATACTTCCTAAAAAGCCATAGATAGTAAAGTTCAAAACCCTATATTTAAACCCTTCTAGATCTCCAAAATAGCCCAGGAAGAAATATCATCAACATTTGAGAAACTTCAAAAATGGAGCAATATCCACAAACTCCAATTAGAAGACTAAGCTTCAAATACAAAACTAGGTCTGGTTATACCTGAGTCTCCACCGAGTCCAAAACCAACCAATAACTAAAACCAAAGTCTTAATGTTCTTAACAATCAAGAACCTATTACCTCTGACGAGGATTCAATTCAGGAACTACTTCTTGGACCAACTAGTCAACTTCAAAAACCAGCTTGGTAAGAACCTTGTCCAGTTAGGTATCCACATGAAATAAGTACCCAATCTAGTCAAGTTATCCAGCCTAGGTATAACGTGTCTTCTATCTATATATGGAATATAGATGATATGAAAAAACATGAGATATTAAATGTCTTACAACAAATGACAATGTCGTCAAATGCATATAAGACACAAATTGGTACAACTGATAAATCAGTTGTAGAATTATTAATAGCTGGCTTCTTAGGCCAACTAAAAGGATGGTGGGATCACCATCTTTCAAAGCAATAACAATCAGATATCTTTAATGCAATATTGAATGGAGAGTATGGTGAACTTATACTCGATCAAAATGGAGATACGATCCAAGATGCAGTCTCTGTATTACTTTTTACAATATCACATCATTTTATGGGATATTCATCCCATTTAAAAGATAAAAACGTTGATCTTCTTTCAAACATATGATGTAAAATTTCAAAATTATAAAACAATATTCCTCAATAGAGTTATGTTAAGAGATTATTCTACGCAACCCTTTTGGAAGAAGAAATTCCTAGCAGGACTTCCTCCACTCTTAGGTGAGAAAACTAGAAACAAAATCAATGAGACATATGGGAATCATATCATTCCTTATGATCAATTAACCTATGGTGAGTTGATCAATTTTGTTCAAAAATAAGGTCTTCAGATTTGCCAAGATTTGAAAATCCAAAAACAAATAAAATAGGAGCTTAAAATCTCCATAAGAGAAATTGGATCATTCTGAAAACATTTTGATAGCATTTTCTCTACTAAAAAAATTGTGCAATTAATAAAGGCACAAGTGCAAAACATTCCCTATTTACATCTGGCAGATCCAACACTTCCTAAGATAGTAGAAACCAATGCCAATGAACTTGGCTATGGTGGGATATTAAAACAAGTCAAGAAAGATAAAAAAAACTTCTAGTTATATTTGTCTTTGCCATTGGAATGATTGTCAAAATAATTATTCCACTATCAAAAAAGAAGTATTAACAATAGTACTTTGTATTTCAAAATTTTAATCGAATTTATTAAATCAAAGACTTTTACTAAGAATTGATTATAAATATGCAAAATAAATTTTACAAAAGGATGTTAAAAACATAACATCAAAACAATTTTTTCTAGATGGCAAGCATTATTAAGTGTTTTTGATTTTGATATAGAATCTATCAGAGGAAAAGATAATTCATTACCAGACTTTCTAACCAGAAAGTTTCTCCAAAATAGGTACCAAAATGAGTAAGAAAAAGAAAGAAAAGGAGAAGAAGGAACCTTATCCCAATCTTTTCATCAAACCCTTTCTTCCTCAAAACCTATTATCACCTAGTCCTAAGTAACCCAGGATAAAACCTACAGAAGTAGTATCATCCTCCGAAAAAACCTTGGAAGAATCATTATTACAAGAACTGTCTCCCATATATGAAGTTCTATATCAAAGATATCCGAGACTGGATGCTTAGCCTTAAAGAAACCCTAGAACTCTTGTAGGCTACTTATGACAACATCCTAAGCTTAAGTTCCACTTCATCACCATCCGAGACAGAGGCCCCAGCCTCCAAAGGTAAAAAATAGGTATCAAAGGAAACAACGTCTTCCAAATCAAAAATGATTTTAAAACCATCAATTGGAACAATTTCTATTCGAGAGAGAAGGGTAATAACCTCTATTAATTCCATTTCCCAACAGGGAAAAAGGGAAGTCATTCCCAAATCAATTTCAAAACCATCATTTGAGTATTTTTCAAAACAACAAACTTAGATAGTTACTATTATTGAACAAGGATTTAATGACAAAAATCCTTATCTGTTAGTTCAAAAATTATTTGGCAAATGATTCTTCTATAAGTCTTTAGCCCATACAAAACTCCACAATACTATCAAAGTTTTTTTTGGAAATTATAGGTAGTGTGGAATTTAAACATTTCCTCTATCCAAAATCATCATATGTGCAATATTCAACTACCAAACTCCATAAAATCATATCTCCAACAAATTGGGGAAATGACCTTTCAAAACTACTGTCTTTTCTGGTCAACATTACCTTTTCCCTACCACATTGTAAAACCTGCAATTATTAGGATTATTACCAGACGTAGTTCAAAGAATTCCTTATCCAAAACAAGGATAATCAACATTCTTGGTTATTCTTCTTTGTAAACAAATCTATTAACCCATCAAGATTTTTCCATTCTATGTGATAATATTTTTTCTACTATTTATACACTTTTCTTATGAATTATAATTATTAGATGATCTCTATAGTTCTTTGCATTGAATTTTATGATTTTAACATCTTAATAAAGTGTAATCACTACTACAAAAATGGTCATTTAAGTTGAGATTTAAAGTCAATTTTTGGGAAAAACTGACTTATAATGAATTTAAAGTCAGTTTGTTGAAAAATCGACTTAAAACACATAGATTGTAACATCGGTTGACATGTAGAACCGACGCTACATGTAGGACATAATGTTGTGTCAACCGATGCTACACATGGATTAAAATAAATCTGTTCTATAAGTTTATAGGCACCAAAACTCAACCAACCCAAGTAACAAATCAGAGTTACACTTGACTTTATATTTAGAGATCATTATAGCATTAAAAATACTAGCTTGCTTTCAGATAGCTTCATATTTATAGACAAAAGATTAATACAATGCTAATATGATTTTGAAAGGATGGGGTTATTATTATATCACTCTGGTGTCGATTCGGTAATCTCTTTTACTAATCTTTTAACATATATAAGTTATTTTTTTGTGAATTCATGATATTACATTCTTATTTTGAATTTAATTACATATAGTTCTTTGGTTGAAACAAATCGGGCTATGATATGTAAAATTTTTATGATTTACGAGAAGAATGGATAGAATACTTGGTTCAAATTATAACATCATAAGAAGAATCTTATGATCTTGAATAACATAGGACAACACCATGGTAATTTTTATAAAGCTTTAATTTCTCCATTCTTGTGTCTCTGAAGTTTGGACTACTTGTTTGATGGATGTTTACGTGTCCATTTAGGGGAATGAATTGTTATATGGATTATCTATTTTTTTACCCAAACTCCATCTCATCTCTCTTGCCTAGTTTCCTAGTCACTATGTTGGTGATTCTAAGCAAACCAAGTTTTCTCTCCTTGAAATAAAGTAAGAATGGCACAAAAATCCATGACAAAATAGACAACATCATTTTATTTTGTAATTTAAGTTAAATATATATGTATTGTATATAAATTATATTTTTAATAAATTTAATTCTCAATTAATTAATTAATATTTAATTTTTTAATTATTTGTATTATTTAAACTATTTATTAAACAGATTTTGGTTTTTCATGCTATTATGTGATCATATATAGGTTTTGAGTATAATAAAAAATGAGTAAATTTTGTAAAAAATAAAAATATAGAATTTAAAGTCGGTTTACGTGTTGAACTGACTTTAAAGGTCAATTTTGGCGTAGTGCATGCATTTATTTTTATTACTTAAATTGAACAATTTAATTAAAAATTGAAACATGCATAACTTCCAAAAAAAAAAGACATATATGAGATTAACTAAATAAAAAAATAAAAAATCACAAATTAGCTGCTCACTTTATCATACAATATATGTATAATTTGTACATGGGTCATTTCTATAAAAAACATATCTCTAAAAAAAGATAGATAAAAGAAAAATAAAAAAGTAAAAAATGAATAGTATAAACTACATGCTATGATCTATTAACCTTTAAGTTATGAGAATTAGCTAAATATAAAAGGAATATATATATATATATAATAATTCTCCTAGAAGTTATTGTATTTTCTTCATCTCTTAAAATGCATATTTCTTTAGATTTTTATTTGATAAATTTGATTTATGTATGAAAATAATGTGTGATTTCTTTATAAATCTTTTCATTTGATTTCTTTTATGAGATCAATATTGATGCACTACTTTGACCTTTTCATCTTTAAACAATATATGTGAATTATTAGTTTATTTCTATATATAAACCCTTTCGTATATACCTTTGAATGAGTGCTTGAACTAATAGGATCAATATTATTAAGAGTATGCCTTATGAAATATGAGCCAAATCAAATTAGAATCCCTTACATTGAGATTGGGTAAATTTTATATTGATACATTTTTTAATTGAATATGAAAATGATTTTCAACTAAATATTATAATAAATCATGAATATTTAGAATATTGAAATAACTTGTGTTATAGATTTTAATTATAGACTTAAAATAAATTTTAAAGCATGAGAAGTTTTGTATTTCTTATTATTTTATCTTTTTACTTTGTTTTAAAAACTTTATTTGTTTATGTGTTATTTATTTGTATTGAATTTTTGTTTTACATTTCATAATGGCTCACCTAAAGTTCTCAAAGATGATCGCATGCTTGAAGTTTGTAGTATGAGAATGAATATGTTCAAGATATAGTAAGTGTTTATTGATGGTGCTCAAAATTTCAAAAGAGTGGGGATGGAAGTAGCTATACTTGACCAAGAGGGAAACTGTTTTGAGTATTCCATAAGAATGGACTTCTAAGATACTAACAATGTTATAGAATATGAAGTAACTATTTTTGGAATCATTACTACGAATAACACTGGGAGCAAGCAATCTTATCTTACATAGCTTATGCATTCAAATGAGTAGTTAATTTAAACTTTACTTTAAATTTCTCAAAGTTTCGTAGTTTAGTAAATAGCAAGCAAGGGATTTCAAATACCGAATCTTTCATTCTTGTCACTTTGAACATATGCTTTAGTTTTAATTCTTTCATTTGTATCTTTTAATGATCAAAATATCTCAAATACATCAAAACATGCCCCATGATTTTGAAAACACATTTTTTAATATAATTAAGTAAAAATGCAATTAAAAATCAATTCTCCTAATTAATTCCGATAAATCATTACGTAAGTATGTTTTTCAAACTCTTATCACAACCCCCAACTGACTATTACCTAGCAAGCTAAGAGATCCAAAGAGGTTCCCAGAAAAAGAAAATAAACAATTCTATCCTAAGCTAACCTAAATCATTTTATAGATTGACATAGTTGCATTTAGCATATGCAACAAGTCTTTAAACCCTTAGATGACCCTAGTGGACAAGTTTTAGCCTAGTGAGGGCTTTTTGTGATGACACCCACAAATATCCTATATAAACAAAAATAAATCAAACCAACCATACAAAAACTAGAAGTAAACAAAAAAATGGCTTTCAAATTAATTCATATCTTTGACTCAAAAATTTCCCATAACACACAACATAGAATATTCAAGTACCATTTATATCAAAGGAAAATTCAAACATTAATTTCACTTTGGTAATTAGCTTTGAAACACCTAGCTAGACACAAAATGTTAATCTCAATACCGAATGATTTCATGTATGACATTTAAAAAAAATTAATTTAAAGATTCTACAAATATGATAAGTATAAGAGTCATAATCACAAATTCCATTGAATTAATTTTGAAATCACTCTCCAATAATGTAGAATGAACAAACTATCTCGGATCAATAAGTCTTTATTAGGATTGTAACATTAGGTTGAGTTGTCAAGTTATGAAAGAATACACGATTCAAGATGAAAATCTATATAAGAAAATAATCCTAGGTTTTGGAGTCCTTTGTATCGCCAAAGAATATTTTATAGGAATCATAAGTGAATGACATAAAGAAGAGTGTGGCTTTCATCCTATGGAAGAAAGTTATCTCAATAGATCATGAGATAATGGTATTACTAGTTAACAATGCTTATAGATTGTGTAAAGTACACTCAATCATGTGACAAGTGTCAAAGGTTCACTCCTCTATCCCACATACCCTAACACAAACGATAGGAGTCATCATTCTGTGGCATTTCTTTGAGTGGGGACTCGACATAGTTGGACCATTGCCAAAAGGAGTGGGTTAAAATAAGTTTTTACTCATTGCTATATATTACTTCACAAAATGGATAGAGGTCAAACATTTAGGAAGGATAAGAGAAGAGGATATTGTACATATCATGTGGAATAACATTATATACAACTTTAGTTTGCCTAAGGAGATTGTCACCGACAATAGAAAATAGTTCATAGGCCACAACATAAAGAAGTTTGCCTCAAAGTAAAACATTGAACTATGTCTTTCTACCCTATACTACTTACAAGAAAATAGCCAAGAGTAATCTTCACATAAGGTGATATTGAACCAATTAAAGAAGTTGGAGGCCTCGAAAGGAAAATGGGTAGAGGAGCTACCTGAAGTATTATGGACAATAAGAAATAGCCATCAGGGAGTAACTAATGAAATGACATTATATTTGGTCTATAGAACAAAAGTTGTAATCCCTATAGAGATAAGGGTTCCCACTATGAGAAATTGAGTTCGTTTAGTATTGGCTAATGTAAGGAGAAATTAAACTATGAGAAAAATAGAGGAACAAATAGTTTTATGGAAAAATACTATAATAAAAACATACATTTCAAATTATTCTCCACTAAAAATTGGGTATTGAGAAGATTCTTCCCCAACAAGATAGAATGGATGGCCAAAAGGTTATGAACAAACTAGGAAGGCCCTTACCAAGAGGAATAGGTAATGCTAGGTGGTGCATACATATTAAAAAAATTTGAAGTTGTAATAGAAAGTATGAGCTGGAATGATCAACACCTCAAGAAATAAAACTTTTGGAGTTTGGGATAATTTCCTTGTACAATGCATGCTATATTTCTTGTATAGAAAGGTCATCTATTATGGCAGTTGTAGGAATCCCATAACAAAATAAATCACAATCTAGTCACCTTGATCAAGAACCAAGTAGAACGCTCGAGCACAGGCTTTGGTTCTGAGAAGTTGGAATGGCCAACTCCAGTCCAAAGCCAAGCCACAAATTGAATCACAAGCTTATAAACTCAGTTAGGAACTAAGTATAATGCTCAAGCATATGCTTTGGCCCTAGAAAGCTAGAATGACCAACTCTTATCCAAAGCCAAGCCATTAATAAAATCATGAGGTGATCATCTTGATCAAGAGCCAAGTATAATGCTTGAGCATAGGCTTTGGTCTAGGAAAGCTAGAATGGTTAGATTTGGTCCAAAACAAACCATAAATTAAATCATAACTCTATCACCTTGGTTAAGAACCAGCTAGAATTCTCAAGCAAAGGTTTATTCTTGGGAAGCTAGAATGGATAACTCAAGTTCAATGCTAAGCCATAAACTAATCACGAGTTGATCACCATGGTCAAGAATCAAGTAGAGCAATGACTTTGGTCTTGGGAAGCTAAAAGGCCAACTCTAGTTGAATGCTAAGCCATATATTAAATCACAAGCTAATCACCTCAGTCAGAAACTTGGTAGAATGCTTAGGAATAGGGTTTGGTCTTAGGAAGATAGAATGGCCAACTCTAGTCTAGAACCAAGCCATAAATTAAATCATGAGATGATCATCTTGGTCAGGAACCATATAGAATACTCCGGCATACGCTTTAGTAATGGAAAGATGGAATGGTCAACTCTTGTCAAAGCCAAGCCATAAATTAAATCATGAGATGATCATCTCAGTCAAGAAAGAGGTATAATTCTTGGACATATGCTTTGGTCCTAGGAAGCTAGAACTAGCTACAGTCCAAAACCAAGCCATAAATTAAATCACAAGCTAATTACCATGGTCAAAAATCAAGTAGAACGCTTGGGCATAGGTTTTGGTCTTAGGGAGCTGGAATGGCTAGCTTTATTCAAAAGCCAAACCATAAATTAAATCATGAGCTAATTACCTTAATCAAGAACCAGGTAGATTGCTCATCATAGGCTTTGATCCTAGGAAGCTATAATTTGTAGCTATGGTCTAAAGTAATGCAACAATGTAAATCATGAGTTGATCACCTTAGTCAAGAACTAGGTAGAATGCTTGAATATAAGCTTTGGTCCTGGGAAGCTAGAATGGCTAGCTTCAATCCAATACCAAGCCACAAATTAAATTCTGAAATGATTAGCTTAGTCAAGAGCTAGCTAGAATGCTTGGGCATAGGCTTTGATCTTGGGAAGCTAGAATGACCAGCTCTAGTTCTAAGCCAAACCAAAAAATAAATCATGAGCTGATCACCTCGGTCAGGAATTAGGTAGAATGCACAGGAATATACTTTGGTCTTAGAATGCTAGAATAGTCAACTTCAATCTAAATCCAAGCTCATTGAACAAATGCATAACATGATTAATTCAATCAACATCAAGATTTTGAAGCCCCGTCAAGGATGAGTTTGATGAGTCAAGATGTTTGCAAATTCCATGAAGAAGGATATATTATCCAAATAAAAAGAGAGAGGTATGTAGCATGTAGATAGAAGCTCGACCTATACATTTAAAAACCCTTCAGACACTTGGCTATATGGCCAAGATCACAATCATCTTTCTCCTCTTTTACTAAGGGAAAAAGCTCGGCATGAATCTTGGCCACATATTTGGGTACTTCCTTAATCATTTGTGACGAGGTCAAGCCTAATTCAGTACCTATTTTTTCCAACTCCTCGACAACATGCATAAGGAATAAATCCTATCCTTTCTTCAAGTAAAATCTTGCCCAATTGGGCTCTTTATTAACTAGAATGGTTATCTTCAGCATCATTTTCCTTTTATGAGCTCGAGTTTGCTACACCTCGTCTCTATAAAAGATAACCTTACACTTGTATTGATCACAGAGTAAGGCTCATTCCTTTTATAATGCTAGCTCGATTTCTAATTTTTCACCTCTATTACAAGCTTGGCATTGTTTTGCTTTATAGCAGGTGCAAAATGCCTACTTGATTGATCAGTAGTCATGTCACACAAAGATGTAAAAAAGCATCAATGAACAATGTTGGTGCTTATAATCTCCTAAAAATAAGAAATCATATTATCTTCTCTACCTAAGAAAAATGAAAGAATCTCTTATATATAGGAATATACAAGGCCTTGGGATATTAAAAATTACATATGGATAGATAAGAATCAACATCACTTAAATGTCTCATAAATTATGCATATGCCCAAATCCATACATATATGTATTTAAATTTTGTAAAAAAGGCACAACTTTACATCCAAAACATTAATTTATATTAAAATTATGAAATACACGAAAAAAAAAACACATAAGAGAAAGATTGAGCTTTAATATATAGCTCAGAGCTAGTACAAATTCTTAAACATCCCTAGGTATAACGCCAACATCCAGCATATTCCCAACACAAACATCTTCAACCACCCTCCCTTCTCCTTATACTCTTCTTCATTGTCACAACCTAGTAAGATTGTGAGCATCACAGGAATGTCAAGAATCTTGTTGTAAAACTTGCCTAAACCCTTTCACTTTCGTCTCTTCTTCGAATGAGTCCATAACCATATTGTAGCCAATCTAAGAACTTATCATTAATTATCATATGAAGTTTCTAGATTGTACTTGACTTATTCAAGATAAGCCCTTAACTTATTTTCCATCTCTTTGGCCTGGTCGAGCGTTGAGGTAGACTCATTCAACTCCTTCACTACCCAGGTGAGCTTCGCCTCCTTGTCAATTACCTCCCCTTCCTAGTACATTTCTTAAGCCAATTTCAAGGACAAATTTTACCATGTAGAGGATTGGATCTCTTTCTCCTTAAATAGCTCCTCTTTCAATTACTCTATTCCTTTCACCTTTTGAAACTTTGCACAAGCAAAGCCTAATAAAAGGGAGTGAGGATGAGGTGTAAAATTGGACTTATAAAAAGGACATACAATTAACTCAAACAAAACATATCTTTATCAGGTATTTATTGATCATATTTGAAGGATCAGTCTCCCCACATGAGTTCTCCAGTTTTTTCTACTTGGCATGAGTGGGAAAGTGCTTAAATATATGATCGAAAAAGCACAAGGTCAAACCCTCATCCTGTTTTCAAGGATTTGAAGCCTCGATAGCACCCTTCTCCATGTCTCTAACATGTGGGGGTAGGTAGGGTGATATGAGGAGGTTGATACTGGCAAGGGTATGGCCTCCATACTTGGAGCTATAGGCTTCTCAATAATGATGCCCGTGTACCTCTTAGGAGGAGCAAGAACATTCTCACTGTGATTTTACTTGCTTGAGCTTTTGCTCCTCTTTTTAGGTTTAGAGAAGCCTAAGGATTTTACCTTTGAGAAGTTGGCAAGAATTTCCTTAGGGTCAAGTTCCATCTTTGAAATCAAGAAAAATAGGTTAGTACTTAATAAACAAAAATAATCTAGCAAGCATAGCGTGAACTAATAAAATGATCACCATTTAGAACCACTTCAAAACCACCACCAAAGTTACGAGGAGGAGTTCTATGA
The DNA here is from genome assembly GCA_030763125.1 of Hippophae gyantsensis. Lineage (NCBI taxonomy): Eukaryota > Viridiplantae > Streptophyta > Magnoliopsida > Rosales > Elaeagnaceae > Hippophae > Hippophae gyantsensis. Next base: position 49,045,182 of record CM061030.1, on the reverse strand, counting down.
TGAGCTAGAGCCTAATGTATCTTTATAATCCAAATTGGAGTAGGAACTGAGCCTGGACTCATCAACCCACAAGCTATGAACTAGGGAGTTGTTAAAAGTTCTTTCCAAGAGGTAGGCTCAAGTAGATAATTTTATATGTGAGCTAGCCTAGCCTTGGATTCAGAACTTAAATTCATAAAAAATGTGCTCATGTTTTAGATAATGACATTGATATCGGTCCATAAACTCAATATGAGTATTTATGATGACTTGCATAATTTGGCATAATATATCATTTTTTAACTTTAAACTTTAGTATAATTTTATTTTATTTTTATTGATTTTAGACTTTATTTTTATTATTTGAATTTTATTGCAGATTTGAAGATAGTGAAGATCCAAAATTTTAGAAACATATCATTTAAGGACTCACAAATTTAAATTAAATTTTATTTAATTTTTTTTAAATTAATATATATATAGAAACAGTGGAAGGGTTGAATATATATATATAGAAAAGGCATAGAGAGATAAAAAAATAAATAAAGAGAAGAGCCATTAGGGAAATAAAAAAGGAACAACAACAGGAACGGAGGAATGGCCACGGAAGGAAAAAAATAAATAGAAAAAGCAACGCTAAAATTGAGAAAGAGAAAGAAAAATGCTGGAGAAAATACGAAAACATATTTTTTTGTGAGTCAATTTTATTTCAATTCTTCTAAAAATTATGGCGAATCATTTATGTTTAATTTAATTTTTAGCATGAATTAATTTATCTTTTTTCTAGGAAAAATATGTAATTTAATTCTAAATTATGCTTGATTTTTTATGTTAATTTGAATTATTTCTCTTCATGTTTGTCTTATTTATTCGGAATTTAATGATTTTAATAACTGACCATTAATTAAATGATTTTAGTCTTGTGATTTACTATCGAAAAAGAGAATTATAGGATAGATGTGAAATATTTTGACATAGGTAAATATAGAAATCGAAAGACTTATATGAACCTGTGTAGTTTTAAAAATCATTAGTCTTAATGATTTATTTCTTTATTAAATTGCATATTATTGTGTAAATTAATGAACAAAATTATTTCCAATTGACTATCGAAATAGGCTTTTGGATATTTTTGGAGATCGCTAACAAATAGAGAGAATTAAATTCAATTAACTAGATGAGTAAAGCATGGGGAGGGATTAGGTGAAATCGATTTCCTAGAAGTTTTCTTCCAATTAATTTGATTTTTGAATAATATCTTTATTTTCTTTTGCACATCTTTCTTTAAATTAATTTTATTTTAAATTTTAATTACAACAACCTGAGTGAATTTTCTAGATAAAATTGAGATTAGCATCATTTTGGTATTTGTCAAAAGTAAGTTACCAATCCCTGAGGACGATACTTTTCTTATCACTTTATTATAAAACTAGGATACTATACACTTGTAGTTTCGCACCGATCAAGTTTTTGGCACCGTTGTCGGGGATTGATTTTTTCTTATTTTTGTCAATATCGATACAAAGTAATCTTAGTTTTAATTTAGAATTTTATTTTTATTTTTTTTTCTTATTCTTATTCTTATTTTTTATTTTTTTCTCTAGGTGTGTTTTTGACATTGGATGAACCGTGCTAGAACTCGAAACATTATTCCTTTTGATTCGGAGATTGAAATAACCTTCAGATCACGTAGAAAGAAGAAAGTACTAGCCATGGCTGAAGGAGAACATAATGCACAACCATGCACCTTGATGGATTATGTAAGGCCAATTGTGAATGACAACTACTCAGGTGTAAAACGTCAAACCATTAATGCTAATAATTTTGAGCTCAAACTGGCATTGATCAGCATGGTGCAACAAGCCCAATTTAGCGGATCGTCACTTGATAACCCCAATATTCATTTGGTGATATTCTTGGAGATATGTGACACTATAAAGATGAATGGTGTTACTGAAGATACCATTAGACTAAGATTTTTTCCTTTTTCATTGAGAGACAAGGCTAGAGGTTAGCTAGAATCTTTACAATCGGGAAGCATCACTAGTTGGCAGGACATGGAAAAAACGTTTCTTGCTAAATTCTTTCCACTTGCAAAAATAGCCCAACTTAGGAGTGAGATTAGTCAATTCAGAAAAAATGATTTTGAGACACTCTATGAAGCATGGGAAAGGTATAAAGATATGATTCGGTGTTGCCTTCAACACGGGTTGCCAGATTGGTTACAAATTCAGATGTTTTATAATGGGTTAAATGGGTAAACTAGAACTATAGTTGATGTTGCTTCTGGTGGAACTTTGATGTCAAAAACACCTGAAGGTGCTACTTCTCTTTTGAAAGAAATGGCCTCAAACAACTATCAATGCCCAACTGAAATATCTATGGTTAAGAAAGTGGCCGAGATTCATGAATTAGAGCCATTTGTTGCCCTTTCAACTCAAGTAGCTTCTCTATCTCATCATAATTTTGCCTTGACAACTCAAAGAATACCACAAAGTGCAAAATATATTGCAACTTCAAGTATGACAGTTTCGATGAATGAATCAATTCAAGAGCAGGGCTTCGAAATCATGAAAATTTGTCTTATGGAAACACAAAGAATGTGTTGCAACCTCCTCTAGGGTTTAATAGTCAACCAAGCGAAAAGAATATGTCACTTGAGGATGCCATGGTTTCCTTTATTGGTGCTAGCATTAATCTTATGCCACTGTCTATTTATAGGAAATTGGGACTTGGAGAAATGAAATAAACAATAATTTCTTTAAAACTAGTAGACCGATCCATTAAGTATCCATATGGAATCATAAAAGATGTATTGATAAAGGTGGATAAATTCATTTTTCCTACTGATTTTGTGGTGTTAGATATAGATGAAGACCAAGATGTCCTATTAATTCTTGGATGACCATTCTTGGCTACAAGAAGGGCTTTAATAGATGTTCAAAAGGGTGAGTTAATATTGAGAGTGAACAAGGAAGAGGTTACATTCAACATCTATGAAGCCATGAGATTTCTAGAAGATACAAGCACTTGCTTTCGAGTAGATATCATTGAAAAAAATGAAGTAGAAGCCTTTCAAGAAGATATACCAATACCAATTGATCACCTAGAACAATCATTGCAACATGGTACATCATTTAGCACAAAAGTGGAGAGGTTAGAGCCAATGGTAGCAAAGACGGATTCTACAATCTCTATAGAAAAAGTGCAACAAACTACAACTTCAGAGTTAAAGCAATTGCCTAATCATCTTTGCTATGCATTATTGGGTGATAATTACACCTTTCCAGTGATTGTTGCAGCATCACTTACACCTAGAGAAGAGGAAAAGCGACTTCTTCAATTGAATGAGATGGATGAGTTTTGGAATGGCGCTTATGAAAATGCAAAGATCTACAAAGAACACACAAAGAAGTGGCATGAAAAATAGATTCTTAGGCATGATTTTGCTCCAGAACAATAGGTTTTGCTTTTCAATTCACGACTAAAACTCTTCCCGAGTAAGTTAAGATCAAGATGGATAGGTCCTTATACAATTGACAAAGTTTCCACTTTTGGAGCAATAGACTTGAAGGAAAAGATAGGGAATATATTCAGAGTTAACAGTCATAGATTGAAGCACTATTGGAGAACAAGTGGGGAAGAATTGTGCATTTATTCCTTTTTGAAATCCTCATTGATGAAGATTGAAAAGTCTGGCTATAGACTATAAAACAAGCGCTTATGAGAGGCAGCCCATAAAACTTTCTTTTGTTCTTTTATTTTATTTTATTTTATTTTTTATTACTATTTTAATAATTTGGATTTTGATGTTGATTTATTTTACAGGAATAAAAAGTTGAAAATTATAAACTAATGCGGATCCACCATAAAACCATGGAAGTTCCTTTCATTTCTTCTATCTGTCTCAATTTTAAATTACAATGAGAATATTGTTTAGTTTAAGTTTGGGGGTGCAACTTCTATAGTCTTAAGTTGTTGAATTCTCTTATCAAGCATGTATTTGAGTATGATTGAATTCACTTTGACCCTGAAATTTGTGAATGAGGATGGTTTCGAAAAAGTTTTTCAAAATATGTTATTATGTTAGTTAGAGTTTTGTGGGTACTTTGATTTAAATCTTTGTCCTTGAAAATAATTGAGCAAATAGTAAATTTTTCTCTACTCCATTTTTCCTATGAAGAGAATGAGTTGAATTAACTAGGTTAGAAAAGTTCAATATTGCTTTGCTCTAGAATCTGTTGATGGATCCTTAAGGCGAAATCCTAATTAATACCAAATATTAGAGAAATAATCTAGGTAATTTTTTTCACAACCAAAAAGCTTTCCCAATCATCCTAATTATCACACCATCATTGCATGGTGTATTCCCATAATCAACCCCCTTGAGCCTTATTTTACATAAGTCTTATTTGTTCTTTTAACTACATAAAACATTCTCACTCTTAGTTTGAAAAACCATGAACTTACCTCAAATTTTGAGAAAATACTTTGGTGAAAATTTGCATTTAAAGAGAAATTTAGTTCAAATTAAATAATTCACATTATGTTTGCTCTATTTGATAAAAAAAAGATATGAAAAAAGGAAATAAAGTGGAAAACAAGAATCGAAAAAGGATAAAAGTGGTTTAAATTAGTAAAAACTAAAGTGTTAAGGTAACCACACACAAAAAAGTAAAAAAAAATAAAAAAAGGAAAAAAGAGTACTCCACTTATTGACTATGACAACAATATTATCATTAGTATAAGCATATTATTGAGAAAAACTATATTTTTTTATTGTTTTTTTCTACCAAGTATTTTCTCAATTTGTTTTGATTTTCTATATCTATTTTTTTCTTAGCCTTTATCCTATGGCCTATCATTAAAACCTTAATTAAAGACCTTTTGAACTTTGATTTTGGTATTTGATTACATTAGTAAAGAGGATTTCTGAAAATTGAATTTATGGAGTTAAGTTTTGAGAAAATTCTTCTGATTTCAGCTATTCTACTTTTATCAGAATTTGCTGGTGGTTTGGATTAATTTAACTATTTCACATACACACTCAAGGACTTAGCTTTAGGTTAAAGTAAATGCTTAACTCTGACTTGACAAATTGTTGAATTTTAATTGATTTTCTTGTTATCTTCGATGTAAAAAGAGTAAGTAATTAGTGATGAATATAAATTCAAATTATGACTTGATGAGTGATGGTAGCTCTTTATGGGGTCTTGTTGACACTACCTATAATTATTTTTTCTTTTATTTTCTTTTTATTTGAGGACAAACAAAGTTTTAAGTTTATGGATGTTTGATGACTTGAATAATTTAGTATAATTTATCATTTCTTAACTTTAAACTTTAGTATAATTTTATTTAATTTTTATTGATATTAGATTTTATTTTTATTATTTAAATTTTATTGTAGAATTAAAAATAAAGAAGATCTAAAATTTTATAAACATATCGTATAAAAATCGAGGAAAGAGTTGAATATATATGAAAAAAAAGGAATAGCAGTAGTAACACATGAACGGCCGTCGAAGGATAAAAAATAGAGAAGATACAGGACTCACAAATTTAAATTAAATTTTATTTAAATTAGTATATATATATATAAGGCGCAGAGAGAAAAAAAGGAAATAAAAAGAAGAGCTACCAGGGAAATAAAAAAAAGGGAATAGCAGTAGGAATGCAGGAACGACCGCGGAAGAAAAAAAAATAGAAAAAGCAGCATTGAAACCGAGAAAAATAAAGAAAAACGCGGGAGAAGATATGAAAGTAGATTGTTTTTACGAGTTAATTTTTTTTCAATTCTTTTAAAAAAATTATGATAAATTCGTTTATGTTTAATTTAATTTTTAACATGAATTAATTTATTTTTATTTTAAGAAAATGATGTAATTTAATTTCAAACTATGCTTATTTTTTTATATTAATTTGAATTATTTCTCTTCATGTTTGTCTGATTTATTTTGAATGTAGTTTTAAAAATCATTAGTCTTAATGATTTCTTGTTTTATTAAATTACATATTTTTGTGTAAATTAATGAACAAGTTTATTTTCAATTAATTATAGGAAGAGATTTTTGGATATTTTTAGAGATTTTTAACAAACAGAGATAACTAAATTCAATTAACTAAATAAATAAAGCATTGGGAGTTGTTAAAAGTTCTTTCCAAGAGGTAGGCTCAAGTAGATAATTTTATATGTGAGCTAGCCTAGCCTTGGATTCAGGACTTAAATTCATAACAAATGTGCTCATGTTTCAAATAATGACCTTAATATCGATCCATGAGCTCAATATGAGTCTTTCCTTATTCTACTCTATCTCCTACTAACTTGAGACATAGAAAAAATAATGTTTCCAATTTCTTTCATTATTTGGAAGTGTGATATTTACCCTTGGTCATGTTTATCCAATATATAAACTTGTGTTGTATTAGTGGGGTTCACTTTCAAGACATAGGCTTTATTGAACTCAGGCATCTTCAATTCTATCTCGAGTTCTCTATAAATCAAGATAAGGCACAGAAGATACCACCATCTATTTGGTAAAAGTTGGATAGGCAGGAGCAATGTCCTCTTGAAAATATTCTTTAAAAATGGGTATAAAGGAAATCTCAGCCCAAGCCATAAGCTTTTCTCTTGAAAAGCTATCCATGTTCAAATGGTGGGTTGATGTCCTTAGCATCCAAGCTTGGAATCATTATGTTAACAGTTGGTGGTATTTGATAGGTTTTTCTTATCCTTTCCTTATCTTTAGATGTTAACCCACAATTTACCTCCTTATCTTTCCAACTCGGTGCCTCTTTGACCTTTTTTTTTCTTTCTCCATTCTTTAGGAGCTAATATTTGGGAGGGAGGAAGAATTAACCTAATGGTCAAAGTAACATTAAGATGACGGGCTACAGGTTCGTGTTTTTGTTGTATGCTTGGACCATTTTCATCACCTATCTCAGATACATTTATCGATCAAGGTGGAGGACCTTAAGGGAGAAAAAAGAAGGATTACACTACCCGTTGACTTACTTATGCATGATCACTACAAGAAAATTTATAGAAAAGAAAGAGCATATAACAAATAATGGAGGAGCTAGAAAATTACCTAAGTTGTGGAAGAAAAATGATAATATAAAAGAAAAGACGTAAAAAGAATTATACTTTTTTAGACATGAGGAAAATCTCTTTAAGGTCCAACCAAAGATTATTAATGTCGACCCAAAAAACCTTACAAATTCTAAAGAATGAGGTGAAGTGATAGAGAGATTTCAAGTGAAGATCTTAGTTTTCAAGTTATCATGAATAATTCCTTGGCCCTTCCCTTAATATAAGAGTCTAGACTCTCTCTTTTCAATCAATTGATAAGTTGAAAGATCCCTATAACATTTATTTGTGCTTGCGAAATTGGTTGAGGATCCCTTTTTAATGATTTGTTTTCCTTATCTCTTACTTGACCTCTTCGTTTGTAGAACCAAGCTGATAGAATAGGGCAATCACATATTCGATAAATCTATGTCAGGAACTCAAACTTTGCACGTGCTATAATCTCACCATCTATCACACAATAAGCATGTTCTTAAGCTAGGACTACTAAGGTGATTATATTTAAATTAGTTATAATTATTTACTATTTTAATATTCTGACACCAATCTTCCTGTATAATTTGACACATATCTTGTAAATATCCTATATATTATGATTATGGTCTTAAATCACATATATTTATTTGCATTTGTTATGTCTCTCTTATTTTTTTTTTTAAATTAGACCATCTCAATAATTATAAAGCTACGTAAATAAATAAAAATAACTTTAAAGCAAAAATTTAATTATATATGAATACTTATTATTTTAAATAATAAAATAAAAAATTTAAAATAAAATTGAATATATAATTAATAATTATAACGAAATATATTTATAATAAATACACATTATTTAGTTAGATATATTAAACTATTGAGTTTAAAAATTATATTATTTATAAATTATTAAGTTATAAATTAATCACATTTATATTATAAAAGAATTTATAATATCAATTTAAATTTTATATTGTATCAAATAGTATTATTTTTTTATTAAATATTTAAAAATATAAGTTAGTTTTAAAAATAAAATATATATATATATATATATATTATAATAAACATTAAAGATTAATACATACAACGAATTAAACTAAAGGTTGGGAATATTATTACACTTTTATTTTGTAATTTTTATATTTTATTTATTATTAAATTTAAAAATTATAAAAATATTTATTTATATTTAATATATTTGTTTTATAATAATTAAAATTTATTTAAAATATTTTTGATAACTTTTAAAATTAATAATAAAGATGATACTGAGAAAATATAATAAGATGTTAACTATACCCTAAACCAAAGGAGGCTAATTTTTGTTCCTGTCAGTCCGGTGACAGTTTCTTTGTGTTGCGTCCATATCTCGAAGAAGGGGAAATTAAAAAGTCATATTAATAACAGTAAGAACTCGTGGGGCAAACGAGGTCATTTAATATCATTAAAACACCAAAAGACAAAATAAAAGGCCTGATTAAACAGACTCAATATGCAATAATAAAGTAACAATTTAAAAGACATACAAGTGTCAGAAATGAAAAAGACTTCAGACGCAGTAAAAGGAAAATGTCAAACGCTAGGATCCCCCATATGTTTTCGGGAATAGAGCCCGTTCACAGCCTCTGCTACTTAATGTTTTGAACTCTTTGCTTTGCTCAGAACTTTGTGATGGGGTTAATTACAAGTAAATTTATTATATATATATGTTAATATTATCTTAAAAAATTAATTATTTTTTAAGTTTTAAAATAATTTTGATACAGTAAATGATATAATAAATATGAGACTAAAAGGGTCTATGAGTTCCCGTGATAAAAATTTGCCTAAAATATGATTTTGTCCAAATACTTAAGTGCACTTTTAAAAGATACCAACGAAAACTATTCAACTAATCTTAACATATATAACTTTCATTTGCTTTCTGACATCAATGTTATTTAATCAAAACACTTACCCATCCTAAAGTTTCTTGTCATATAAGTATTATGTTGCATAATTTCTCACCTAATTGTATAAGTGATACATGTTTATAGAAATTACTACATCAATGTACCAAAACTTAATTGATTTCCCAATCCTCTTATTTGGTCTCTTCGTATACATCCTTGACTAAACAACTTGACAATTAAGATCAACTTCTTCTTGCACCCTTTGTGTATGTATGCTCGTTTCTCCTTGACATACTTTTACTCAAACCAATACATATGACAACTTATTCTCAAGTCAACTAAGTAAGTATGTCTTATATGTAAGCAAGTTTCATTCAACCAAACTCACATGTTGCTCACTCCTTTTATCCAAAGCCCACGATGTCACCCACTTTCATGCCATCAAGACTACATATCCAGTGCTTGGTCAAATCCTTGACCACTACACATCCCCACTTGATATCACCATTATAAGTGTTGTCACATTCACATTATACCTTTATTAGAGCAATGCTTGTCTTACTAGCATGCTATTACTCATCGATGCACCATCACTTATACCACACTACCCATAAGGCATTCAACATTTCTACGAAGCTACCTTCACATTGTTTTGAAAATGTTAATATCATTTAATTTTATATATTTTTACATGCAAAACCTTTATATCCTACTCATGTGTCATAATTTTTTTTAAAATAAGATAAATGATTATATTAACTAGATAATATTGACATATAGTAAAATCTAAAGGTGTTTGGTGTAGAAACAAGTACAAGTTTATATGCCTATAACATTGATCGAATGTAAAATTAAGTGATATTATCATTGTTACAATAAAAAAGCTTGATCTCCATTATTCCCCTCCTCTTCAAAAAGATTCGTCCTTGAATCTTAGTTAAACCGAAAGGCATACACATGTGACATGTTTCATCTTTCTTACTCATGTTTTCAACCTCTAAAATAAATTGAAATAAAAGGTGTTGTTCCTCACACACTCCCTTACATATTTGCTCTCAATTCAGATTGTTATCATTGTGTTTCACACTATTTTTGCTTCTTTTTTTAAAATTTTGATTACTTGCTACTGTTACTAAAGATACCCAAAACAAATATGAAGAAAGGAAATAAAGAAGAAAATCTATTTAGGAAAATTAAAATAGGAAAGAAATAATCTCAAGTTGGAAATCTTTGCAAGATCTCTCTTTTTCCAAGAAAGGAAACTAAATGGAAGATGGAAAGAATATAAGAATAAAGAATTGAGCAACTAATCAATTTGGAAAAGTGAAAATAGGAAAGAAATAATCTCAACTGAAAATCTTTTTCAAGATCTCTCGTTTCTTATCTTGTTGGAAATATTTTCAAGATCTTTCTTTTCTTTTCTTTTCAAGATCTCTTTTTTATTGCTGTTGTGAATAGAAAATTCACAACCCTAATGAACAAAAACTAAAAACATAACAAAAAAGAAAATGTGCAACAAAAACCTTTAAACCCTCGGTAAGTGGTGTAAATGAATGAATTTAGGATAGAAAAAGGCAGATAATAGAGACAAGGATTGGCTTTTTTATAGGAATTGGAACGAGCTTTCATTTGATATGCTATAATAGTCGTTTCGATACCTGAGTCAAAAGTATAGTCGTTTAAAGTTGTAACACCAATTTATTAATTTTTTTGAAACTGTAAACTACAACAACCTCTATCTTTTTTAAAGAACAAAGATGGATTGAACACAGAAATAAAGAACAAGAAAGAGATAGGAAAAATTCAAAAATAACTACAAAACAAAATCCAAAGATGAAAACAAAATTGAAAGGAAATAAGGAAACTAAATGAAGTTTTGTTTTGGCCATAAAAATATAGGAAGATAATTCAGCCAAACAATAAGATCACAAATCAAAATTCCAAAAAACAAAAGTATATTTTTGTTCCACAATGATAAGGAAAGAAAACAATCAAATTTGGAATCAAGATAGATTCTTGAAAACGTAAAAAAAGGATGAATTTGTTTTTTGAATCAAGAACTCAAACAAATATAGATGTAGATGGATAACCTATTTTCAGCAACTAAGGCTCTGATACAAAATGATGTGAACCCTCTAGAAAAACAACCCTAGGAATCAATGAACTCAAAGGAATGGGAACAATCAAATTTTTAAGAATGGGTTGAATATGATTGGATTAGATTCCTAAGGAAACAAAGTCCTTAAAACCCTAACATGTGGTATGCTCTGATTAGAACCCTAAGGAAACAAAGTCCTTAAAACCCTAACATTTGGTATGATTGGATTATAACTTTAAGGAAATAAAGTTCTTAAAACCCTAACCTTGATACACCACAAAGATGATCACTACCTTTAATAAGTTGAATTCAAGAATTTAATCAAGAACACAAGAAGGCAAAGCAAAAAGCTTTCTTAAATAAACTTTTTATTAATGATATATGGTCTTCTAAGATTACATAGCTATTGCGTTTTTATAACAACAAACTGTAAAGAAACCCTAGGCAAAAATTTAAACCCTAAAGAAACCTTAGACAAAAAATGGGCCTAATTAGTTATAGATTGGGCCTAATCCATCCTTAAAAAATAAAAGAATAAAAAGACTTATAATAAATAAAACATAAAAGACCCATAATTAACTAAAACAAAAATTGCTTCCTAAATTAATCCTTGCACCCAAATTGATCTTCCAAATCTATCCTTAGTCATTGGACCACTAATTCCTTGTAAAGGATCTTAAGAATATTTGAGAACATCAATTTGATCAACACTTGGGAACATAAACTTGATCAGTACTTGGGAACATCAACTTGATTAGCACCTTAATCTCCATTACAAAATTGTCAAGTAATTTTCATAAATTCCCACATCCGAAACAAAACAACAACATAAGGGATAACATTGGCTCGCTCATGCGTTCACTCTTCAAAAATAACAACGCTTCATCTAGCATGCACACTATGAAAACCAACCCATGATGTGTCTAGACATGCTTGCATACAAAGTATACCTAACCATGTGCATGCGTGCATTATTGATTATCAATAACCAACCTTACACAGATGAAGAAAAATACAATAAGTAAAATGAATAGACTCCATGTATAGCACATGTGAAGAAAACAAGGACACAAATGCCTACATGACTTACAATATTATTTTATTAAAGTGATTTATTTTTGTTCGTAGCTTTTCATATCTTTATTTATTTATTATTATTGGCCATTCTAATTTATGAACAAAGTGACTATTTTTGAACTAAGTATTAGACACATCATTTGTGTTTGGTTGTGTATTTATGAACAAGAGTCTAATTTGATTGCATTGATTTATGTTAAATTAGATAGTTAATTTATTTAAGATAGGTTTTCCAATTAAATAATTTTAAGCCAGATTCAAGAAGTAATTAGTTAATTGAGATTTGTGAAGGCTTACTATGAACATTGGAGGTTCTCTTATTTAAAAGAGGAAAAATCAATAATCTAACTTTAAAAGCTATATTGTGAAAATCATTTAATTCTTTCTATCCATGAATGGTTAGCTAGCTAATTTTCATACTCATTCATCCAAACTAATTCTACTACAATTCATCTATTTTATTAGTTATTTAATTATTTTAGAATTTACAATCATCTTTTAACTAACAATTATCAAAAAGTTTGGGATTGTTTGTTTTACAAATAAAGAAAACATGTAACTTTTAAAACCACCGTAAGTTTTATTAGAGACTCACCTTGGGCTAAACTTATTAGCAATCTACTAATGGTTTATGCACTTGCAAGTAATTAAAATTTGTGCATTAAGTAACTCAAACATGTTATAACAGTTTATAGACATCATTCATTCATCAATAGTTTAGCTATTCAACCCTCCAACAAATGAAGAAATTGGTGGCCATAATTGATTCCAATGGTGTTTCTTCAATTCATGAACTGTTTGATGATAATCCATATTTTCATGCTTGGGAAAGACAATATTGTATAAAACTAGATCTATTCGTCTATCACACCTATCTTTCTCAAACATTTGATTAGAAACTATATCGCCTATCAATATTAGATTTCACTATAGAAGGCCTTTAATGATGATTCGTAGGCTTGTCTTATAGGGTTGCGATGACAGCTTCAATCATTATGCAAAGGATCACTCACAATGGAGCAATATATTGGAAAATCTAAAGACCTAATTAATCTTATTTTAGCTGTTGATGAAACATTAAGTGATCAAGATCAGATGCTATATGTTTTAGGAGCCTTGGACTCCAATTACACTTCATTTTTTACTAATCTCACTAACAAGAAGTGCTTTCTTGGTTTGGATGAGACCTTAACTCTCAAGAGAACTCTTGTGAGACAAAGTGATTGTATGAGTCTACTTGATTCATAGCTAATTTAGGAAAATTACTTCAAACCTCATCCTTCTCATAGCACTAATCATTCTCAATTATCTAATGCAAATTCTTAGCCTACTCCTAGTCAAGGTAGAGGCAAGGAAGGAAATTATTATGATATTCAATGTTAGATTTGTAAAAAAGTAGGTCATATTGCCTCTAAATGTTTCATTCGATACAATGAGCCTAAAAATGGTGCACCTAATAATAACAATAATACTACCAGCTTTAAACCTTAAGGATCTTCAAGATCTAAACCCCCACAGGCACATTGTTCTAAAATTGATAGCACAAATGCTCACTTTTGATTCTATGAATTTTTTTCCTCAAGAGCATGCATCATCTGGACCTATATTTGGATCTATTCCCCCATAGGAATTTCTATCACCAGTTTCATCTCCTCAATCTAAGTTTCAAAATTGGATCCTTTAACACAAGAGCAACACATCATTTTTCTTCAACTACAAATGATTTTATGGATCCCAATGACTATTGTGGCAATGCCTTTATGCTATTAGGTAACAACTCCTTTATTCCAATCCGTCATACTAGTAATACATCTTTAAGCTATGGATCTACAACTTTAAAATCATACAACTTATTATGTGCACCTCGATTTGAAAAGAATTTAATCCCAGTAAGATAATTATGCCTCGACAACAATGTTAGTGTTGAATTCTTTTCTGATTCTTTCTTTGCAAAGGATATGAAAAGCAAAGGTTTTATTTAAACAGAAGTTATTGAGATTGGTCTCTGATGAGTGCTCAAAAAATACTAAAATTACCATGATTTTATGCACTTTAATTGATTAAAAAATATATATTTATATGATTTTATCATATTTTTATATAAATCTATCTTTTCAGAATCATGAGTACTTTTATCGTTTTTCAGGTATTTTTGCTTAAAAAAATAACTTTAAGACTCGAACAATAATACTGAATGCAATACATCACAAATATATTGATAAAATAAATGAGGAAAAGTCAACAAATATGGAAAAATTGGATAAAATGGATCAAAAGGGTCAAAAATGTCAAAAAGGATGAAATCGCACACGTAGTTGCCCAGTAGCGTCGGAAAACGCGCGCACATCGCCCAAACCACGCCGAAGCTACGCGCCTCTCCCCCATTCTGCGCACACCCGCGCCCATCTCATCATTCACCCAACACACATTTGTTACATTTTTTACCATTTTTTCTCCCATTTTTTCTTCCTCTCTTTACCTATAAATACCTTCATTCTCTCCACACCAAAACACAGCTCAAAAACATCTTCTTCTCTCTTTCTTTCTCTTCATTTCCTAGTTTTTAGTTTTTCTTAGTTTTAGAGTTCTTCCCTTTTTGAGAAGAACTAATTATGTTTTTATAATTTATTAGCTTTTTGATTCAATAAATGGAAATACAATTCCGTTTGGAGGTTTTCTAGTAATAGAATTAGCATCAAAGTACTGTAAGGATTTTATTTTCTTTATAGTTATTTTTTATGTTTTATTCTTATATGTTATATTTAATTAGTCTGTGATTAAATTTAACATTGTTGGCTATTTGTAAACATGATATAATAACAATGTTGTTATACGTGTAGAATATTAAATAGGTAAAAATCTCTAAAATAAATTGATTTTACTTTTATTCAAGATTTTATATTAAGAATGTTAGAGAGAAATACATTATTTTTCATTACAAACTTAAATCAGAAAATTAGATTTTAAGGTTTAGTTATCCGGTTTGATATAGAGTAGTCCTCTTGTATTTGTTGGTACAATCGCTCGGTAATTAGAGTAAAGCTCTATTTCAAAAGTTTTTATAAGAATTATTATCTGAAAATATATTGACAACATGTTTTGAGTAGTGGTTTTAAAACATGAAAGTTACTCGGATAATTAAATTCTTAGGTTTAATTTGGACACCTTGAATAAAGTTTAAACTGTCTAACCCACCAAATGTGGCATTTAAATGGTTCATTTTCAATCTCTTAGAAAAAAATGAATTAATTTAATAAACCAAATTAGTTATCAACCTCATCCATAGGTATTAATTGATTTGTTTAGTTAACAAAGAATATCTAACCCCACCAAAGATGATATTCATATAAAAAAGAGAGAATCAATAAATATCAATTTATATCTTTCATAACCTAAATAATATGAGCAAGCATAATTAACTTAGTTATTATATCCATAAATACTCCACTATTATAAATGATAAAATTTACATAAATATTTATTGAATCTGTATCTATGTTTATTTTTATGTTATTAGATTAAAAACACAAAACCCCCAAATATCGTGACAGGATGTTTATGATTTAATTTCATTTTTAAAAGTTTGAATAATAAATTAAAAACCACGTATATTCCTTCCTTAGATCGACCTTGGGAGTCTACTTATCATTTTTTACAAAATGATTCGTGCATTTGCGAGAGTTTTATAAATATAAAACTATAGTATTGGTAGGATCGACGATGCCGGTTCTACTTATCAAGTTTTTGGCACCGTTGTCGGGGAACGAAATAGCATTTTGAAATTATTTATCAAAATTTTAAAAACATTTTGTGTTGTACATAATTGTGATTTATTTTATTTTGATTTAAAAAAATATAAAAACAAAAAAATAATAATAAATAAAAAATTGTGCTCATGAATAGTATAAAAAAATTCAAATTCAAAAAATAAATAAAAAACTGTATAAATAAAAAAAATAAAAAACATTTACGAAAAAAAAGAATAAAATAATTTTTTTATATATAAAAAAAATAAAAATATTTCAAAGTCAAAAAATAAATAAGTAACTATATAGCTAAAATAAGTTTGAAATTAGAAATTTGAAGTTAAAAATTTTAAAAAATAAATAAAAAACATTTACGAAAAAAAAGAATAAAATAATTAAAAATAAAAACAAAATAATTATATAATTACATAATTTTTAAATAAATAATAAAAAAATTTAAAAGAAAATAAATAAATAAATTTAAGTAATAAAAAAAACTAAAATAAAATAAAATAAAATTTGAAAAACTAAATTAATTTAATTATTAAATAAATAAAAAATTTATTTAAAAAAAATTGAAAATCAAACTTTGAAAATAAAAAATATGTATAAGTGTATAATTGCATGGAAAATAAAGATCTAAGAAAGTTTTGTCTAGGATGATGGTTTTTAATAAGGCTTTGTCCCACTATTCTTTCGTTGGAACACTTTTGGTTAATACTCATTATGTTATTTAACTTAGGGTTTAACTTGTTTTGTTTAGTGTTTTGTATTAAATACTATGTAAATTTTTTCTAAATTTATGTATGGTTATTTTATTATTTTTCTTGACAGGTGTTTTAAATTTACGCTTTCAATAGTCTATGCATGGTAGGAGATCTTTAGGAAACCGCTTTACATCATATGTAAATAATATTCATAAATTTAAACAATTGCCTACAAGGTTGGATTCTAACCATCAGCCTATTTTTGAGCCAAGCATAGAAGCCTTAATCCCTTACTGGAACCGAAAGAAATGGGAGAAAACCAACATGTTAGGGAAACCACCATGAAAGAGTTTGCAAGACCAGTAATTAGCACAACAATTGCCGCTATCCAGTTGGGTGAGGCTGCTCGGAATTATAAACTGAAAAATATTCATTTTTCTATGCTTCCTTCCTTTTATGGGCTACTTAATGAAGATTCTCTTTCCTTCATTAGAGATTTCTGTGCTATAGTCCAAACCTTACCCCTCGGTATTCTAAACAAGGATCAACTTAGAATGAGATGTTTCCGTTACACCTTAAAGGACAAGGCCAAAGCTTGGTTAATGTCACTTCTCCCAGGTTCTCTGATGACATAGGAGGACATTTATAATAAATTCATGGGAAAATTCTCCACCAAAAAACATCAGAGTTGAGAGGGAAGATTGCTACTTTCTCTCAGATGGAAGGAGAACCATTCCATGAAGCTTGGGATAGGTTCAAAATGTTTCTCACTCAATTCCCCCATCATAGCTTTCCCCTGTAGTTGCATAACCAATTCTTTTACGATGGACTTACGCATCAATGTTAGTTCATTGTCGACAACCCTGCAGGAGGAGTAATGGGAGAAAAGACTGCCTTAGAGACGTACAACCTCTTTGAGATGTTGGGTGCTAATTCCCAACAGAAAAGCTTACGAGAGAGAAAAGCTAGAGTTCATGAAATCGATTCCAGCAATAAAGTTCAACAATAACTTGTTCAATTGACCAAGCAAGTTGCCCTTCTCACTATGTAAACCAACATCAATAATGAACATTATGGCTTGTATAACAACATGAGACATGGTACTGAAGCCTACCCATATCAAGGAGAAGTAGCAACTGGACTTGAACAGGTTAATGTATTGGGAGCATATCAACATAGACCAAGGTTCGACCTGAATTCAAATACCTACAATCTTGGGTGGAGAAATAATCCGAACTTCTCCTAGAGGAAAAACAACCCTTCTTTCGCTTAAAGCTCAAATCAGCCAGGCCAGCAATTCCACTTGCCTATTCCAAGAAGCATTCCCAGTAAATCAACCCTGGAAGATAACTTGAATTATTTTATTCAAGTTTGTAGAGATAACCAATCAATGGTTGGACTCTATGGAAGCTTCTATAAAAAAGGTGGAAGTTGAAGTAGAACAGTTAGTTGAACATTTGCAAAAACAAAGCAAAGACTAACTGAATGGTCAAATGGGATCAAATAAATTCAATGAAGAGGATACATTGAGTTTGTCATTGCAATCTCCAAGCAACGTCTTACTAGAATATTATAAATTTTAGTCCTACATGGGAGGTCACCCATTATTGTATTTTCCTTTGTTTTAGTTTATTTTTAATAATGTGTGTAATAAAATTCAAATGAAATAAATTCATTTGTTTCAAAAATTGTGTCCATTCTTTAAATTTAGCATAAAATAAAAAAACAATTAGGTTCCATGCACCTTTCTGTTTTAAGCCTATACATTTTGTCAAGTGAGAAATCTTTCTTAGAGATTTCTACTATTTTTTTTAAGAGCTAAATGTTGATACACAATAGGAGGAGGATCAATTTTAACTACAAATAGCCATGGGAGATGTTAAAGATAGGCAGAAAATGATGAAAGAGTATGCAATACCAATCATTGGCAATGTAACTGCTGGCATACAATTACAAGAGGTTGCAAGGAATTATGAATTGAAAAATATTCATTATTCTATGTTGCCTTCCTTTTATGGTGTCCAAACCTTTCCACTACAAGCAATTAATGAAGATCAACTTAGGATGAGGTGTTTTCCTTACACCCTCAAGGATAAAGCTTGGTCATGGTTCATTACTCTATAGTCGGGTTCTCTATAAACTTGGGAGGCAGTATATGAAAAGTTTATGGGTAGGTTCTATTCCCATCAAAAGACTGTTGATCATTCCCATCCAAAGACTGTTGATTATTCCCATCAAAAGACTGTTGATCTAAGGACGAAGATAGCAACATTTTCTCAAATGTATGAAGAGACCTTTCATGAAGCTTGGGAACGATTCAAACTCCTTTTCATTCAATGTCATAATCATAGCTTTCCATTACAACTACAAAACCAATTCTTTTATGATGGATTGACATTGCGGAGGTAATACATGGTTGATAATGCTGTTGGAGGTGATGCGAGAGAAAAAACTGCAGAGGGAACCTATAATCTTTATGAGTTGTTGGGTTCTAATTCCTAACAAATAAGTGCTATAAGGAGAGCAAGAGTCAATTAAGTTGGCTCTGATAATGAGATGACCTTGCAATTTGCTGAATTGACTAAGCAAGTGCAACTTCTCACTACCCACCAAATGCCAAATCAAGAGGTGTGTGAAGTGTGTTTTTCAATTGGGCATGGTACTCATAATTGTTCAAATACTTGTGGTTCTAGTGTCGATACCATGGAGGAAGTCAAATCCTTTCAAAGGTATCATCTAAACACTTATAATCACCCTAACCATCATTGGAAACAAAACTTAGCCTACACCCGATGTCAATCACTAAGGTCGAATAAAAACCACCGTTACCCACCAAGCCAATCTTTTAAGCCAACCTTAGAGGATAGCTTTAATGCTTTTATTCAAGTTAGTTGCGACAACCAATTGATGAATAATCAAAGATTGAACACCATGGAGGCTTCAGTTAAAAGGATTGAATCTAAAGTTGGGAAACTGGCTGAAAAATGCAAAAGAAAGAACCAAGAAAGTTTCCCAATCAACCAGAACAAGCAAAGGATGTAAGAAACCTTCGAAGTGGTAAGGTAGTCAATACTAGTTTACCTGAAATCTTTAACAATCTACCTCATAGTTCAGGTAACAAAGAAGGTGATATTCTAGTATTGAAAAAAGGAGAAACAAGTGTTAAACTTAACAAGCCTTCTGAAAAACTTACTGGGGAGTCATCTAATATCCCCAAAATTCAAAAGACAACAAAACCACACCAACTGCAAGTACCTTTTCCACACTGGCTAAAAGAATCCAAACAAGATAAGCAATTATATGATCTTTTTAATATGCTCTCTAAAGTAAATATCATTTTACCATTATTAGAAGTGATCATGAATGTGCCCTCATATGCTAAGTTTTTCAAAGAGTTGAACACTAAGAAAAAGAGGTATGAATTGAATGAACGAGTAGTAGTATTAGAAATTTCTAGCATTGTACTTCAGCACAAACTACCCCTAAGTTGAAAGACCTTGGAAGTTTTATTATAAACATAACTATAGGGATATGAAGGTTGCTAAAGCAATGCTTGATTTAGGTGCTAGTATAAATTTGATGCCCTCTGCTATATTCTTACAACTCAATTTAGGAGATTTAAAATCCACAACTATGTCCCTTCAACTTGTAGATAGATCTCTTAAGTATCCAAAGGGAATAGTTAAGGATATGCTGGTACAAGTAGGCAAATTGATAATACCTGTTGACTTTGTGGTTTTGGATATGCTAGAAAATCCCGCCTTAGACAGAGAGCACACAATACTTCTTGGTAGACCATTTATGGCAACTACTAAGACTATTATTAATGTCCAAGATGGAAATTTGACAATGACAGTTTTAGGAGAGACTGTTCATTTTAAAACTTTTGATTCTTCACCTTTTCCTTCTATTTCTACCATCGATGAAATATTCGATGTTGACCCTTTGGATAATCTTGTCCAAAGCACCTTTTCCCGAACTAGAATAGAAGACAAGCTTGAAACTGTTCTTACACTTGAAGAGGTCAAAGAAGATTTAGATGAGGAAATTAAGGGGTACCTTGAATGACTAGACAATGATGAAGTAATGACAAAATCTAGTACACTTTTAAATCTACACAGTTCTTCATCTATTAAAGAGGCCAATCAACCTGAACTTGAACTCAAAGACTTACCTG
The DNA here is from genome assembly GCA_030763125.1 of Hippophae gyantsensis. NCBI lineage: Eukaryota > Viridiplantae > Streptophyta > Magnoliopsida > Rosales > Elaeagnaceae > Hippophae > Hippophae gyantsensis. Next base: position 49,024,434 of record CM061030.1, on the reverse strand, counting down.
AGCACTTAAAATATGTGTTTTTGGGAGAAAGAGAAACTTATCTAGTGATAATTTCTTCAACCTTGACCAAAATCTAGGAAAGGGAACTTATCAAAGTGCTTAAATAATTTAAGAAAGCTATAGGCTGGAGTATCGAGGATATAAGAGGCATTATTCCTACGATATGTATGCATAAGATCAACTTGGAGGATGGTGCTAAACCTGTACGTGAGGCCCAAAGAAGACTAAAACCAAATATGCAAAAGGTAGTTAAGAAAAAAATTCTTAAATTGTTAGAAGAAGGAATTATCTATCCTATTGTGAATAGTAAGTGGGTTAGTCCAGTGCATGTGGTACCTAAGAAATCTGGGATAACAGTTGTTAAAAATGACAAAAGTGAATTAGTGCCCATTAGAGCAATCACTGGATGGAGAATGTGTATAGATTTTAGGAAACTAAATTTATATACTAAAAGGGATCACTTTCCTCTTCCATTCATTGATAAAATGTTGGAAAGATTAGCTGGGCATGAATTTTACTATTCTCTAGATGGATTTTCCGGATATTATCAAGTACCCATAGCACTAGAAGATCAGGAAAAGGCCACATTTACATGTACTTTTGGGACATTTTATTTTCGAAGAATTCCATTTGGGTTATGCAATTCCCCCGCCACTTTACAGAGATGCATGATATCTATTTTCTTGAACATGGTGGAAAAATTTATTGAGATTTTCATGGAAGATTTCTCTGTCTTTGGGAACTCATTTGATGATTGCTTACATAAATTGACTTTGGTTTTAGAAAGATGCATTGAATGCAATCTCACCCTTAGTTGAGAGAAAAGTCATTTTATGGTTCAATAAGGGATAGTTTTAGGACCTATAATTTCAAACAAGGGTATTGAAGTTGATAAGGCAAAAGTTGAATTGATTTCCAAACTACCTCCCTCTACATCTGTGAAGGGGATAAGAAGCTTTTTAGGACATGCATGATTTTACAGACGATTTATTAAAGATTTCTCTAAAATAAGTCATCCCTTATGTAACTTGCTATCAAAAGATGTTTATTTTAATTTCAACAATGAATACCTTATTGCCTTTAATACATTGAAAGAGAAACTAACATCTACCCATGTTATTATGGCACCAAACTGGTCTTTACCCTTTGAAATAATGTGTGACACTTCTGATTATGCTATCAGAGAAGTCTTGGGACAAAGAGTGGATAAGTGTTTACATGTCATCTAATATCCTAGCAAAACACTCAATGATGCCCAAATGAATTATAACACTACTGAAAAGGAATTCTTGGCTATAGTGATTTCTTTAGACAAATTTAGGTTATATTTAGTAGGATCTAAAGTGATTGTGCATTCTGATCATACTGCTTTAAAATACCTATTAATTAAACCAAATGCCAAGCCAAGATTAATCAGGTGGGTCTTACTCTTACAAGAATTTGCCTAGAAATCAAGGATAAGAAAGGTAGTGAAAACTTAGTAGCTGACCACTTGTCTAGGTTGATTTTTGACTTCAATTCTCTTAAAGATGAGAGTAATGAAGATATAGTTGAAACCTTTCTTGATGAACAGTTATTTTCAATAGGTCCAAACCCATGGTAAGCTGATATTGTAAACTATCTTTCCACTGGTGTTTTGTGACCTAACACTTCATATCAGGACAAGAAAAGGTTTTTTAAAACTATTAAGGACTATTTCTGAGATGGCCCTTATTTATACAAGATTGGTCAAGATCAAGTCATCCGGAGATGTGTACCTGAATAAGAACATAAGAGCATTCTAACTTTTGTCATGAACTTCACTGTGAGGGCCAATTTGGTGGTGAAAAGATAGCCCATAAGGTATTACAGTCTGAATTCTTTTGGCCCACTCTTTTTAAAGATGCTCATATGTTTTATGCACAATGTGATAGATGTCAAAGAACAGGAAACATAAGCAAAAGAGATGAAATGCCTTTGACATCTAATTTAGTTGTTGACCTATTTGATGTATGGGGGATTGAATTTATGGGTCCTTTTCCCCCATCCAATGGTTTTCAATATTTTTTGGTTGCTATGTATGTATCCAAGTGGATAGAAGCTATCCTTACTAAAATCTATGATGCTAATGTTGTTGTTAAGTTCTTGAAGGATTTAATATTTAGCAGGTTTGGAACGCCTAGAGTTATAATAAGTGATGGAGGTAGCCATTTTTGTAACAAGATCTTTGATGAAGTACTAAACAAGTACAACATCACATATAATGTAGCTACTCCATATCATCCTTAAACTTCTGGTTTAGTGGAAGTAAGTAATAGGCAAATTAAGGGAATATTGAAACGCATTGTGCGTCCTTCAAGGAAGGATTGAGCATTTAAGTTAAATGATACCTTATGGGCATACCGCACCACTTACAAAACACCCATTGGGATGAGCCCTTACCGATTAATCTTTGGGAAAGCATGCCACCTTCTAGTTGAACTCAAAAATAAGGCTTATTGGGCAATTAAAGAGTTAAACATGGATTTATATAAAGCAGGAGAAAAACGGTTACTCCATCTTAATGAGTTGGAAGAAATTAGGAATGAAGCTTATGAGAATGCCAAATTATACAAAGAGCGTACTAAGCGCTATTATGACGAAAGGCTAGTTCTTAAGACTCTTCACCCTGGAATGAAAGTTCTTTTATTTAAATCTCGTTTGAGATTGTTTCTAGGAAAGCTGAGATCAAGATGGGATGGATCATTCAAAATAGTTCAGGTATTTGCACATGGAGTAGTAGAACTATTGGATTCCAAGACACAAAAAACATTCAAAGTCAATGGGCATTGTGTGAAGTCTTATTTAGAAGAACCAAACAACATTGCTGAAATGGATTTCATTTGGTTGAGTAATCCTTAGCACCATAAAGTTACATCTTGCTAAGACGTTAAAATAAGTGCTGGATGGGAGGCAACCCATCATTTTAGTTCACAGCGATCTATCTGTGTGCACTTTAATGAACATGATAGATGCACCTGCATTTCTCCATTACTACTTGCACATTCTTAGGAAATAGGTAATCTTTCTTCTCTTTTCTCTTTATCTTTAATTTACCATTGTTACATTGAGGAAATGTAAGTTCTTGATTGGGGGTGGTGAAAGTTTACCATGCTTAATTTCATAAAAAATTAACAATTAAAAAAAATTTATATTCACATTTTCATTTTTTATGTTTGTTTTTATTTTCTTTGTATGGTTTAGTAATTTTTAGAATTCTAGAATTAGTTTTAAAAAACTTTTCTTATAAAAATTTATCATTTCTTTAAATCAAATTTAAGTAAATTGTTAAGTCTTTTGTATTGTTAGATTAATATTTGAAAACATATCATGAAGTATTTGTTTTTGGTAATTAGTAAGTTTTTGTCATAACTAGTATTTCTTGATAAGATGTGGAAATTATATTAAATCAAAAATCGGTGTTTATGAATTTTTTTAGTAGAGACTACCTTTGTGAGATATAATTATAATTTGAGCCTAATTTCCTTTATTCATAGTGAAATATATATTTTTTCTACTCCAAATACATTTCTTATTTCTTCAAATTTTTAGATGATGTATATAGGCTTTAGCATTGGATGTATGAATTTTTTCTCTCATCTTAATAGGGTGTCATATTTTTTTTTTATTTTTGCTTAGATTAAATGATTTAAGTAGAAGTTGATAGTATATGCTTTTATCTCATTCATGCATGACTGTTACAAAAAAAGAGAGACATATATGGGGTTACCTCAACCAAAATCAAATAGAAAAGCCACAAAATTAACCACTCACCAAAATCCTAAAAAAATGTATAATATGTACATGGGTTGAGTCTCTAAAAAATATATATTGAAAAATATCTTCAGAAAAAAAATAGAGAGATAAAGAATATATAATATAATCTACATACTATGACCCACATTGCCTACAAAGTTGTGAGTAAAGGCTAATTACAAAAGAAAGATATAGAAAGTAATTCCCTAAAAGGTCATTGCACTTTCTTTATTTGTAAAAGGCATATATATTTTGAAATTTTTGCTTAATGAGTTTGATTTATGCATGAAAATAATTTTATATATGATATCTTTACAATTTATATATTCGATTCATTTCATGAGATCAATGTCAAAATAACACTTTGAGCCTTTATTCTTTATACATATGCGAACATATTAGTTCATTTCTATACATCAACTCTTTTGCATATAAGTTATTATAAGTGTTTGAACCTATAGGATTCAGTGTTTTGAAAGTATTAACTAGTGAGGAATAGAGTTAAAACGAATTCGGATTCTAGACACTGAAATTGGGTAAAATTAAATTGATACATTTTTTTATATAAAATATGAAAATGATTTTCGACTAATTATATAATAAATCATGATTGTTTAAAAAGATTAAAATAACATATGCGTTAGATTTTAATTATGATCTTAAAAGAGATTAAAAGTATGATACATTTTTGTGTTATGTTTCATGTTGTTTTCTTTTATTTTATTCTTAAAATTTAATTTTTGATTTTGTTGTAATTTTAGTTTTTAAGTTGTTATTTTTATTATTTCTTTTAATTTTTATATTTAGTTCAATGTTTGTGGGTATCATTACTGAAAACCCTCACGAGACTCAAACTCGTCCACTAGGGCAACCTAGGGGTTTAAAGGCTTGTTGCATATGTTAAATGCAACCGTGTCAATCCACGGAAGTGATTTAGGATAGTTTAATTTTTAGTTTTTATCGCTTCTCTTGCTAAGGGACTAGCAAGAAGATGGTTGGAGGTTGTGATGAGTGCTCAAAAAGCACTAAAATTACCATGATTTTGTACACTTTAATTGATTAAAAAATATATATATTTATATGATTTTATCATATTTTGTATAAATTTGTCTTTTCGGAATCACAAATATTTTTATTATTTTTCAGGTATTTTTGGTTAAAAAAAAGTAACTTTAAGACTCGAAGAAAATATTGAATGCAATACATCACAAATATATTGATAAAATAAATGAGGAAAATTCAACAAAGATGCAAAAATAGGATAAAATGGATCAAAATGGTCAAAAATATAAAAAAGGATGAAATCATGCATGCAGCTACCCAGTAGCGCTGGCCAACGCGCGCATCACCCAAACCATGCCGAAGCCACACGCCTCTCCCCTATTCCACGCTCGCCCACTCCCATCTGTGCCCAGTCCGCACACCTCTGCTTCATTTCACATGCGCCGCCTTGCCCAACCTACCAATGATGTCAGCAATGATGTCATCTTTCACCTAACACACGTTTGTTACTTTTTTTACCATTTTTTCGCCCACTTTTTCTTCCTCTCATCACTTATAAATACCCTTATTTTCTCCACACCAAAACACACCTCAAAAACACCCTTTTCTCTCTTTATTTCTCTTCATTTCTTAGTTTTAGAGTTCTTCTCTTTTTGAGAAGAACTAATTATATTTTTATAATTTATTAGCTTTTTGATTCAATAAATGGAAATGGAATTCCGTTTGGAGGTTTTCTAGCATCAGAATTAGCATCAAAGTACTATGAGGATATTATTTTCTTTACACTTATTTTTTATGTTTTATTCTTATATGTTATATTTAATTTGTTTGTAATTAAATTTAACATTGTTGGTTGTTTGTAAACATGATATAATAACAACATTGTTATGCTTGCGGAATATTAAATAGGTAAAAATCTCTAAAATAAATTGATTTTTTTTATTCAAGATTTTATATTAAAAATGTTAGAGAGAAATATATTATTATTCATTACAAACTTAAATCTAAAAATTAGATTTTAAGGTTTAGCTATGCAGTCTGATTTAGAGTAGTGCTCTTTTATTTATTGGTACAATTTCCCGGTAGTTAGAGTGAAGCTTTATTTCAAAAGTTTTTATAAGAAGTATTATTTGAAAATGTATTGATAACATGTTTTCAGTAGTGGTTTTAAAATTTGAAAATTAGTACTCAGATAATTAAATTCTTAGGTTTAATTTGGAAAACTTGAATAAAGTTTAAACTGTCTAACCCCACCAAAGGTGGTATTTAAATAGTTCATTTTCAATCTCTTATAAAAAAAAGGAATTAATTTAATTAACCAAATTAATTATCAACCCTACCCATAGGTGTTAATTGATTTGTTTAGTTAACAAAGAATATCAAACCCCACTAAAGGTGGTATTCATATAAAAAAGAGAGAATCAATAAATATCAATTTATATCTTTCATAACCTAAATAATATGAGCAAGCATAATTAACTTAGTTATTATATCCATAAATACTCTACTATTATAAATGCTAAAATTTGCATAAATATTTGTTGAATCTGTATCTATGTTTATTTTTATGTTATTAGATTAAAAATACAAAAACCCTAAATTAAAAATCACATATATTCCTTCCTTAGATCGACCTTGAGAGTATACTTATCATTTTTTACGAAATGATTCGTACATTTGAGAGAGTTTTATAAATATAAAACCAAAGTATTGGCAAGATCGGCGATGCTGGTTCTGCTCATCAGTCTCTACAAATTATCACTTGCACCATCTTCCAATTTAATTGAAGTCTTCTAGAATGAAATAAGGATAAGGTACATGTTTGTTGTGACATGAACGTTTTGGTCATCCATATGTTTTATAATGTGCAGTCTATTCTTACTAGTATGAATAAAACAATTAGCTCAAATAATTATCCTATTATTTGTAGTTCTTATCAAATTGGAAAATCACATGGATTATCTCTTAATCATATGTATACTAGATCAAAGATACCATTTGATATCATTCATGTGGATCTATATGCTTGCCCCTTTTATTTCTAATAGTGGTATAAAGCATTTCATATTATTTTTAGATGATTTTAGTCATTTTCAATGAATGTTTTACCTAACAAAACTCAAGCTACTCTTATTTTTCTTCATTTTGAGACAATGATCAACATATAGTTTAACTTAAGTATTAAATAGTTACATAGTGATGGTGGAATTGAGATAAAAAGCTTATAAAACTAGCTTTTTCAAGGGGGGTACATTAGATGAATGTCATATCCTTATACCCTTTCTCAAAATAGGGTAGTTGAGTGTAAAAATCACCATGTTATGAAAAATGGCATTGCTATGATGATGCATGCTTGTATTCCTATGCATTATTGGGATTATGTTTTCAAGTCTATAGTTCATCTCATTAATCACATGCCATCCAAAAATTTAGGCTCTCTTAGTCCATATGAGCTCTTGTTTCTCATAAAACTAAATTATTCCTACATGAAAATATTTGGTTGAATGTGCTTTCCATATTTGAGATCCTACACTTTCCATAAGCTTGAACCTTGGTCTTTGTTGTTTGTTTCTTAGGATATGCTACACATCATAAGGGCTATTGGTGTCTTGAGCCTTTGTCCAAATGTGTCTATGTTTAGACATATGTTAAATTTAATGAAACAATGTTTCCTCTACTTACACTTCCTCTTGCACCTTCTTCCACTACAATAATATCTTCTTCTTTACCTTCTTTTGTGCAGATTCTCATGTCCACTTCAACTCAACTAGTTTATAATTCCTTTCTTACAATTCCTCAGGCATCTCCTTCCCATTTTCATATTTCTTGGGAGACCTAGGTAGTAGTAGTGTCTTCTTCAACAAACAACTCAATTTCTTTAGAGCCATATTTTCCATCTTCACATTTCTCTTCTATTGTACCTATTCCTTCTTCTTATTCTCATATTGCATCACCAATTATTACTGTTCCTTCCATTTTTTATCTCTTAGGCATTCAAAGTACTGTTGATTTGCCTATTGATAAGTGCTTATATATCATTATTTTATGTATGATTTATGATTAATAGGATTTGTATTTACTTAATTTTATTATTATTTTATACAAATATATCTTTTTAAAATTAGGGATATATTTTATTATTTTAGGTATTTTATCTTAAAAAGATGAAATTGATCAATACTTAAAGAAATATATTTAAGGCACTCGATTGAAAAATCTCTAAACCAATAAAAAAATGATACAAGAAAATACGGGAACAAAGCCACATAACAGTGTATGCCACAGTGTGGAAAACATGCATGTCACAATGCGAGACACTCGAACAATTATAATGTATGTATGTGTCAATTACGTGCATGCTGTAGTGTAGACTATTGTGTACCGCAATGCTAATCTCTCTTGATTTTTCAAACCTATAAATAGGACCCCTATTCCATTGTATCATTCATCTTGAATCATCCATTTATATCCCTATCTTCTTAGTCTCTTTAGTTTTTAGCGTCTCTTTTATTAGTTAAAAGTTATTCTCTCATTTAAGAGTTGAAAAAAAATTGTTTATATAATAGTTGGATCCAATTTTGTAAAAGTTTGGCATTTCTTTTGAAAAATTTTCAGAAATAATTCAAGAACATTCTATTAAGGTATATTTATGTATTTTTTTTAGTTATTCTTTATGTGTTATTTGTACAAGTTATGTTCAAATTTTTGATCAATTATTAAATTAAGAATATTTAGCTAAAATTATAATGAGATATTAGTAACGTTGTTAAGCTTGGAAAATATTAATTGGTAAAATATTTTTAAAAAAATTAAGTATTATTTTCTATTCAAGAATTCTATAAAGTTAATTTCAGAAAATATAGTGATGTCAGAATTTCGTCGTAAACCAAAAATATAAAAGTTAGATTTAAGATTTAGTTATATGAGTTTGATTTAGAGTACTATTCCTTTATTAATAATTTGACACATATATGTACTTCAGTATAAACTCTATTTCAAAGATTTTTATAGGAATTATTATTGAAGCACTACTACAATATATACATATAATCTGAGATATTTAGCCTTAGTTTTTTTAAAAACCGAGACCATAAGGTTTTAGCCTCGATTATTTAAAAACCGAGGTCATAGACATACTCTATCAATTTTTTATACCACATATCAAATTTATTTATTTTTCTTTTCCCTCTTTTTCTCCTTTTTCCCTTTTTTTTCTCTCCTTTTCTTTTTCCCTCTTTTTTTTCTCTCCTTTTCTTTTTCCCTCTTTTTTTTCTCTCTTTTTCTTTTTCCCTCCCTCTCTTTTTCTTTTTCCCTCCCTCTCTTTTTCTTTTTCCCTCTTTTCTTCTCTCCTTTTATTTTCTATTTTCCACACTACATACCATTCCTTATGACCCAGCTTTATCAACACAGTGGAGATTCTCGTACCGATCACCCTCTCTACCGCTCTACGTGTGTCGCCGTCAACGGAAATGGCCTCGAGCTTGGTATAAGTGGTTATAGTTGAGAAATTTCAAAATGTAGTGGAGATTCTTGATCTTATAACCCTAATCGCAAAACACTGCCGAAAAATTTACAAAGATGGGGATAAATGAAAGAGGTTACAAGTTGTACTAGAATAGATGCTTATTGGGTTCTTTAGTGGAGATTCTCACCTCCATTGTCTACCCCATATTTCCATTTTTACTTCATGTGGCCCTCTTGTCTATTTCTTGTTTTTAGTTTTAGTTTTTGTTTCATTTTTCAAGTTTGCATTTCTCTTTTTTTTTCTCCAATTTCTATTGTTTTCTAGTTTTATTTTTTCACCTTTCTCGGTTTTCATTTTTCTAGTTTATGTTTCCTTTTGAGAAAAACCCTAATTTTGGACACTCACATAATCCTATGAGGTATGTCATCTGTGGTCTTGAGCTTTCTTCTTGAGATATGCCTTCTTTTTCCATTCTCCCATATATATCTGATTGCTTCTTTTGTTTTTCTAAAACTATCAGTATTTATGTTCTTGATGCAATGAGAGCCTTTCATGAGTCAAATGTAGTTTCTAAAAGGACTGTACTGGCTTTAAGGTAAGCGTTACTTTCTTTTTATTGTCCTTCTAGTAAAATTCACCATAATGGTAGTGATGATCTTGTACATGTTTTGAATTAATATTGACTTTAGATATGAGTGGTTACCATAATTCTACTATCATTTTTCCTACTCACTCATGATACTAAAATGTTTATGATTGTCAGTGGTCTGAATACTGTAGTTAAGGTGAATGGTTGTATTCTAACTTGAATATGTTTACTCCTACTCATGTTAAGGGCTCTGTTGGGGTTGTTCATGGTTCGAATAGAGGTGCTAGTACTAGCAATATTTTTTTATTTTCTGTTTATAGGACTTGGTATGTTAATCCAGTACTATTTGTTCTAGATAGGCATGTTATTGAGTGCAGTTGTTTTTTTGTAGTTAAGGTAGAAAAATCTGACTATATTTAATCCTCTCGAAGTTTTTACTCATGCTACCATGCATATATTCTCAACTTTTTAGTTGCAACAACAACAATTGAAAAACAATCAGCAATATGTGCATCATCCACTTTCTAGTCAACATTTTCAACATTCAAACCATATCTAGCAGCAAGAGAAAATGTTGAGAACTGACAGTGTGACAATGGATGGTGGCAAGACCAGCAGCTTCCAAGGAAACGACCAGGTTAGTGTCTAGATTTTGGGTTAATAAATTATTTTTCTTTGTTGCACATCACTATTTTTTTCCTAACCTTAAGCAATGAAGTGAATTTGTTAGCTCAACATTGCTGCACAATATAGGATCTATATACCAAATATTTGAGTTATTTTCAGTTTCTTGAATTATAAAAGCTAAAATTTCTCTGTAAGGTCAAGTCTAGCATATCAAGCAAGTAATATTTTCATCTTTTCTTGACATAAGCTTCACTTTTTACAAGCAAGTAATATGTTTCCTATGAGCTTCACTCTATAAGGTCACGTTACTAGTTCATTTTATTGCATTAATTTATTGTACTGATTCTTTTATCAGAGCTCTCTTTTTTGTGGATCGTTGACTTATGAAAACTTTTCTAATAATGTCAAAAGTATGTGATCTACATTAAGAGAGTAAATTTTCCTTTTTTACTTCTATGTACGACATGTTCTTGTCCAACTTAAGAGCTCTGGAATGTTGTTTTGTAAACTTTTTTACAAGCTCAAGTTCTTTGAAATATTCTAGCACATTTGAAGTCCAAATCATGGAAGGTTCTATGGTGATGATCTAGATTGATAAGGATCAGCTCATGGTTGGTAGGGAGAAAGAAGAAAAGAAATGGGTTAGGTAAAGAGCTAGGTGTATAGCTTTAGATTGCTTTGGTAGGTTTATGTTGTATAGTGATCGCCACACAAATTGTGTGTGCAATGAATACGCAAGTATACGCATCGTAACAAGTAATATAATGATAAGTAAAGATCGTTCCCACGGATATTATTTTATTAGAAACTAATTTTTAAAACTAAAAATAATAAAAATCAATTTTTTTTGGTGTTTTTATATTTTAAGGAAGCAAAATTAAAATAACTAAAAGTTAATAACAATAATTAATTAAATCAGATTTTGTGACTAAAAAGATATATGAGAAAATATCTTGGAATACTTAATCTCCTAATTTTCTAAACATGTGAATCGCTAAAATCCTCCAATATAATATCAATTAATTACATGATTAATTGAATTTAACCTAATATGTATTCCTCTCTCAAGTAAACTACACATCATATAGTAATTAATTTAATCACACTCTCATGCCAATTAAATTGCACACTACTCATTAAGTTCATCAATTATGCATCACATACATAAAAATCATACATCTCTATCTAGAAACTATGCATGTTATTTAATCAAGACAAATAATTAAATAATTCTCTCAAATCTATTTAATTGCCTCTATAGATAAATTGTTCATCAAACAATTAATAACATAAAAATCAGATTAAATAATATAATTAAATCAATAATATAATTGGAAAAAATATTATATCATCACATGGTGAAAATTGGGTTCATAAGATCCCTAGATTAATAAATTAATTACACATAATTGTGTTCATAAAGTTCATATTTTTCATAAAGAAAGACATAAAATTGATAAAGAAAAGAGTATAGAAATAAATAAAATCAATATCTTGAATTGTAGAATTAATTTTCTCTTGAATCTTCACCAAAATTGAGTCTTTTCTTGAATTTTTCTGTATTTTTCTCTCTTTTTAGCTCTAAAAACTGACCAAAATTATTCTAATGGAGGAAAATTAGGGTTTATAGAGTTATTAGGGGCTTAAATAAAGCTTAGGTGCGATCTAGACCATCCGATCAGCTTTAGATCAAGGGCTACTATCAAAACAAGCAAAACTGATAATTTCAGCCAATCATAGTGTGACACGTGGCATCAGGAATTCATTGGGCGAATCAAGGAGCGACGCTTGGAAGGGAAGACCGGTTAGAGTCAACGCTTGCCGAGTCAGCAAAAGATGGCGCGATTTGATTCGCGGGAATAGATGGCGTGGCACACTGGTGAAATGCGTGGAGCAATGGCATGGTGACACATGGCATGTTTCGCTGACCATTTTCCAAACTCAGATTGAACGCCATACTGACACATGGCGCTTATTTGTCCTCCTCACAGGCAGCACGACATGATTCGCTCTCCATGCTTGTGTGGCGTTCACGTGGCTTGCCCAGTCAGCTTCTCTTCTTACGTGGTATGCCACGTGTCAGCTTCTCATTAGTCCTGCGTTAAAAATCCATAAAAATTCCAGAAAAATCCTAAAAAATGCCAAAAATTATATTTTCAACTGTTTTCACTAAAAAGTTTATATTTTAACCTTTTTGGCCATAAAAATACTATTTATTAAGTAAAACAAGTAAATATTAAATAAAAAAGTACACTAATGACTCTATTTTCATAGAGTTATCAAACAACTTAGATTTATTAGTTATTTCTATAAATACTTCTTAGTAGCTATGTAATAATCAAGTTAAAGAAATCAATTTTTTTTTTGAGAGTTTCTAAGGCTTTCTGGAAAATTATTCTTAAGTGTTCTTGAGTTTTAAGGAGTTTTGATCCATAATATTCCAACAAAGTGGTATTAGAGCTATAGTTGGAAATATAAATATACACTATCATAAATCAAATTGAAGCTCTCAATGAGACGAATCTGATGTCATGAGAATAATCTCGATCGGAGTTTGGACGCTCTGCCACATTTCGTCGGAAGGTTTTGCAAAAAGTGAGTTAACTTACCGAGTTAGCCAAGTTGGAACTGAGTTAACCGAGGTTCCAAGCTTGTTGACTAAATCGCCAAGTATGTTGATCGAACTACGAAGCCTGTTGATTAAGCCACTGAGCTGTTTGGCCGAGCCTGTTAGCTGTTTGACCAAGCCAAAAAGCCTATTGACTGAGTCGCCGAGCCTGTTGATCGAGTGTTGACCATTGACCAAAAAGGTTAACTTTGATTGTTGATTAAAAAATTCAGATATTTCCCTAGAGTTCTTCCCAAGGTTTTTTGACGTTCTGAATCCATCTGTGTGATCAAAATTTGTAAATTCTAACTGTATTGAGAGTTATGTCAAGTGGAGGCATAACATCGTTTCAAGTCCCGACACTTAACAATGACAACTATGATAATTGGAGTATCAAGATGAAGGCTCTTTTGGGTACACATGATGTATGGGAAGTTGTAGAGAAAGGCTTAAGTCAACCAGACGATGAAGCTACTTTAACGCAATTGCAAAAAGAATCTTTAAAGGATTTGAGAAAGAGAGACAAGAAAACCCTCTTTCTTATCTATCAAGCCTTAAATGATGATGGGTTTGAGAAGATTTCATATGCAACATCTTCCAAAGCAACATGGAATAAGCTTCAAATTTCTTTCAAAGGAGCCGAGAAAGTGAAGAAGGTTCGTCTCTAAACACTAAGAGGTGAATTTGAATCTCTATATATGAAGCTTTTGAATCTATTTCCAACTACTTCTCGAGAGTCACAGTTGTTTCTAATCAATTGAAAAGAAACAGTGAGATGTTGGAAGATGTTCGAATAATGGAAAATATACTTTGTTCATTAGATTCCAAATTTAAACACATCATCGTGACGAATATTTGGAAGAAATGACCATTGATGAACTCAATGGGTCATTACAAGCATATGAAGAAAAGCATAAGAAGAAGCAAGGGATCATTGAGCAACTCTTCAAGATGAAATTCAAGGATAAGCATGAAAGCCAAGGTAATGACAGAAACCAACGTGGTCGAGGTAGAGGTAAAGGCCATGGACGAGGTGGAAGCCACGGTCGTGGATGAGGTTGGAATTACAACAACAATTCCAACAACTTTAAGAGAGGGGAAGCTCAACACGAGGTCGTGGAAGAGGTAATATGAACTCAAGGTATGGCAAATCTCAAGTTCAATGCTATAATTGTCAGAAGTTTGGACATTATGCTTCAGAATGTAGAGCTCCTAACAATAGAATAGAGGAGAAAATCAACTACATAGAGGAGAAGACCGATGAGAAAGAAACTCTTTTTCTAGCACGAAATAAGGGTGATGGTGGTCAACCAAATTCCTAGTATATTGACAGCAGTGCAAGCAACCATATGTGTGGAAAGAAAGACATGTTCATGGAGCTAGATGAATCAATAAGCGAAAAAGTCTCATTTGGAGATGATTCTAATGTAGTATTGAAAGGAAGAGGTAGCATTCTCGTTCGCTTGAAAGATGGGTGACATCAATTTATTTCCAATGTTTACTATGTCCCCAATATGAAAAGTAACATCTTGAGTTTAGGAGAAATATTAGAGAAAGGTTATGATATTCATATGAAGGATTGTAATCTTTCTATAAAAGATTATAAAAATAACTTCATTGCAAACGTATTGATGTGAAAGAATAGAATGTTCCTGATCAATATACAAAATGACATTGCAAAGTGTCTGAAATCTTGCTACAAAGATGCATCATGGCTATGGAATCTTCGATACTAACATCTCAATTTTGGAGGATTGGAGCTATTGTCTAAGAAGGAAATGGTGAAGGGACCACCATGCATTAACCATCCTGATCAACTTTGTGAAGGATGCCTACTCGGGAATCAATTTTGAAAAATCTTTACAAAGGAGTCAGACTCAAGAGCCAAGAAGCCACTCGAGCTAATCCATATTGATGTGTGCGGACCGATCAAGCCTAGATCTCTCGGTAAAAATAATTATTTTCTTCTTTTCATTGATGATTTTTCAAGAAAAACTTAGGTATATTTCTTGAAATAGAAATCAGAAGTTTTTGAAGTATTCAAAAGATTCAAAGTTGCAGTGGAGAGAGAAAGCGATAGAAAGATCAAAGCCATGAGATCCGATCGAGGTGGAGAATTTACATCCAAGGAGTTTCAAGAGTTTTGTGAAGCAAATGGAATTAATAGATCTTTAATAGTTCCAAGATCCCCCCAACAGAATGGTGTAGTTGAAAGAAAGAGCTGAATAATCCTCAACATGGCATGAAGCATGCTCAAACGCAAGAAACCATCCAAAGATTTTGGGCAGAAGCAGTAGCATGTAAAGTTTACTTGTCAAACCGATCTCCCACAAGAAGTGTATGGGGAAAGATACCGCGAGAGGCATGGAGTGGAAGAAAGCATGGTATTTCCCACCTAAGAGTCTTTGGAAGTCTAACCTATTTTCATGTACCAGATGAGAGAAGAACGAAGCTTTATGATAAAAGAAAAACTTTTATCTTCATCGGCTATGATGCTAATTCAAAGGGCTACAAGTTGTACAATCCAAGCAATAAGAAGATTGTGATTAGTCGAGATGTGGTATTTGACGAAGAATGAGAATGGGATTTTAACTCTCATGCAGATAACTTCAATTTATTTCCTCAATTTAAAAAAGATGAGCAAACAATGAGGGAATGAGTAGGTGAACCTCAACAAGAGCTTGCAACTCTACCCACTTCACCAATATCAACCATTCAAGGAGACTCATCACCTTCATCATCATCAAGTGGAAGTCAAGATGAAAGAGAAGTGCCATACACACGAAGTCTTCAAGATCTTTATGAGGTAACCGAACAATTATAAAATTGTTGTCTCCTTTAGGAGAAATAAAAAACGTGCAAGTATACACGGTCACAAGTAATAAAATTGATAAGTAAGTTATCGTTCCCATAGAGATTTGTTACTACAATTTGTGGAGTACTAAAATTATTTCAATATGATTTATCCAAAACAATCGTTAATTGGAAGGTGTTTCACTAACTAATTTTTGTAAACAATAAATAAATAAGAAAAAATCTAGGATGAAAGTTTCACCAAATTAATCCACTCGAATCATATTATTTTCTCTTGATTTATATTTTTTTGTAAATTTAATTTGTCAACATAGAACTACTAATTTTATCCATATGTCTCTTCTGATAACAAATAGACACATCTTGCTAAAATAATTCACTATATTCCTATGAGAATTAAATTCACCAAGATTCATTACGTTCAAAGTTCTCTAATAGTCACACATACAATAAAGAATGTTCCTCTCCTTTCATCATACATGTTATCCTAAACACAAGCAATATACACAAAAATGCATCTTCCGAGTTTATTTAGGTGTCATGGATCAATTGATAAATTTTCCAATAATCAAAAGCATTAAGCACAAATAGAATAAACAAATTAAAAATCTCATAAATCTTTCAAAAATAATTAAAAACAAGCTTCATATATTTAGCTACATAGAAACCCTAGAAAAATTAAATTACTTCATAAATAAAATTAAAATTATAGCACTTAAGGAATATTGGATGAAGAACAAAAGAAAATTAAAATCTGTTTCTACTCTCTAATTTTCGGCACATGTAGAAACACAATAAAAGCAAAAAATGGCTTCTGTGTGTACCACAGTTCAAGTCTCCAACCTCCTTAATTTATCGCAAATATCCCCTATTTATAGCTCCATACTAAAAAAAAATACTTCATAAAATATATATTTTTTACACACACGGGAGACAAATAATACATAGAAAATAATAATTAATTCATGCGTGGGAGACAAAATTCTTGAGACACGTAGTCACGCGTGTAAAATGCTTATCGTGCAAAATAGTGGAACGTACGTCATTTCTGATTTTCGTTTCAATTTATGTTGCCACATGTCAGAATCTTATTGGTTGAGAGAATAATCGAGACACATGGCATCTTTTCATTGGTGGTGAGGAAAGGTTGCACGTGGTTGGCATTGCATGAGATTATTGTAAACGAGACACATGGGTCCCATGGAACCAGTTGGAAAAGTGTGCACCAATTTTGTGTTTTTGTTTTAATCAACACATGCCATGTGTCAGATTTTGATACGTTGAAAGAATATTCGAGACACGTGGCATACTTTGATTCGTTGAAATGGTAGGGTGCACAATGTTTCTCTGGACCGTATCGCATGGGACCATTTCTGGCATAAACACCTGGGTCCCACCCTGTACGTTGGCATAAACACTTGGGCCCCACTCAGCACTGAGTAGTGTGCCACCTGGAAATCGTGTCCACTCACCTGTGTCGCGCATGCATATCACATGCCTGATCATCACCGTTGATTTATGATCTGATGGTGCGTGGCACGAGTGGATAATAAGTGCGCGTGGTCTTCTTTCCTGCACAGGAAAACAAATTTTATTTAATTGCTTTTTAGCCCTCCAATTTAATTTAAATTAAATTTTAAACTTTTGATATTTGCAATTAAGCCCTCTTTTAATATAAATTATATTTGCAGCTTTTATTATTTGCAATTAAGTCATTTTTTAATTCAAATTCTTTAATTTTCTTAAAAATATATTCCTTAAAAAATAAACAGTAAATATTAATTTAATTAATTAAAATTAACTAAAAATATCAAGAACATAGCAATTATAATTAATAAAATGGACAAAATAACTGTATAATATACAGTTATAAAAAATCTCACACTTTTTTGTCTTTTTGTCAACTGTGAACCAGTGAACTTTGGAGAAGTAGTACAAGACAAGAAGTGGAGAGATGCAATGACGAAAAAATTAGGGCAATTGAGAAGAACGAAACATGTGAACTCACCTCACTTCCCAAAGGACACAAGGAAATATGTGTCAAATGGGTGTATAAGACAAAGAGGAATGCTAAGGGAGAGAATGCAAGGCATAAGGAGAGCCTAGTAGCAAAAGGATATAGTCAAAAGGATGGAATTGACTATGATAAGGTATTTGCTTCTGTTGCTCGATTAGAGACTATAAGACTAATCATTTCTTTGGAAGCTAAAAATAAGTGGAAGATACATCAAATGGATGTAAAATCTGCTTTTTAAAATGGAGTCCTTGAAGAAGAAGTCTACATTAAGCAACCATAAGGGTATGAAGCCAAAGGTCATAAAGATAAGGTGTCAAAGTTGAAGAAAGCTCTTTATGGGTTAAAGCAAGCACCAAGAGCATGGAATAACCGCATCAACAAGTACTTTCTAGAGATTAACTTCACCAAGTATCCCTATGAATATTCACTCTACGTCAAGATTGAAGATGGTGATATTTTAATCGTTTACCTATACGTAGATGATCTCATCTTCACCAAAAGTAATCCAAAGCTATTTGAAGATTTTAAGAAGGTGATGACCCGAGAGTTCGAAATAACAGATATCAGGTTAATGTCATACTTCCTTGGAATTAAAGTGAAGCAAAAAGAAGAAGGCATCTTCACCTCTCAAGAAACCTATGCAAGGGAGATACTAAAGAAGTTTAAGATGAACAATTGTAAGCTAATCAACACACAAGTGGAATGTGGAATCAAACTATCCAAGCATGAAGATGGTGAAAGCATGGATCTAAAATTTTTCAAAATTTTAGTTGGAAGTCTATGTTATCTCACGTGCATAAGACCTGACATCCTATATGTTGTTGGATTGATTAGCCGCTATATGGAGAAACCAATAATCACCCATTTCAAAGTTGCAAAAAGAATCCTACACAATCTAAAAGGTACAATTAATTTTAGCTTATTCTATTTGGCTTCAAATGATTACAAGCTTATTGGATATAGTGAGAGTGATTTTTGTGGAGATATAGACGATCAAAAAAGCACTTTTGGACTTGTGTTTTTTATGGGAGATACTACTTTTACATGAATGTTGAAAAAGAAATTGATTGTCACCTTGTCTAGCTATGAAACAGAATATGTAGTAGCTACCTCATATGTTTGCCATGCAATTTAGCTGAGAAACTTGTTAAAGGAGCTAAGTATGACACAAGAAGAGCCAACCAAAATTTGTGTCGACAATAAGTCAACCATTGCCTTAGCCAAAAATCTTGTTTTCCATGATCGAAGCAAACACATAGATACTCGATATCATTACATCAGGGAGTGCATCATAAGAAAGGATGTACAACTCGAGTATGTGAAATCATAAGATCAAATTGCCGACATCTTCACTAAACCGCTCAAGCAAGATGATTTTGTAAGATCGAGAAATTTGCTCGGTATTATAAAAAAAGTTTAAGGGGGAGTGTTGTTTTGTAAACTTGTTTACAAGCCCAAGTTCTTTGAAATATTCTAGCTCATTTGAAGTCTAGTTCATGGAAGCTTCTATGGTGATGATTTGGATTGATAAGGATACAGATCATGGTTAGTAGGCAGAAAGAAGAAAAGAAATGGGTTAGGTAAAGAGCTAGGTGTATGGTTTTAGATTTCTTTGGTAGGTTTATGTTGTATGACTCAGATTTATTAGTTGTTTCTATAAATACTTCTCAGTAGCTATGTAATAATCAAGTTAAAGAAATTAGAAACAAAAGTTTGAAATTTTCTAAGAATTTTTAGAAAATTGTTCTTGAGTGTTCTTGAGTTTCTAGGAGTTTTGATCCATAATATTCCAATATAGAGCCAGTACTTTATGTCACGACAGCATATGGAAACATTTTACCTACCAAGTTTCTTACCATTCCTCCTTCAGGTTAATTGAACAAGCCTTCTACTGAAAAGGGAATGCTTTTTTTCCCTTTCCCATCTAGTAATTAAATGTCAAGCATGTGATGAGAGAATCTTCTTAACTGTGATAATATTTTTGTCTGTTCCCTAAAATACCTTAATTTTGGAAAGTACATATAGGATTTATATATTTTTCAGTTGAATATATTGAAATATATTTTTATAATTGTAATACAATGAATAATAATATAGATATATGTACAGGAAATGAGAATCTGCCTTTAGGAAAAGTGCTTTTAGTAAAAGTATATTAGTTGCATACAACTAATATAGAGTTGATAATGTTTAGGAAAAAGTATATTAGTTGCATACAACTAATATGATTTATTAACACTCCCCCTCAAGTTAGCGCATAGATATCGACCATGCCCAACTTGCTTAGTGAGTCGTATAATACCTTCTTGGGAATTCCTTTGGTAAGTATATCTGCAAGTTGCTCTTTAGTGGGAACAAAAGGAAAGCTAATAAGTTTGGCATCTAGCTTCTCTTTTATAAAGTGACGATCAACCTCTACAGTATTTTTGAGATATATCAATGGCTACCCGATTGTTACAATATAACTGCATAGTATTTTTGAGTTCGAAACCCAAATCAAATAAAAAAGTTCTTATCCACAGTAATTCACAAACCGCATGAGCCATACCTCTATACTCAGCCTCAATGCTAGATCGCACCACCACTTTCTGCTTCTTACTTTTCCATGTAACCAAATTACCTCCCACAAAGGTGAAATAACCCGATGTTGAATTTCTATCTGTAATACTTCCTGCCCAATCTGTATCTGTGAAGCCATAGACTTCAAGAGGATTGTTGTGTTTAGAGAACATTACTCCACTTCCTGGAGCCAATTTCAAATACCTTAAAATTCTTAAAACAACATTCATGTGGTTCTCACTTGAATTATGAATGAACTGACTCACCATACTTACTACATATGCAACATCTGGTCTAGTATGAGCCAAGTAAATCAAACGCCCAACCAATCTCTGATAGCGAGCTTGATCAGTTGGTATCTGATCTAGATACTCTACTAAATAATGGTTTTGCTCAATAGGAGTGTCAATAGGTTTGCAATCCAACATACCTGTCTCTATTAGTAGATCAATAATGTACTTCCTCTGACACACATATATTCCTTCTCTTCCCCTGGCTACCTCAATTCCTAAGAAGTACTGTAGTTCACTTAAGTTCTTCATCTCGAATTCAGAGGCCAGTTGTCTTTGTAATTTATCCATCTCAATAGTATCATCACCATTGATTACCATATCATCAACATAAATGATTAGGGTTGTTACTTCCCTTGTTGATGTTTGAGAAATAGAGTGTGGTCTGAATTACTCTGTCTATAATCAACCTTCTACATGAATTGTGAAAACCTTCCAAACTAAGCTCAAGGGGATTGCTTGAGACCATACAAAGACTTCCTCAATTTGCATACAATATTACTAGAAGAATCAACTACATACCCAGGTGGAAGACTCATATACACCTCCTCAGTTAATTCTGCATGAAGAAATGCATTCTTGACATCAAAATGCCAAAATGGCTAGTTTAGGTTAGCGGCAAGTGAGAGTAGAACCCGAATAGTGTTCATTTTGGCAACAAGAGAAAAAGTCTCATCGTAGTATACACCATACATCTGAGTGAACCCTTTTGCTACAAGATGAGCTTTATACCGATTTACAGATCCATCACCATTATGTTTTACAGTAAACACCCATTGATAACCAAGTGCCTTTTTTTCTTGTGGTGGTGGCACAAGTTGCCAAGTATCGTTCTTCTATAACGCCTCCATCTCTTCAGCCATTTCCTTTCTCCAGATTGGATCTCCCAATGCGTCCTACACTTTGTTAGGTACTGATACACCAGATATTTGATTTACAAATTATTTATATGACTTAGATAATCTTTTAGTGGACATGTAATTGGCTACTAGGTATTTTGATTTTTCATGAATATTTGGTTCATACCTTTTGGCTGGTTTACCTCGAGTAGACCTATTTGGTAACACATATTGTCCAACATTAGACTCAATATTACTAGTATCAGTGGATGTACATATCTCATATGAGTGACCTTCAGTACTAGGGAGTTGTTGATCAGGGGTAGGAGTGATTCCTGAGGGAACAGTTGTGTCTTCAATTTCATTTACTGTAAGCGAATTTGGTGCTTGAATACTTAGAGCATCTGCTTCTTCGATAACTGGATTCAATGGATTAGGAACCTCATCTGGTCCCATCGAAACATCAGTTGGTGATTTTTCTAATTCCTCCCCCTCACCATGATATAGTTCTTCGAATTATGTATTCTCCCTCTGACGAGCAGTATCAGGTGAGGAAAAATAATTCATGTCCTCAAAGAAGGTAACATCCATAGTGACATAATACTTTCTAGTCGGTGGATGGAAGCACTTGTACTTTTTCTAATAACCTCTATAACAAAAAAACACACATTTAATTGCTCGGGCATCTAATTTAGACCTTTTTTTTAGGAACATGCACAAAATCAAGACAACCAAATACATGGGTAGGAAGATTATGGAAGGATGACAAGGAGACATAAGATGCGAGAATCTGAAATGGGATTTTTCCATTAAGGACACTAGACGAGAGACGATTGATGAGATGGGCGGAAGCTTGTACAACATCACCCTAAAGATATTTTGGCATATAAGCACTAAATAGGAGTGCACGAACCATATCAAGTAAATGGAAATTTTTTTCTTTCAGACACTCCATTTTGTTCTGGTGTTTGGTGAATAATCCCATATGTTTTGAAAAAATCTTGAAAAACATGATTAACATATTCTCCCCTATATTCAGAACGGAGGGTCCGAATGGTGCCATTGTATTGTGTTTGAACGAGGGTATGAAAAGTTTGAAAAACTGAAAAAACTTCATCTTTTGTTCTCAGAAGAGCAATCCACGACAACCTTGTACAGTCATCGATAAACGAAACAAAATATCTCATACCCAATATAGTGGGTTCTTTAGATGGTCCCCAAACATCAAAATGAATTAATTCAAAATGAATAATACTTTTATTAGAAATACTAGGAGAATAAGTAATATGATGGCTCTTGGACAAAACACAAGTCTCACAATGTAAAACAGTCTCACTAACACCACTAAATAAAGTGGGCATGGAACTTTTCATAAGACTAAAAGACGGATGCCCTAAGCGGCGATGCCACAACCAAAATTTCACTTAGCTTATCAGAACTAGAAGTCAATGCAGTACGTGCCTATGCTCCTGGTTTCTTCCCTACGTAGTTCTAATCCAAACGGAACAATCTACCCCTTAGATACCCTCGACCAATTATTTCCCTGGTAAGAAGATCCTGAAAAATCACATACATAAGATAAAAGGTTACAAAACATTTAGACAGCGCAGGCTGGACGGTTCAGGCTAGACGACGTAGACTGGACGACACTGGTTGGACGACGCGGGCTAGACAGCGTGGATCTGCAATGGATGGACAGATCTGCAATGGTGGCGCAAACTGGACAGTGCGAGAAGATTAACGGTACTGCATAAAAATACTGACAACGATGTTGCTGCTTGGGAACTGATAAATTGTTTTTTCTTTGTTTCTTTCCTGCTCTGATATCAAGTTGAATATACTAAAATATATTTTTACAATTGTAATACAATGAATAATAATACAGATATATATACAGGAAATGAGAATCGGCTTTTAGGAAAAGTATATTAGTTACATACAACTAATATACAGTTGATAATGTTTAGGAAAAAGTATATTAGTTGCATACAACTAATATATAACTAATATGATTTATTAATATTTTCTGTATTTCTTAGTGAAAGACAATGATTTAGCGGATATAGTAGAATGTTGATGTTAATATGGAAATGTATGGAGATACATTGAGCATTTTGTTGTCCAAAACATCTCCAAAGGGTACAATGTACCCTTACATGTACATATTTTCATAGCTTCCTTGATGTCGCCTTTTGGACTCGAATTGTAGACATTTATTTTATGGTATGGTAATTTATCTTAACTAGTTCATGTGTTATTTGAATCTTTTGTTCCAACATTTAAAGTCCTTGTAATTTTGACAATCTATGCAGAAAGATTCCTTTTTAATTGACTTGTATTGTTCGGTAGAAATAATAAACAAAAGAAAACATGTGGGGGCTTCTCTTGCTTTGTAAAGACAGTAGCAATGCTTTCGATGACATTTTAGTGAAGCCTTTTGGCCGCATATGAGATACATCATGTTGCAAGAATGTTCTTTGTTAATGGCGTGCTCATAAGTTTGCTTAATGTGATGTGTTTATTTAGAGTTTTACTCATTGTACGCAAGCAATCAACACAAAATGCAATTTTACCAAGGACAGTATATATCCACCCAAGTCTATTGCCGCTCTATTGTGGTGTTGCTCCTGTTCAAAGAGCACTGCAGGTTCTTAAGTTATTATTATTTTTAATAATGTTTGCATACAGATTTATTTGAAGTCAACAGCTCAAATCTTTGTATGAAGTATCTTATCAGATGTCTGAAATTTTGAATTAGGATGGTGTTATAGAAAGATTCTTATTGTACGTGTTATTGATGCTGGACCAATAATTGCCAAAGATAGATCGGAGATTGATGATCAAATAAAGGTGTGGGTTATGCTAATTATTCTCTAACTTTTTTTTACAAGAATATTAATGCACATAGTAGATGCTGTCAATGAAGAAGATTATGAAGAAAAGCATATTACAATGAGACATGTAAAATATTTTCAGATTGATTTAGATTGTAGACAATTTGATTAGTTATTTTAGTAATTTTTTTCATGTATATTTTTATATTTTTTTAAACACTTTAATTTGTTATATTAAGATTTTATTATGTTTTAGGGTATCTATTAAACTCTTAATGTAATATCTCTCTTAAGTTTAATATAACAATTCTTAATTTTCTCAATTTATTTTAATTAATTTTTGAAAATTAACTTAATTTAGATGTATATGATCACGGTTTAAGTGTAACCGAGACAATAGATATCATTTTGATTACAAGTCTATAGCCTCGGTTATTAGAAAACCAAGGCCATAGGGTGTATCTATGACCTTGGTTATTAAAAACCCAAGGCCATAGGAGGTACCTATGACCTCGGTTATTAGAAAACCCAAGGCCATAAGAGATACCTATGACCTCGGTTATTAGAAAACCCAAGGCCATAGGAGGTACCTATGGCCTCGGTTATTAGAAAATCGAGGCTATAGGGGTACCTATGACCTCAATTAGCATATAACCGAGGCCATAGATACACTATATGGCCTCGATTTTCATTAAAAACCGAGGCCATAAGTACCCTTATGATCTCGGTTTTATAATAACGGAGGTCGTAGGTACACTCTATGGCCTCAGTTATTACATAACCGAGGCCATAGGTCGTTACCTATGGTTTCTTTCACTTAGGCATCAATTCTTATAACTGTTGCCATAAACCTACGGTCATGATTAAAAACTGAGGCCAAAGGCATGTATTCTAGTAGTGAAGGATATATTGACAACATATCTTTCGTAGTAGTTTTAAAATTTGAAAGTAATTTATCATATAGTTAAATTCTTGAACCTAATTTTGACACCTTGAATGAAGTTTAAATTATCATCCGCCAACTTAGGAAGACAATTAAATGATTTATTAATTTCTTAAAAAAGAAGCAAAATTTAATTATAAAATCAATTAATAGGCCTAAAGATTTTAATTAGTTTATTATTAATAGCGATAATAATCCATACCCCATTGTATTTTCATACAAAAAAGGGATAAACAATAATCTCAATTAAAGTCTTTAATAATCTATTTAATATTAAATAAGTATAGTCAATTAACTAATATATCCCATAAATTCTCTACATCATGATAAAAGTCTAAATGCTTGAATATTTATTAGATCTATCTTTATTTTATGTTATTATATTAGAATTTCAAAACCAAAACCTTTTAATAGAATGTTTTGGTTTTATTTACGTTTTTAAGAATTTATTGAATAATTTAAAAATCACATGATTTTTTTAGACCGACTATAAGAGTATATTTATCATTTTTATAGCATTTTGTGCATTAAGTTTATGGCGTCATTAATTGGGAAGAAAAACATTTTTAAATTTTTATTATCAAAATTTTAAAAACTTTTTGTGTTTTAATATTGTGATTTTTATTTTATTTTATTTTAAAAAAATTTCAAAGAATTCAAAAATAAAAAATTTATATCTCATTTATTAATTAACTATTAGATATTACAAAAAAATATAAAAAAAATTAATGTCTTATTATTAGTTGACTTAAGAGACATATATGAAAAAAAATATAAAACAATAAAAATAAAGGGATCTTAAATTCAAAAACATATTTAAAATAAAAAATTAAAGTCTTATTTATTGGTTAACTTTAAAAAAATATTTGAAAAAAATAAATAAAATATTTTTTAGTTGTCTAATTTCAAAAAAGAAAAATTTTCTATTAGCTTTCATATTTATTATTTAATTTTTCAAAAACAAAAATAACAAAAAGAGAAAAAAAATATATAATTATTTTCTTTTAAAAAATAAAAAAATTTCAAAAATAAAAAAATCTAAAATTTATGTCACCATTGTTACTTTATTAATAAAAAAATCTAAAATTTATATCTACTTTCATAATCAACCAAAAACAAATCTATAAATACCTTAATTTTTTCTAATTTTTTGTTGACTTAGTTATTAATTATGATCTTTTTAGTATTTTTTATACTAATTTTTATTTTTATTTCAACTTTAATTTAATTTAATTTTCTTTTCTTTTATTTAATTTTATTTATTAATTTACAAACTTTTGTTTCTATTACTTATATTTTTTATTTACTAACTTTTTGTCTAAATAATTTTGTTTACTATATTTTATTTTAGTTTATTATTTTGTTTAATTATTTACTAACTTTATTTTTTTTGTATTTATTTTCTCTTATTTATTTTTATCGTCATTTTATTATTTGTTTTTATTTTTATTTATTTTTGTTATGATTTTTTATTTAGTAATTTTTATCTCTTATTTATTTTTCTTTTCTTTTGTTGGTTGCTTTTATGTGCTTATTTTATTTTATTTTATTCAGTTATTTTTGTTGTTTTCTTTTGTTATTCTTATTTTATATTTTTGTTTAATTAAAAAATTGAGCTACGATATAGGTTTTTTGAGACTTTCGTGATACAATTGGGTTGAAGAAAAACATGTTTTCACATGGGTCCTTATTTGAATTGAATATGCCATGTTTTATTTTTGGTGCAATGAATTTTTAAAATAAAAAATGCATTTCAAATGAGAACCACACAAAGTTTTTCAATTTCTCCTTTTAAAAACTGTATTTTGTCTATGCCCCAAATACAAATAATTTTGAAGTTATCTCCAAAATTTTTAAAAATTTTAATATAAAAAGAAGTTGAATGATATGTTACATCTAGGTGCAATACAAATTAAATGTAGTTAAAACCCATAACCATGTCCCTACTACTAAGCATATAAATTTTTAATATTTATAGGACATGGTAAATGATTTAAATATTAAAGGTAGACAAACTTGTTATATTTGTAGATTTTATAATTTCAATAAACTTATTGACAATGGGGACATTGAGATATTAAATTATGAAAACTAAGATCTCCCCAAAAAGTGTCATGGTGAGACGTTAAATTTGGTATTGTATGAGAGGCAACCCATCATTATAGGTAATATTATTTTCTTTATAATTATCTTTACTTTGTGTTATTTTATTTTCATTTTTATGAACATTATTTAGACTTATCAATATTATAACCAATTGTTGAAGTATGTGAGAAGTACACAGTTTTTATCTGTGTATAAATGATTGTATTAGTGGATGCACCTACGTACCAACACTTAAACATGATCAACAATTGGATAACTTTTCTACTTTTTTGTTCTTTAATTTACAATTATTACATTAAGGATATTATAAGTTCTAGGTTAAGAGTATGAAAAAAGTTACATTATAAAATTATGCTTAAATGTCTATATGTTCACATTCACATTTAAATTTTATTTTTATTTTTATGTGTTTTTAATATTTCTATTATTTTAGAAACATTTAGGATAATTTTAAAATTTTCCTTACAAATTTATGATGTCTTTTAGTTAAATTTAAGAAAATAATCAAGTCTTTGCATTGTTAGATTACTTTAAAAAATATTGTATGGAGTAACGTTATAATTATTTAATTTTTTCAAAATTAGTATTTTATGAGAAAATGTTGAAATTGCGATGAGTCCAAAACTAGTGTTTAGGAATCAAATAGTGGAGATTATTTTGTGAAAATATATTTTATTTTCATTTTGACCAATGATTATTTTCTACTCTTTTTTAAAAAGTTCTTATAAATTTTAAATTGCTATATGATCATATAGGTTTTTGCATTGAATGTAAGATTTTTGCATCTAATAAAATGTCATATATTTATTTTTTATTGCTTAAATTTAATGAGTTAAATAAAAATTGAAAGTATATGCCATTTTCTTTATTTATGCATGATTTTTAAAAAGACATGGGGTTACCTAAACCAATACAAAAGAATAAGCTACTCACTTTATCATTCAATATATGTACAATCTGTATATGAATCCTTTCTTTAAATATATATATATATTTAAAATAAAAAATAATAAAAAAAGAGATAAAGAAAAAATAAGAAATAAAAATGAATAGTATAAAACTACACATTATGATCCAATATCTTTTAAAGTAGTTAAAATTAGTTAAATATAAAAGAAAATACAGGAAATAATTCCTCAAGAAGTTATTTTTCTTTTATTCATCTTTTAAAGGCATATTACTTGAGATTTTTATTTGATATATTTAATTTATGTATGAAAATGATATTTGATTTCGTTATAAAATCCTTTCATTTGATTCATTTCATGAAACCAATATTATGCATTATCTTTGAGTCTTTTCTTCTTTAAATATATGTGAAACTATTAGTTCATTTTTATACTTAAACTCTATTTGTATATACCTTTGAATGAGTACTTAAACGAATAGGATCATTTATTTGAGAGTATGTCTTGTGAGGTTAGAGTCGAAGCGAATTTAGATTCCTTACATAGAGTGATTAGTGGGAGTAACCTCAGGAAAAACATTGTGAAGGATAGTTTCAGAGACTTCATTGGCTGAGTCTGGATTAGAATGAGAAATAGGCTGATTTGAGTTGTTTGAAAAGTTATTTTGTGAGATAGAAAGAGAGGACAAGGTCTGATTAATAGGTGTAAGACCTGTTTCAGGTGTATTATCTGATATATGACCGGAAAAACGAGAATTCTATGGAGTTGGAAGTGGATGACTTGTAACTATAGGTGGAGGAAATATGATAGGAAAGGATGGCTAGGAAGTTTGAGAAGTATTGTTTTGGAAAGGAAAGATATGTTCATTAAAGATGACATGTCTTGAAACATATATTTTTCCATTGTTATCTAAACATTTTTAACCTTTATGTTTACTGCTATAGCCTAGAAAGGTGCAGGGAATTGACCTAAAATCAAACTTATGGGAATTGTAGGGTCTTAGATGAGGAAAACATTGACAGCCAAAAACACGAAGTGATTTATAGTTGGGTTTTACCTGAAAAAGGACTTGGAGAGGAGACTTTTCCTGTAGGACTGTAGACGGCAATCTGTTGATAAGAAAGACAGTAGTGGAGAGGGCCTCTGGCCAGTAAGTTTTAGGGACAGAGGATTGAGCAAGGAGGGTAAGCCCAAGTTTGACAACATGTCTATGCTTCCTCTCAACAATACCATTTTGTTGAGAGGTGTGAGGGAAGGAAACTCTATGAATGATGCCATATTTATCAAGAAAGTTTGAAAAAGATCGAAACTCACCACCCCAATCACTTTGAAAAATCTTGAGTTTTGTGTTCAACTGATTTTCTGCTTGTGTTTTGAAATGAATAAAGCAATCTAAAGCTTCAGATTTGCATTTGAGGAAATAAATCCATGTGAATCTTGAAAATACATCTATAAAGGTAATGTAGAATTTGTGGCTAGTGGTAGAAAGAATGGGAGATGGGCCCCATATATCAGCTTCCATAAGCTGTAAAGGTGCAGAATAGGTAGTTTGAGAAGTAGGAAAAGAGAGTTTATGGCTTTTGCTCATTTGACAAGTTGTATAGAAGTAATGTTGCATTTTATTCACTGAAAAATTGATATTACAATGATTTAGAATTTTGTTAACAACTTGAAAAGAAGGATGACCAAGCCTTCTATGCCAAAGGTCAAGAGAGAGTTTTCCTTTGTAAGGAATGGTTTCTGATATGAGAGATTGGAAGGAGGGTTGGCAGGTCAGACTAGGGGTCTTGGTAGGCAGTAAGAGGTCAAGCTGATACAGTCCTTTATGCAAAGTCCCCTTGAGTAGAATTTTCTTAGTAACCTGATCTTTGAAAAAACAGAAAACGGGATGATATTCAAAGAAAACTTTATTGTCAAGACAGAACTTAGAGACACTAAGAAGATTTTTAGTAATTAAAGGTACATGAATAATATTAGTTAGAGATAAGGAATGAGAGTAGAAAGGGGAAGAGATAGTAGTTTTTCCAATGTGTTTGATTGAGAGGCCTTTACCATTTCCCATATGAATTTTCTAAGTTCCATTGTAGTCAGTCCTGCATGATAGGTTTTGGATGTCATTGGTCATATGATTGGTGGCCCCGGAATCAAGATACCAATTCTTGTCAGTGACAGTGTTTCGAGTAGTAGCAATTAAGGCTTCAGCAAGGGCTTGATCAAAAGGGGTTTCTTCTTGTGTGTGAGCAAGATTGGCATGGTTCTGAGTGGAATTGTAGTTCTGATTGGAAGAACTTGAGGGGTTATTGCCTTCACTCCCTTGAAAATTCTGATCAAAATGATAGTATCATTTGATGACTGTGTGTCCAATCTTGCCACAAAGTTGGAATTGAGGTCTGCCATTGTTGGATCTGCCCCCTCTTCCTCTGCCACGATAGCCATTGTATCCTCTTCCTCCTTGATGGTTGTTCTATGAAGTACCATTGTAGCTTTTCCTGTTGTTAGCAAGATTCACAGATAGATCATTAGCAGTGGAGTGTTTTTGTAATATACGACCTTCATGAGACAAAAGAAGCATATTGACATGTTGGAGGGTATAAGGGATCTCTCTTGAGTAGATGATGGAAACTATGGATTCGTACTCATCCCCTAGGCCATTGAGGAGTGCAAGAATCTGATCAGTGTCTGTCATACTATGATTAGAAGCTCTAAGCATGTCAAAGTAGGATTTGATCTTCAAGATATAATCTCTCATAGAAAGATTGTCTTTCTTGAGAAGTTGGATATGCTTTTTGTAAAACATCACCTTGGCAGTGGATTGAGAACTGAAGAGTTGTTCTATGGTGGCCCAAATTTGTTGAGAGGAAGAACAACCAATCAGTTGAGGAAGGATTTGATTCTCCATCATGAATTCTAGGTGGAATATTGCAGGTTCCATGGATGAAATCCTCAAGACCATAGCCCAAGATCATGTTTTCTACCTAAAATTTCCATATGAGGAAGATGTCTTCTTCAAGCTTTATCGAGATCAACTGGATGAGGGGGTTGATGATAGATCTCATAGGATCTTCATTGTTGGTCGGGTGAGCACTACCATTGGGTGCAGAGGAATCCAATCCAGCCCCATTGTTAGCATTGCGATTACTTGTCCTTGCCATGAAGAAGAAGAAGGCGCCCAGAAAAGTTTGAGAGAGCAACCAAGCAGCTCTGATACCAAGATAGATATCTAAGATGTTGAGAAAACAAGAAACAAAAGAGAGCAAGAAAAAGGTCTATGTATTGATTGAGAATTTACAAAGAGGAGAGTCCTCTTATATACACAGAGGAGTAACTAACAAAAACAGAAAAATAGGGAAGTTTGTTAACAAACTTCATAACAGAAAACTAACTCTAAAAACCTCTAAAATAGAATTACATTCTAACTATGAAGAACATCTTAGAAATATGTTTTGGGTTGAGCAAAAAGCTCAGAAGATTTTAAGATTTTTGGAGCAGAATTCTGGAGGACTACTTTAGATGGGTCTCACCTTCTCAACATTTGACCTTCCATTATAGTTTTCGTGCTTAGCCATAATCTTGAAAACAAGTGGAGGATAGAGGAGAGGGAGATCTAACTTGGGGTACACTTTGTGGACCCTCCTCTTGCTCAACTCAAAATCATGGGCCCAAGTAACACCATATTAGTTGCAAAGTTATCTGAGTCCAAGTACTCATTCTCAACCATTTCTTCAACTTAGGCAAACAAACTCTGGTTCTAAGTTCTCAAACGCTCACATTCAGACTCTATCTGAGTTATTTCTTTAAGAAGTTGGTCTTTAGTAGCCTCAATAACCTCTTTAGCTCTCTCGGTAGCCTCTTGAGCAAGGCTATTATTCTCTAGGGATGTTATAATCTTTTGCTTCTCCTCAAGGTCTTGATTCAAGGATTTCATGGCTGTATCTCTTTCTAATAGGACTATTATGGCAGTATCCTTCATGCGTTGAAGACAAGCCAATGTGTTACGTGTCATCTCCTAAATTCAGCATACTTATCTTGTTTGGTTGATTATTTCAAATTCAGTTAGTTATGGACCATGTGTTTGATGTTGTGGCCATGTTAGTGATTTTAATAGTGGGTTAGTTTTCCCATATTTTTAGCATCAGTTTTGCATTAAGTTATTTTCAGATATCAAAAAAATGTATAAAAAGGAGAAAGTTAATGAGAATAAGAACATGAACTTTCTCTACCAAAAATAAATTATTTTGCATTTATCGAATTTATCTCCTTGAGAGCTTCTTCACATTGAGGGATCATTCCACTATGGGGCAAAGGCCGAGCGAGAGCTTGAAATTACATGGAACGTAACAATATGGTATCAAAGGAAGGATACAATAATGGGGTCAACCATTCCAACCCAACAAAGCAACCAATGGAGGAGTCCCTTCAAGCAACCCAATAACAAATGCTTCAAATACAGTGAAATATGCATGAGATGTTCATTCAACTACAAACTCAAATGGATGAGCTGAGTGCAAGAAGAACAGGAATCGAGACATCACATCAATAACCAAATTCTTAGCAAATACATAGGACAGTTGTATCTTGAGTGGTTCATTTGGATTTTCCACTCTACGATGGCACTAAAGATACTATCACTTGGATTGACCAGGCAGGTCAGTTCTTTGCATTCCACCAAACCCCTACCATTGAGAAGGTGTCGTTAGCAGCCTACCACATAGAAGGAGGAGTGCACCTTTGGTTTCTATCTTTCAAGAGGACTCGAGTTTGGGTTACCTGGGAAGAATTCAAACATGCGCTAAATGATCGCTATGGTTCAACACTCCTAGATAACTACTTTGGAGAGCTCACCAAGCTCACACATATAGGGTTTGTCTATGAGTGTTACACTTAATTTGATCAGCTGCTCGCAAGGGCCGATTCATTAATTGAACAACAACAGATCCGTTGTTTCGTCAGCGAGCTTCAAGAAACCATTTGAGATTATGTTCATACAGAAAATCCATAGAACCTCCCATATGCTACTGGCCTTAAACACCTATACGAAACCAAACACCAACTACAAAAACCCAAATAAACTACACCCAATATTAACCTAGCCATTCAAAACTTCTAGAAACCAAAACAAAATCCCATTCTGTCACAACTAACTACTAACCCACCTATTAAATGCCTCACCATTGATGAAATCTAGGATTGCTAGCGCCGCAACTTGTGCTACAACTTCGATGAAATATACACGTCGGGCCATTGTTTAAGAGATTGTTTCTCATTGACTACAAACCCATGGTCGAGGTAGAAGCAAAGGGTGAAGAGGATGTTGAACTTGAATTAGAGGTGGCTGAGATCTTCCATCATGCCATTATAGGAACTGTGACACCTCAAATTATACAGGTTCTAGCCAGTATCAAGGGACTTGTGTTAGTGGATCTACTAGATACAGGAAGCTCTCACAACTTCCTCAATCGTGCATGGGTCTCACAGATCAGGTTAAAGGCAGAGGAAAGGGCTTGGATGAACGTGATGGTGGCCAACGGTGAGAAGCTACCTTGTATGGGGCGCCTCCCAAACACCCCAATTGAGATCCAGGGAAACCCATTCCAAGTGGAGTTCTTTGTGATTGATTTGGAGGGTTGTGACATTGTCCTCCGTGCGCAGTGGCTAATAACTCAGGCCGATTATGTGGGACTTCTTGCTCTTAACGATAGCATTTCAATGGCAAAGGCGATCAGTAAATATTACCGGCGTGCAACCACCATTAGCTCAAGCCATTGATCAATGCCGAATGTAGAGAGAGCTTTAGGAAAATAGAGGATGTGGGACTTTGATGTGTTTAATTACTGAAGCAGCTAACC
This sequence comes from Hippophae gyantsensis, assembly GCA_030763125.1. NCBI lineage: Eukaryota > Viridiplantae > Streptophyta > Magnoliopsida > Rosales > Elaeagnaceae > Hippophae > Hippophae gyantsensis. The sequence goes on along the minus strand of CM061030.1, from coordinate 48,990,213 downwards.
CTAGTGAATATAAAGCATTTTCCAAGACCCAAGACCAATACCCACACTTGGCCCAATTTTTTGAAAATTATGCCTACTTATTTTAAAAACCCATAGGGATCCCACCTAACTGGTCCTATAGCCACAAAATCAACTTAAAACCTGGGAAAGGCCCTGTGTTAGTAAGACCTTACTATTACCCATACTACCAAAATAAGGAAATAGAAAAATTGGTGGAAGAAATGTTGGAGAGTGGAATAATCTGGCCTAGTACCAACCTATATTCGTCCCCAATATTGCTTGTAAAAAAAGATGGGTCTGGTGATTTTGTGTGGACTACCGAGCTTTTAATATGGACACTATCAAGGATAAGTATCCCATACTGGTGATAGACGGGCTATTAGATTAGTTGTATGGAGCCAAATATTTTTCAAAACTAGATCTATGGGCTGGATATCACCAAATACTGATGCATTCGACAGATGTGGAAAAGAAGGCTTTATGCACACACGATGGGCACTATGAATTTTTGGTAATGCCTTTTGGACTCACTAATGCACCTTCTACATTTCAAGCATTAATGAATGACATTTTTCGGCCATATTTGCGAAAATTCAACCTGGTATTTTTTGATGATATCTTGATATATAGCCCTACATGGGAATCATATTTGCAATAGTTGCAAATAATGTTCTCAATATTATCTGACCAAAAACTATATGTCAAAAAGGAGAAGTTAGGATGGAACATAGTAAAATTGCTACCATAGAAGATTGTCCTAAGTTAAAGTTGGCAACTACTCTATGCGGTTTCTTGGGTCTGATCAGTTACTATTGAAAATTTATTAAAGACTATGGAAAAATAGCTACTCCTATGATAGAAATGCTAAAAAAGAATAACTTTAAGTGGAACCCCAAGGCCGAAGGTACATTTTAAGAGCTCAAACATGTGATGGTGCAAGGAGCAGTGTTGGAATTACTTTACTTCAAAAAAACTTTCATTATTGAATGTGATGCCTCTAATTCTGGTGTTAGAGTAGTACTCAAACAGGGAAGGAGACCCATAGCTTTCTTTAGTAAAGCTCTCAAAGGGAGGAATGTATCTTTATCCACCTATGACAAAGAAATGTTGGCTTTGGTGTTAGCAGTCCAGAAATGGCAGCCCTATGTCTTGGGGAGGACATTTCTGGTTTGTACTACCTACAAAAGCCTCAAATATTTGTGGAGTTAGAAAATCACTACCCTAGCTCAACAAAGATGGCTTAGCAAATTGATAGGATATGACTTTTCCATAGAATACAAACACAGGAAAAATAATTCAACAACAGATGCCCTTTCTAAGCGAGATGAACCAATACAAGTACTGGAAATATTAGAGTTAGTTTCAACATGGATGGAAGTCATTCAGGATGAAAAAAAGGCCACATAGAGATGCAAAAGCTACATAAGTTATATTAAGAAGGGGAATTGCTAGGACCATGGACATGTAAGGAAGGGTTACTCTTATACAAAAATAGAATTTATATACTACCCTCTTCCCTGCTAAGGACACAAGTCATTCATGGTTTCCATTCTGCCACTTATGAAGGGATCCATAAAACACTCCAATGACTACTATCACAATTCTACTGGCAGGGGATGATGTGGTAGGTATTAGAGACTATCAAAGCTTGTGACGTTTTATAGAGAAATAAAAGAGAACAAGGTGCCCCATCTGGGTTCCTCCAACCCCTATCCACACCCACTACTGTATGTACTAAGGTCTCCATGGATTTCATTATCGACCTTCCAAATTCTAGAGACAAGAATACAATTATGGTGGTGGTGGACTCGTTGTGCAAAATGGCACACTTCATTGTAATAGAATCACTGATCACTACACCTAACTCTGCCCAAGCTTACTATAAGAATGTCCTCAAATTATATGGTGTACCATAGTCCATAGTGAATGATAGAGACCTTTTATTCACCAGTTCATTTGGAAGGAACTATTCCAACTACAAGGGACCAAGCTTCATTTTACTTCATCCTACCATCTGCTGAGAGATGGGAAAATGGAAGTAACTAATTGAACTCTAGAAATGTATTTACGTTGTTTTATAGGAGGACACCCAAAACAATGGACCCGCTGCTGCCATGGGTAGAGTTTTACTACAATACTAGTTGGCACTCTTCCACCAGATTCATACTATTTGAAGTGGTATATAGACATCGACCACTGGTCTTAACATACTATGAGCTAGGATTTGTCCAGGTGGTCGAAGTGGACTAGGAGCTACAGCTAAAGGATCAAGTTCTTCATCAACTACAACAACAACTCTCCAAAACCAAAGAAAGGATGAAGGCAACATATGACAAATGAAGGAAGGATTGGCATAGTAAAGTAGTTGATTGGGTCTACCTTAAGCTACAACCTTATAGAAAGCACTATGAACCCTACCAAATTATTGAGCGCGTCGGACATGTGGCATACAAACTACTCTTACTTTAAGAAAGTAAAGTTCACCTTGTGGTGCATGTCTCACTAATCAAGAAGCAACTCAAAAGTGGTAGAGCATATGCCGGAAGAATTGGACGAAGCCGATGTTGCTCCCTAACAACCTTATGGACAAGGCCATTTTCAAGGGGGGTGGATTGTTACATGCCATCTCTTAAATTCAGCATACTTATCTTGTTTAATTGATTATTTCAAATTCAGTTAGTTATAGACCATGTTTTTGATTTTACGGCCATGTTAGTGTTTTCAGTAGTTGATGGGCGACATCGTCGATCCTGCCGATAATTTGGTTTTATATTTATAAAATTCTCGCAAGTGCCCGAATCATTTCGTAAAAAATGATAAGTATACTCCCAAGGTCGATCTAAGGAAGGAATATATGTGGTTTTTAATTTATTATTCAAACTTTTAAAAACGAAATTAAATCCTAAACATCCTGTCACGATAAAAATAAACATAGATACAGATTCAATAAATATTTATGCAAATTTTATCATTTATAATAATGGAGTATTTATGGATATAATAACTAAGTTAATTATGCTTGCTCATATTATTTAGGTTATTAAAGATATGAATTGATATTTATTGATTCTCTCTTTTTTATATGAATACCACCTTTGGTGAGGTTAGATATTCTTTGTTAACTAAACAAATCAATTAACACCTATGGGTGGGGTTGATAATTAATTTGGTTAATTAAATTAATTCCTTTTTCTAACAGATTTAAAATGAACCATTTAAATGTCACCTTTGGTGGGGTTAGACAATTTAAACTTTATTCAAGGTTTCCAAATGAAACCTAAGAATTTAATTATCTGAGCACAAACTTTCAAGTTTTAAAACCACTACTGAAAACATGTTGTCAATACATTTTCAGATAATAATTCTTATAAAAACTTTTGAAATAGAGCTTCACTCTAACTACCGGGCGATTGTACCAACAAATAAAAGAGCACTACTCTAAATTAGACCGGATAACTAAACCGTAAAAACTAATTTTTAGATTTAAGTTTGTAATGAAAAATAATATATTTCTCTCTAACATTCTTAATATAAAATCTTGAATAAAAATAAAATCAATTCATTTTAGAGATTTTCAACTATTAAATATTTCGCAAGCATAACAACGTTATTATTATATCATGTTTACAAACAGCCAGCAAAGTTAAATTTAATCACTAACAAATTAAATGTAACATGTAAGAATAAAGCATAAAATATAACTGTAAAGAAAATAAAATCCTTACAGTACTTTGATGTTATTTCTATTGCTGGAAAACCTCCAAACGAATTTTGCACTCCCATTTATTGAATCAAAAAGTAAATAAATTACAAAAACATAATTAGTTCTTCTCAAAAAGAGAAGAACTCTAAAACTAAGAAAAACTAACTAAGAAAAAACTAAAAAACTAAGAAATGGAGAGAAAGAAAGAGAAGAGAAGATGTGTTTTTAGGTGTGTTTTGAAGTGAAGAGAATGAGGGTATTTATAGGTGAGGAGAGGAAGGAAAAGTGGGTGAAAAAATGATTAGAAAAGGAGAAAAAACGGAGTAGTGAATGATGACGTCATACTACTGATGTCATGCTGGCGTGGGGCACAGCGGCGTGCGCGGACTAGGCGTAGATGGGCAGCGGTGTGCACAGACTGGAGCAGGGATGCCCAAAATTGAGAGCAGGTGCGCGCGGACAGGGAAATGTAGCGCTCGAGACCAGGCGCTGATGGGCGCGGGCGTGCTGCCCGCGTTGGCCGGCGCGGCTGGCGGCTGCGTGCGTGATTTCCTCCTTTTTGACATTTTTGACCTTTTTGACCTTTTTGACCCATTTTGTCCAATTTTTCCATATTTGTTGACTTTTCCTTATTTATTTTATGAATATATTTGTGATGTATTGTCTCCAGTATTCCTCTTTGAGTCTTTAAGTTACGTTTTTAAGCAAAAATACCTGAAAAATAATAAAAATACTTGTGATTTTGAAAAGACAGATTTATATAAATATATGATAAAATCATATAAATATAGATATTTTTAATCAATTAATGTGCATAAAATCACGGTAATTTTAGTGCCTTTTGAGCACTCATCACAACCCCAACCAACTTCGTGCTAGTCCCTTAGCAAGAGAAGCAATAAAATCTAAAAATTAAACTATCCTAAATCACTTCCGTGGATTGACACGATTGCATTTAGCCTATGCAACAAGCCTTTAAACCCCTAGGTTGCCCTAGTGGACGAGTTTGAGTCTCGTGAGGGTTTTCAATAATGATACCCACAAACATTGAACTATATGTAAAAAATTAAAAGAAATAAAAAAAACAACTTAAAAACTAAAATTACAAAAAAATCAAAAATAAAATTTTAAGAATAAAATAAAAAAAACAACATGAAACATAACACAAAAATGTCTCATACTTTTTAATCTCCTTTAAGATCATAATTAAAATCTAAAGCATAAGTTATTTTAATCTTATTAAACAATCATGAATTATTATAATAATTAGTCAAAAATCATTTTCATATTTCATATAAAAAATGTATCAATTTAATTTCACCCAATTTCAGTGTCATGAATCCGAATTCACTTCGACTCTATTCCTCACAAGTCAATACTCTCAAAACACTCATACTAATTTATATGCGAAAGAGTTGATATATAGAAATGATCTAATATGTTCGCATATGTACAAAGAATAAAGGCTCAAAATGTTATTTTGACGTTGATCTCATGGAAGGAATCAAATGTATAAATTATAAAGATATCATATATAAAAATTATTTTCATGCATAAATCAAACTCATTAAGAAAAAATTTCAAGATATATGCCTTTTATAAATGAAGAAAGTGCAATGACTTTTTAGGGAATTACTTCCTATATCTTTTTTTTGTAATTAGCCTTTACTCACAATTTTGTAGGCAATGCGGGTTATAGAATGTAGATTATACCATATATTTTTTATCTCTCTATATTTTTCTGAAGATATTTTTCAATATATATCATTTTATAGAGAGTCAATCCATGTACAGATTGTACATTTTTTAGGATTTTGGTGAGTGGTTAATGTGGGTCATAGTATGTAGATTATACTATATATTCTCTATCTCTCTATATTTTTTTGAAGATACTTTTCAATATATATCATTTTTTTAGAGAGTCAACCCATGTACAGATTGTACATTTTTTTTAGGATTTTGGTGAGTGGTTAATTTTGTGGTTTTTCTGTTTGATTTTGGTTTAGGTAACCCCAGATATATCTCTTTTTTGTAGCAGTCATGCATGAATGAGATAAAAGCATATACTATCAATTTCTACTCAAATCATTTAATCTAAGCAAAAATAATAATAAAAAATATACGACACTCTATTAGGATGAGAGAAAAAAATTCATACATTCAATGGTAATATCTATAGAGATCATCTAAAAATTTGAAGAAATAAGAAATGTGTTTGGAGTAGAAAAAATATACATTTCACTATGAATAAAGGAAATTAGGCTCAAATTATATCTCACAAAGGTAGTTTCCACTAAAAAAATTCATAAACACTGATTTTGGGTTTAATATAATTTACACATCTTATCAAGAAATACTAGTTATGATAAAAACTAACTAATTACAAAAAACAATTACAAAATATTTCATGATATGTTTTCAAAAATTAATCTAACAGTACAAAAGACTTAACTATTTACTTAAATTTGATTTAAAGAAATGACAAATTTTTGTGAGAATTTTTTTTATAATTCCAAAAATTACTAAATCACACAAAGAAAATAAAACCAAACACAATAAAAATGAATATGTGAACATAAAAAAAAAGAATTTTTTTAATTTTTTTTAAATTGTTAAATCTTTTTTTTAATTAAGCATGGTAACTTTTCACCACCATCAACCTAGAACTTACATTGTCCTCAATGCAACAACTGTAAATTAAAGATAAAGAGAAAAGATAAGAAATATTACCTATATTCCTGAGAATGTCGCAAGTAGTGATGAAGAAATGCAGGTGCATCCATCATGTTCATTAAAGTGCACACAAATAGATTGTTATAAACTTCTAACATCTCAACAAATATTTTTAGTTTTAACAATTTTAAAATTATTCACATGTAATTAAACTAAAATAAACAATAGAAATTAAATAAATAAAATTACCTAAAATGACGGGTTGCCTCCCATCCAGCGCTGAGTTTAATGTCTTAGCAAGACGTAACTTGGAGATTTCTTTTTAAGTAAACTTAATGTCCCCACATCATTGAGTCAATCAAACCTACAGGTAAGACAAGGTTGTCTACCTATACTTTTTCAATCATGTCCTATTGATTTTCAAATTTTTCTGTACTTAAAACTAGGAGCATGCTTGAGGGTTTTAGATAACTCACATCTAGATACAAATCAAATAATTAAGGCATCAAAACACAATTGTACCTAGATCAAACAAAGCAACTAACTCCTTAGATTGTAATTAAATCTTTAAAATTTTGGAGATAGTTTCAAATTTTTTTAATATTTTTTTAAGTATAATATTTAAGTTAAAATAACATAATCAGTATTAACCAAGAGTGTTCCCAGGAAAGAATGGTGGTGTAAAGGCTCCTTAAAAACCATCCTCCTAGACAGAACAACGTTCCCAAGAAAGACTAGTGGCGCAAAGGCTTCCAAGAACTAGTCTCCTAGACACAACTTTCTTAGATCTTTACTTTTCATGCTATTAATATTAAGTTAATTAAGTTAAGTAAAAATTTAGGTTAATTAAGTTAATAAAAACATAGGTTATTTAAGGTAATGAAAATCTAAGTTAATTAAGTTAGTAAATTAAGTTACTAAAAACCTAAGTTAATTAACTTAAACGAAAATTTAGTAAAAACTAAAGTTAATTAAGTTAAACAAAAATTAAGAAAAAAAAATTAAAATTAAAATTTAAGCCAAAAATAAAATTAAAAAAAATAAAAAAAATTGAAAAGGTAAAAGAAAAAAATAAAAAAAATTGAAAATAAAGTTTTTGATTTTTTTTGAAATATTTTTTAAAAGAAAATAATTAAATAAAATAAATTATTTATTTATTTTTTTTAATTTTTTAATTTAATTTAATTTTATTATTATTATTTTATTTAAAATTTATTTAAGTTTTTTTTCTACAAATTTCAAAATTCAAAATTATTTTATTATTCACTCTATAACTTTTTTAATGAAATTTAAAATTTTAATTTTATTTATTTATTATGAAATTTGAAATTTGAATTTTTTTACTATTCATGTATGGTAAGTTTATTTATTTTTTTAATGAGAATAAATTAATATTTTAATTTTTATTAAATTTTTGTTTTTTTACTATTTATGAACAACAAAATTTTTTTATTTATTTATTTTAAATCAAAATAAGAAAATCACAATTATTTACAACACAAAAAGTTTTTAAAATTATGATAAATAATTTAAAAACGCTATTCCTTCCCCGGTAACGGCAACAAAAACTTGATGGGCAAAACTGACATCACCAATCCTGTTGATAATTTGGTTTTATATTTATAAAACTCTCACAAGTGCAGGAATCATTTCGTAGAAAATGATAAGTACACTCCCAAGGTCGATCAAAGGAAAGCATATATGTGGCTTTTAATTTATTATTCAAACTTTTAAAAACGAAATTAAATCGTAAACATCATGTCACGATATTTTGGGGTTTTGTGTTTCTAATCTAATAACATAAAAATAAACATAGATAAAGATTCAATAAATATTTATGCAAATTTTATCATTTATAATAATAGAGTATTTATGGATATAATAACTAAGTTGATTATGCTTGCTCATATTATTTAGGTTATTAAAGATATGAATTGATATTTATTGATTCTCTCTTTTTATATGAATACCACCTTTGGTGGGGTTAGATATTCTTTGTTAACTAAACAAATCAATTAACACCTATGGGTGGGGTTGATAACAAATTTGGTTAATTAAATTAATTCCTTTTTCTAACAGATTGAAAATGAACCATTTAAATGCCACCTTTGGTGGGGTTAGACAATTTAAACTTTATTCAAGGTGTCCAAATTAAACCTAAGAATTTAATTATCTGAGTACTAACTATCAAGTTTTGAAACCGCTACTGAAAACATACTGTCAATACATTTTCAGATAATAATTCTTATAAAAACTTTTGAAATAGAGCTTCACGCTAACTACCGTGCGATTGTACCAACAAATAAAAGAGCACTACTCTAAATTAGATCGGATAACTAAACCTTAAAAACTAATTTTTAGATTTAAGTTTGTAATGAAAAATAATATATTTCTCTCTAACATTCTTAATATAAAATCTTGAATAAAAATAAAATCAATTCATTTTAGAGAATTTCACCTATTTAATATTTCGCAAGCATAATAACATTATTATTATATCATGTTTACAAACAGTCAGCAAAGTTAAATTTAATCACTAACAAATTAAATGTAACATGTAAGAATAAAACATAAAAAATAACTATAAAGAAAATAAAATCCTTACAGTACTTTGATATTATTTCTATTGTTAGAAAACCTCCAAATGGATTTTGCACTCCCATTTATTGAATCAAAAAGTAAATAAATTACAAAAACATAATTAGTTCTTCTCAAAAAGAGAAGAACTCTAAAACTAAGAAAAACTAACTAAGAAAAAACTAAAAAACTAAGAAATGGAGAGAAAGAAAGAGAAGAGAAGATGTGTTTTTAGGTGTGTTTTGAAGTGAAGAGAATGAAGGTATTTATAGGTGAGGAGAGGAAGGAAAAGTGGGTGAAAAAATGATTAAAAAAGGAGAAAAAACGGAGTAGTGAATGATGACGTCATACTGCGATGTCATCTTTGGCGTGGGAGCCTGACGGCGTCTGTGGTGGCGTAGATGGGAAGCGGCGTGCGCGGACTGGGCGTAGATGGGAAGCGGTGCGCACAGACTGGAGCAGGGGTGCATAGAGGCACGTGCGGATAAGGAAATGCGGTGTGCGGGGCCCAGGTCTTGTCAGCGCGTTGCCTTGGAGATAGCGTCTGTATGCATTTGCCTAACTGCGTGGTAGTATTTGCTTGTGCAATTTCCTCCTTTTTGATATTTTTGACCTTTTTGACCCATTTGTTTTTCCAATTTTTCCATATTTGTTGACTTTTTCTCATTTATTTTATCAATATATTTGTGATGTATTGCCTCCAGTATTCCTTTTTGAGTCTTTAAGTTACGTTTTTAAGCGAAAACACCTGAAAAACAGTAAAAATACCCGTGATTCCAAAAATATAGATTTATATAAATATATGATAAAATTATATAAATATATATATTTTTAATCAATTAATGTGCATAAAATCATGATAAATTTAGTGTCTTTTGAGCACTCATCAGTAGTGGGTCACTTTTCCCATATTTTTAGCGTCAATTCTGCATTCATCTATTTTCACTTATGAAAAAAATGTATAAAAAGGAGAAAGTTAATGAGAATGAGAACATGAACTTTTTCCACCAAAAATAAATTATCTTGCATTTACCAAATTTATTTCCTTGAGACATTCTTCACGTCGATGGATCATTCCACGACAGGGTAGAGGCCGAGCAAGAGCTCGACATTATAGGTCATTTAATGCAATGCCTCATTGAAGGATTTTTTAGATTATGCTCTGAATCTTTGAGACTTCTCCCTCAGTTTCCAGAATGATCACTTGATGAACCAATTTCCTTTGCATTGGGAAAAGAACCATATTATGGTGCACGAATGGGGTTTAAGTGTGGGACATCCTCTTCTGTGATAATTTCCTCTACTAAGGGTAGAACTAGGGTTACTCTAAGTAATGCTATTGCTTTGGGTGCCTCTTCCTAGCATGAAGTAGCCTGGCGTGCTTTCTTCCTTCCTAGCAAGCCTTCCCCACTATTTTGATTCTCAGAGCTACAATCTAAGTGTTGGGACTTAAATTGGATTGCATTGGCAAATGAACAATTTTGGAAACTCACATGGTAAGATGATATATTTGTAAAAAAGGACAAGTTAGAGATCGTTGAAATGATTATTAAGTACAATAGCAAACAAAAAATACAAACTTTTAGGAGGGGCTGTCAAGAGTCTTCAGTATAGATGTAGAAATTTTTAACCTAATACACAATCTTCTTAGCAATTTCCATCACAACTACATTGTTATGGAGCTAGAGCAAACAATTTCTTGATGATTGTTTTCCTCTCATTAGTGAACTTCACTTGCTTCCAATACACTGCATAAGGAGATGACAATAAAAAAAGGTTAGTTGGAAAAAAACCAATGAGAATCGTAATCACGAAAAAACAAGTCAGACACATACAAGTGACTTACCATTGAAAACAAACTAAGTAGGTGTAGGACCAAGTTTAGGACAAGCCATGTTATTAGTGCTAATAGGTATGAACCAAGACAACTACTAACCATTGTTATACTTAAGAAAATCCTTTATGATTTTTTTTGTCAAAAGGTATAACATTGAACTAGCCTCCACTTAAAGATTGGTATAGTATAAAGACCAAAATTCTTCCAGAGTCATCTTTTCACCATGCTCTCAATAGCACATAACATTACATTAGGCCTTCTTAAACATTATGAGGATATTTCCTAGGAGGGGCCCTCAACCTACAAAGAAATTGTAGTACAAATGATAGGAATGGAACTTTAAGTCCATTAAATAGATTATTTATAAAAAATAGTGATCCCCTAAGATGGGTTTTTTGGGAAGGATATTGCTACCAGAAGGAATGATTCCAATGTCATAAGGAATCTCAAACATTTCTCTCAACATGTCCACCATGGGTTTGGTGCTATATGCCACCAAAGACTTAACTTCGTAACCAAGGTTTGACCTAAAATCATAAATTGGATCACCTTCAGGAATGCCTTTACCAATAGTAGAACCAAAAGACCTAGCAGGAAAAATGCAACTATAATGGGAGACAAGTCAGATAGGAATCCAAGATTAGTAATGGTATCAAGGTCATCCTAATTTAGATCCATCTCTCCATCATTCGGTTTCCCTTCTAATCAGCTGGTCGATTGGATTTCTAGTCATCCAGTCAGTTGGGTTTACGCATGGTTGATTGGATAGGCTCAGGGTTGGCTGGTCGATCTGATCTTCAGATGAATGGTCAACTTAGTTCACCACAATGATTTGATGGGTCCTTCCTATCCTATCTTTCCTATGACAAACCATCCTTAGCTAGGTTCTCACTCTCATGCCTAGAACTATCTACACTATGGTCATCCATCTTTCTAGAGTTTCATCTGGTGTGTAGGGTCTTACATATGGTTTCTTTTGTTATGGAATAATCAAGCTAACAAAATATTAGGTTTGGGAAGTTAATTTCACAACATAAGTTAACTTTTTCTCATAAACTTTAACTGGTCAAAACTTACTAACCAAGACTTTGATTAAGACATGAAAATTGGTATGTGGAAGCTTATATTTCCATGATCCATATGGCATAAAGGAAATAAGGATACTAGTTCTATGGCATAGTCAAGACATACCATGACTAGATGCCACTACATCACCATACCCATAAGATAAGCTAGAAAACCTACTCTGCCAGAGACGATCTAGGAGGTCTAAGAGGCTTGTGTTGGATGGAAAAATTAGCCAATCTATATGGCCTTTTTTGATTGGTCCATGTCACATTGAAAATTCAAATGGGTAAAATCAGTACATAGCCAGCTTAGCTTGAATCCCAAACAAACTGTTTATGGTAAGCTTCTTGAATTTATTATAAAATATAAATTAATGAATCCAATCTAGATTTATGAAAGGTAATTAATATATTAAAAAATTATATTAATTATTTAATATTTAAATTATTATATTAATTTAAATATTGACTAATGTATATAAGTTATTTGCAATATGCCACTACCTTTAGCTTATAAATAGGCTCATTCAACCTCAAAAAAGGTATGTATAAGAAAACACTCAAACTCTCTAAATCCTCTATTATCTAAGTTCATTCATACAAAAACTAACTTAACCATCGAAGTAGATGATGACTCTATGAAAATAGAGTCATTAGCTCACTTTTTTACTTAATATTTAATTTTTTTTATTCAATAAATAGTATTTTTGGGTCAAAAATATTAAAATATAAACTTTTTAATGAAAAGAGGTGAAAATATATAATTTTTGAATTTTTTTTGGATTTTTTTGTAAATTTTATGGATTTTTTATGAATTTTTAATGCAGGATCAATCAGGAGCTGCCATGTGTCATGCCACAAAGGTAGAGGAGCTGACTCGGTAAGCCATGCAGATGCCACATAATCATGGAGAGCGAATCATGTTATGCCATGTAGAAGAGGATGAAACGTATGCCATGTGTCAGCATGGTGTTTAATTTGAGTTTAGAAATTGGTCAACCCTCATCGCCATGTGTCACCACACCATTGCTCCTTATGTTCCACCCATGTGCCACGCCATCTATCTTTGGGAATCACGTTGTGCCATGTGTCAATGACTCAATGAGTTTTGACTCTGACTGATCTCTACTGCCGCGTGTCGCTCCCTGATTCGCTTAATGAATTTCTGATGCCATGTGTCACTCTGTGATTGGGTGAAACTGTTAGTTTTATTTGTTTTGATCATAGCCTTTGATTTGAAGCAGATCTGACGGTCAAAATCACACTTGAGCATTATTTAAGCTCCTAATCACTTCATAAACCTTAATTTTCCTCCATTAGCATAATTTTGGTCATTTTTTGGAACTAAAAAGAGTGAAAAATATAGAAAAATTCAAGAGAAGACACAATTTTGGTGGAGATTCAAGAGGAAATTAATAATACAATTCAAGAGATTGATTGTATTTCTTTTTCTACTCTTTTTTTGTATCAATTTTATGTCTTTCTTTATGAAAAATATGAGCTTTATGAACACAATTATGTGTAATTAATCTATTAATCTAGAGATGTTATGAACCCAATTTTTAACATGTGATGATCTAAAATTTTACCCTAATTATAATTATAATTTAATTATATTATTTAATCTGATTTTTATGCTATTAATTGTTTGGCCAACAATTTATCTATAGAGGTAATTAAATATATTTGAGAGAATTATTTAATTGTTTGTCTTGATTAAATAACATGCATAGTTTCTAAGCAGAGATGTATGATTCTTATGTATGTGATCCATAATTGATGAACTTAATCGGCATGAGCGTGTGATTAAATTAATTACTATATGGTGTGTAGTTTACGTGAGAAAAGAATACATGCTAGCTTAGACTCAATTGATCATTTAATTAATTGTTATTATATTGGGAGATTTTAGCGATTCCCATGTTTAGAAAATTGAGAGATGAAGTATTCCTAGATATTTTCTCATATATCTTTTTAGTCACAAAATATGATTTAATTAATTATTTCTATTTACTTTTAGTTATTTTAATTTTACTTCCTTAAAATATAAAAACACCAAAAATATTGATTTTTATTATTTTTAGTTTTAAAAATTAGTTTTTAATAAAATAATCTCCGTAGGAACGATCTTTTCTTATCATTGTATTACTTGTTGCGATACGTATACTTGTGTATTCATTACAGATACTTCATGCATGGGGATCAATGGACATGACACCCTATGGTATTTTTCCTTTGATGTGTTTTTTATTAACTTCCATGATCGATTTGGGAAAAATGGGGTGAACAAAAAAGTCAGATTCAATAGCTTATTTATTAAACACTTTAGTTTATATATAACCTACTTATTTACATGGTTTTACTTTGATCCCCCTTAAAAACACATATTGGTTATGTTATTGTTTAGGAAGTTATAAGTGCTATAGGAGTTTTGGTGAGAGATTAGAGAGATAAAATTAGATCCTTTATTAATTAATGTGTTGGGATATAACTACACTGATGTTAATATTAGATTGGTAGGCGCTATGCTCGAGGCATCAAAGAGTAGGTTTACATACAACATATTACTATTCACTATTCTAGGCCACAGTAATAAGCCATTTGGGTATGGAGAAGGCGCAATAAACTCACTTATCATGTTGCCAATGGAGCTAATCTTCAATAGGTCATCAATGGAGCTCGTCTTCAATAGGTCATCAATGGAGCTCGTCTTAAATAGGTCATCAATGAAGCTCATATGCAACAGGTATCTATATAAAACAAACTTGTTAATAGTCAATTCATGTGTCTTAGATCTCTGTCTGTTTGACCAGCTCGTAAAGGAAAATGTACATTGTTAGGCCATGAACAAAATCATGTTTACAACCTAGGTTATTAATTTTCCATATGGATGATACCAAACATTAATTCCCCTATTATCATAGCTTTGGAGGAATAGAGAGAATACAATCAAAGATGGTTGCCCAACCTCCCTTCCAAGTAATCCATAAGTAACTCCTCAAAAATTTTCACCTTATCGCTTTTACTATATTAATGGTGAGTTACTTTGACACTTATTCTATCTTATCATAATTTACACTTAGGTAGAAAATTCATCTAGAGAAAATCAATCCACTAAAGAGAGGATTAGCTTATCCAAGTAAATTTCAGGTTGCAAGGTTCTTAGAAGCAATCTTTTTACGCCACTACACAAATATTTTATCTGTTCGTAGGTAATTTATCTTCCAAGTCTTGCATTTCCCTTATTTTATGTTGATTAGGAATTTATAGCACACTATAGGAGACGAGAAATACTCTCTACCTTTACGACCTATGTTTTACCTTTAAACACAAATTGAATCAAAATTCCAATGCCTTCTTGAATTGAGGAAACACCTCGTGTACAATCCTAGGAGTTTGTAAATCCCCTAATAGGTTGTGACATGGAAACAAATACTAGAAAAGATGATACTTGTTCTAGCATACTTACTCTTTCTACTTCTATAATATCCCATTCTAGTGATGTTCCTTCCATACCAGGCCATTGTACCAGTTATATTGAATCACTAGGATAGTTCCCATTATTTGAATCCCCATTCCTATACATGTTTAGAGGAAAAAAGAGAAATGAGACACTAAAGGTGAACCAATAACATGGACTAAGGCCAATCATCAAATTGAAAAAATTCCCAATGAAATTAGTATGGAAGATATAGGCCATCTAAGAAAAGACTACGATGTGCCATTTAGAGGTAATTTAATTTCTTTTCCAACTCATCTTTGAGATATCGATGACCTATTTGTGGGGTGGTATATAGTTCACTCTGAGGCATTGAAAATAGGTCTTTATTTCTTGATTCGTCACTTGATAGCCCGTGTGCTTAGTCCTTTGACATTCATCTAGCATAAATCAACCCCAACAGGTGACAAACTCATGCTCAAGTTTTGTAGTTATAAAATAGCTTACAAGTGCACGAATTACTTAATAAGAAATGATAAGTATATTTCAAGGTCGGTCTAAAGAGGAATCACATGGTTTTTAAATAATTCAACAAATTCTTAAAAATTAAAATGTAAACTAAACATCATATCACAAATTTTGGGTTTGAAGATATTTAAACTAATAACATTAAAAAAATAAAAGATAAAGGATAGATTTGTTTACACAAATAACTGGAAAACATGCAATTCACTAATCAAGGATAATTAATGGGATATTTATCTAGTTGTTTTTATTTGGTAAAATCAATTTATATTAATAAAATATAAACCCAAATTATTGATTCTTTCTTATATATACAAATAATACTTTTGGTCAAATCTACTATTTTTTATTAATTAAAATCACTTGACACTTTTAGTCAAGTCTATTAGTTAATTTTAATTAAATTCTGCTTCTTTTTTAAGAAATGAACAAACCATTTACTTGCCTCCTTCTGTTGAGTCTAATAAGTTACAATTCTATTCAAGTTTTCTAAATTGGATTGTAGATCAATAAATCTAAAATCTAAGTTTCGTGTTTTAAATTTTTTACCAAAAATATGTCATCACATATTTTCTAATAATAAATCTTGTAAATACTTTGAAATAGAACATTACTCTAAACTAGATGTAGATAATCAAATCCATAATTTAAGAGTATGACTCTAAATAAAATCTAGATTTATGTTTTAAAAACTTACCAAACGCTACTTTTTCACATGAATTGAACACATCACTAAAATTAGAATCTTGTTCATAGATCAAAGCCAAGATATTTTGTATCTAAAATGGAAAGTAAAGCATAAATTTGTGACAATTCATTAGCCACCGCATTTTCCTTACCTTGCTTATATCTGATCACATAAGGAAATGTTTCAATGAATTCCACCCACTTGGCATGGCATTTGTTCAACCTTTGCTATCCTTTCAAATGCTTCAAAGATTCATGATCTATATGGATCACAAATTCTTTGGCCATAGATAGTGTTGCCAATTTTCCAAAGCCTTACCAACGTATACAACTCCTTATCATAAGTGGGGTAATTTAGGGTTGCCCCACTCATCTTTACACTGAATTAAGAAAGTAGATGGCCTTCATACATAAAAATAGCGCCAATACCTATTCCTCAAGCATCACTCTCAATTTCAAAAGTTTTAGGAAAGTTAGGTAAGATATGCAAAGGTGTATTAGTTAACTTTTCTTTGATCAAATTAAATGACTTTTCTTGTTCTTTCCTCCACTTAAATGACACATATTTCTTGATGACTTCAGTAAGAAGGGTAGATAAGCTACTAAAATCATGCACAAACCATCTATAGAAGCTAGCTAAGCCATGGAAACTCCTCACTTTGTTGATTGTTGTAGGTGTTGGCCATTCTAGGATTGTCTTCACTTTTTCCTCGTGCACCTCAAGTCCTCTCTTACTAATAACAAAACCAAGAACCATAAGCTTATCTGTGCAATAGGTGCACTACTTGAGATTAGCAAACAACCTTTCTTTCCTTAGAATTTTCAAAATAGATTTCAAATGCATTACATGTTCTTCTAAGTTTTTGCTATAAATTAGGATATCATCAAAATACACAACTACAAATCTGCCAAAAAATGCATGCAAAATATGGTTCATCAAACATATAAATGTGCTCAAAGTATTAGTTAAACCGAAAGGTATCACTAACCACTAGTAGAAACCATATTTAGTTTTTAAAGTAGTTTTCCATTCATCACCTTCCTTCATCCTATTTAATGATATCCACTCTTAAGATCAATTTTTGTGAAGACATAAGAACCATGCAATTCATCCATCATATGATCTAATCTTGGAATGGGATAATGATACTTTACCATTATGATGTTGATGGCTTGGCACCATGTTCCATCCTTCTTAGGAACTAATAGCACCGGAACCGCACAAGGACATATGCTTTCATGCACATACCCTTTTCTCTAATAATTCACCTACTTGCCTTTGAAGTTTCTTGGTCTCCTCAGGATTACTCCTATAAGCATCAATTTGATGTTCAATCCCTCGTATTGGAGGTAAACTAGAAAGTACCTCTTCAAGAAGGACATCTTCAAACTCATACAAAAGAGAAACAATATAGCTTGGAAAAGCACCAATGAGATCAGTAGTCCATAAAAGAACCTCCTTGTACATGAGTACAATAAGGTGTTGATGTGAAATAATTCTCTCTTGATATCACTTTTTTTTTGCAATATATTTGAAATTTTCCTCTCTTACTCTCATTATGGTTGAAATCCACTATCTTTCCTTTTCATTCTGATCAATTTTTTCTCTCCTTTTTTAAACTCTTTTTTTTAACTTCTGTCTTCCTTTCTTTTTCCTTTTTTTTCATTTGATCTTTGTAACCTGAATTGGTCCTCCTTGACCTGCTTTGGAGTTAATGGCATACGAGTAATATGTGGCCTTTTAAGATTGAAAGAATACTTATTTGTGAATCCATTGTGCATAACCCTCAAATTATACTACCATGGTCTCCCTAATAATAAATGGCTTGCGTGCATAGGAACCACATCACAAAACACCTCATTCATATATTTGCCCATGGATAATGCCACCAATATTTGTCTTGTCACCTTATTTTTGCCACATTCATTCAACCATTGAAGCCAGTAAGATTAAGGATGTTTCAAGGTAGTTAAGGCCAATTTCTCCACCAAATAAGTGTTGGCTATATTTGTGCAACTTCCTCCATCGATAATGATACTACAAATATTGTTATTTACAAAGCACTAGGTATGAAACAAGTTCTCCTTTTGGTTACCTTCTTCCTTCTTAACCTACACATTAAGAACTTGCCTTGCTAATAAATCTCCAACCACAACATTTTTCTCATCATCGGAATCCTCCAAAGTTGGCACATCATCATCATCTACTTTTTCCTCATTCTTCAACTCAAGCTCTTCTTGAGCATTTATCACCATCACCCTTTTGTTTACATATTGGCTAGCTATGTGTCCCCACCTTTCACATTTAAAACACTCAATATCATGTGTTTTAGAACTCAAAGCCTCGGTGTTATCTAAAGTAGTGATGGTCTTTGAGTTGACATTCTTAGATAGTTTAAGTTTTGGCTTATTTTGTAGCTGCTCATCCCTTTTTGGAACAATCTTCCACGGATTGGTGGTAGCTGTTGACTCTATGAAAGTAGAGTTATTAGCACACTTTTATACTTAATATTTACTTGCTTTATTCAACAAATAGTATTTTTAGGGCCAAAAATATTAAAATATAAACTTTTTAGTGAAAAGGGGTGAAAATACAATTATACTATATATATATCCAAATTCAATTTTAAAGAGTTCAAATTAAATAATAATTGACCAAAAAAATAAAAAAAAATTGTACTATATACTTTCAATTTTAAACTGCATTTTTAAAATAAAAGAAATGCACGTAGAACGTAGAGTCGGTTGATGTGTTGAACCGATGCTACACACGTGAATAGCATTGGTTCTACGCATAAACCGACGTTATCCACATGTGTAGCATCAGTTCAACACGTCAACCGATGTTATCCATACGTATTAATCCATTTCTCTTCTCTCTTCTTCATCAGAATGTCTTTTTCAATTTGCGCAGCACCAAAAAACCTCAAAATCGAGCTCACCTCCTTCACTCTTTCTCATTTTCTGACCACCATTTCCAACACTGTTTTGTGGGTTATCTTCCTTTCCATATTATCTTTCAGATCCCCTATTTTTTTTATCGAAATACTCGATTTTTTTATACCCATTTTCTCACTTATTCTGACTTACAAAACACCCATTTTTTCTTCATTTACTTCATTTAGTCACTTCATTTACTCATGTAAGTATTTCTATTAATCCTACGCACTTATTATTCAGTTTGCTTTATTTTTGTATAAATTTTTGATTTATGGATGTTTTGTATTATGCTTGTTGTTATATGTTTGGTTGATTTTCTGTGGAAATAATATATGGATGTTATGGGTTTGAGGGACTATAATATTTACCGTACGTGGATAAATTTATTTACATATAAATAATTATATTTTATTTAGTAAAAGTAATACAATTTTAAAATGATTAAAATGATAACTTTTTGTATTATGTATGTTTTGGTATATATTCTAATAATTAGGGAATTCATATATAATAATACTTGAAATATATTGATTGGATACATAATTAATATGCTTAATTAATGTCATTAATAGAAAATGGACAAATCTTGGATGTCAAAGTGTAGAATTGAGCAGGACTACATTTCTGGAGTTAAAATTTCATGGAATTTTCTTGTAGAAATAGTAATAATGAAATTAGTATGATTCGATGCCCATGTGTTAAATGTAAAAATGAGCAATTTCATGAAGTTGACGAGGTTAAGTATCACCTTATCCGTAGTGGGATTCTTTTGAGCTATAAATGTTGGTATTATCATGGAGAAAATATTGATAATACTCATGAGGAAGAGATAAATAAGAATGTGAGTGGATTACATACATCTTATCATAATGTATAGACAAAAAATATGTTTCATAGTGTTGAAGATGAACTACGTGAGGATGATCCCGAAACCTTTAAAAAACTTCTAGAAGATGCCGAAAAAATGTTGTATCCAAAATGAAAGAAATACACTAAAATGTTGGGATTGGTTCATTTGTACAATGTGAAGGTAAAACATGGTTTTTCTGACAAGGGATTCACAGAATCACTAAATCTACTAGTCAATATGTTTCCTAAGGGTATTGAATTGCCATCTTCAATGTATGAAGTGAAGAAATATCTTAGTCGATTTGGCATGGAATATCATAATATTCATGCTTGTCCAAATGATTGCATTCTTTATGGAAAAGAATATGAGACATTAGATGATTGTCCGATGTGTAAAGAATCGAGATGGAAGCATGCTACAAATGAGACAACACCTAAGAAAGGCATGCCCACAAAGGTTCTTTGGTACTTTCCTCCGATTCCTCACTTTCAAAGGTTGTTCAAAAGTAAAGAGACATCAAAGATGTTGACTTAGGATTCAGACAATCGATCTGATGATAGGGTGCTACGTCATCCTTGTGATTCTCCAAATTGGAAAGTAGTAGATAATTTATCCCTTCAATTTGCATCTAATTCGCACAATATTCATCTTTCCATTACTGTTGATGGAATTAATCCACATAGTTCCCTTAGTAGTAGATATAGTTGTTGGCCAGTAATTATGGTAACATACAACCTTCCCTATCGTTGTGTATGAAAAGAAAATTCATGATGTTAACATAATTGATCTCAGGACCAAAACAACCCGGTTTTGATATTGATGTATATTTGCAGCCTCTGATAGATAATTTAAAGATGTTGTGGAATGATGGTATAAATGTTTATGATGCATATAAAGAACACTTTAAGTTGACGGGGTCCTTTTATGGACAATTAATGATTTTTCTACCTATGGAAACTTATCAGGACATGCAACAAAAGGTTACAAGGGATGTCCTATATGTAGTGATGGCACTTCTACAACTTATCTTGGTCATGGACGAAAGATATCTTATAGAAGACATAGAAGATTTTTTCCATCTGGACACAAGTTTAGATACCAAAAGAAATTGTTCGATGGTGAAGAAGATCATGATCATGCACCCCAACCTTTGCGAGGTGTTGAGATATCAAGGCAATTGAATGGTATGACATTCAAACGATATGGAAAGATGAAAAAAAAATACTCACTAAGGTAGGGAAACAAAAGAGGTCAAATAATGAAAGAGGTGAAAATGAAAAAGGAGGAGAATCAGTAGAGAATGGTTGTTGGAATAAAAAATCAATATTTTGGGAATTACCTTATTGGAAAGACCTACACATTTGTCACATCATAGATGTCATGCACATTGATAAAAATGTATATGAGAGTTTGATTGGTACATTACTTAATATACCTGGAAAAATGAAGGATGGAATTAAAGAAAGACTGGATTTAAAGAAACTAGTCATACGACCTGAATTGGCACCAAGGGTGGAAAATGATAAGAATCAAACATACTTGCCACCAGCATCATATACAATGTCAACAAAAGAGAAGGATGTGTTTTGTAAATGTTTGGCGGGTGTGAAAGTTCCTGATGGTTATTCATCCAACTTAAGAAATTTTATGTCTATCACCGATAAGAAACTTTATACATTGAAATCACATAACTGTCATATCTTAATGCAACAGTTATTACCAGTTACTATTAGATCAATTCTTCCAAATCATGTTTGATTATCAATAATTCATCTTTGTTAATTCTTCAATACAATATGCAAGAAATCTATATCAATTGGCAAGTTAAACTCTTTACAGAAAGATGTTGTAGAGACTTTGTGTCTAATTGAAAAATATTTTCCTCCTTCTTTCTTTGATATAATGATTCACTTGTGTGTTCATTTAGTTTGAGAGGTTCAATTGTGTGGTCCTACTTACTTATGGTGGATGTATCCTTTTGAGATATATATGCAAGTCCTTAAAGGATATATAAATAATAGAAATCGACCTAAATAATGCATGGTGGAACGTTATATTGCTAAAAACGCCACTAAGTTTTGTTCTGAATACTTTAGTGGTTGTACTAAAATTGGGAATCCTACACATAAGTTGTTCTTAGAACGTCACATGATCCAAGTAGGTAACCCTATGCTTGGTGGAAGTAAGAAATTGTTTATTGATTGCACTCGATGGGAAAAAGCGCACCGAATCATTTTGGTAAATAATAATGAGGCACAACCGTGCATAGATTAAGTGATGTTTAACCTTTCCATTTATGCAAAAAATATTTTTTATTTAATTATTAATTATGATATCTACTTCATATATCTTTAATAACATTACAGGATGCATTTAAACTTATTAAAGATCGATCCTTGTTATAAAAAAAAGGAGGAGAAAAATGGTTGTATGATGAACATAAGCGAGAGCTTATTAATTGGTTTCGCAACCATGTTAGTGTCAAATATAAGAATTCATTAGTACTTATATGCAATGCTTTAAAACTTTGCTTTAAACACATTTCATGTTTTTGTATATATAGATTCGCGATGAACTGAAGAAACCCAATCATAAAATAATAGAAATTTTAGAATGGCTTACACATGGTCCAAAATTCGACGTCAAATCCATCTCTAGTTTCAAAATAAATGGATCGAGGTTTATGACTCAAGCTAGGGACAAAGTTTGAGTAAATAAGAATAGTGGTGTGAAGATGGTTGCACAAACTATGCAATTTTCTAATTCAAAAGATGGTAATCCTGTACTTTTTGATAGAATATATTATGGTATAATTCAAGAGATTTAGGAATTGGATTATGAGGTTTTCCATGAAACAATTTTATTGTGTGATTGGGCTCAAGATGTTATCAATGTTGGATATAAAATAGATGATTTTTGATTTACCCTTGTAAATTTATCCAAGATAAGTCACACTGATGATCCTTTCACGCTAGCACTTCATGCAAAACAAGTATTTACTTGAGCGATCAAATTGACACAAGATGGTCTATTGTGTTAACGCCTCCACAAAAAGAGTTTTACCATTGTGATGCTTTAGATGATGATGACCCTATGCTTGATACATTAACCAATGTTAGGGATTTCTTAAACAAATTGCCTAATGTATGTGATGATCTAGTTGATGATGATGGTTCTTCGTCATGGACTCGAAGTGATTATGAAGGAATATATGTATATGATCAATAACCTAATTAAACATAATGTATGTTCTATATTGTTGTAATAACTCTTGGATGTTTATATATATGTATGTTCCTAAAATTGTCAATTAATTTATATTTCTTCATTGTTTGCAGATATTTCATGGATCCTCGGGTAACATAGCTTGTAGATCCAAATGATCCATTGGGGCATTTGAAAAGAAGGGGTTGGGTGAATATACTTGATGCTCCACTTAACCCAGATGATAGAGTACCCGTTCTATTTGATGCTACTAGTAATCCAATAGGGGAAAATGGCCAATAATTGAAATCCTCTATTGGTAGACTTGTGAAGTCCAGTATATCAATCAATATAAATGATTGGACTCAGGTTGACGAAGATGAAAATTTCAAAATATGGAAAACCATTTATGTAAGTCTCTTATATTTTATAACTAATTACATATATTATATATTTTTTTGTATTATATCTAATCTTTTGTAGTGTATTTTTACAGAATTGTTACAAAGTCAATGACACTTGGAAGAGCAAGTGTTATAAGATTAAAAATAAGGCGTGGAAGGAATACAAAACTTCCAGATTGGTAAAAAATTATGTGTTTCCATATTTGGAACCACTTGATGAAGTAGAGCTCTACAAAATCCCTAAAGGACACCCCTGGATTACATCTCAAGTTTGGAAAGACTTTGTGGATTATAGACGTACGGATGAATTTCAAATTATTAGGGAAGAACATCGGAATATACAAATTCATAACATTCTTCCTAACAATACTGGGAGGTTTTCCAATCCTGAAGTTAGATATAGAATGGTATTATTAATTTGTGTTAATTTATAAATATTTTTATATTTATTTTCCTAAAATTTAAGTTGATGTCATGGTTAATAAATTTTTCATAATTTATGTAGGAAGTTGAATTAGGTAGACCGATTTCCCAATTTGAATTGTACATAGAACAAAGACTGCCAAAATGAAGAAATCAAGACCGATGACTAAGCGAGGAGAAGAACAACTAAATAAGTTGGTTAGTAATTTCGGTTGACACATTGTCCATATGATTTTTAATAATTGATGTAATAATGTATAATATGTTTGTTTGCTTTATTATTTGTAGAGAGTTGTTCAACAACAAATATCCAGGGGTGAAATAATCGAAGAGCCTGGGAAAGATGCTATATATCATGTATTTAGACGCAAGCATCCTAGTAGTGTTAGGGGAAGTAGCCAATATGATGGTTATATGTAGTATTTTAACATTCCAAAACAAAAGCCTCAGATGGTCAGTAAGGAGAAGTACACTAAAATTGAAGAACTCAACTCCTTTAAGGCCTCAATGTTATGTTTGATTTTCACTATAAAAGAATATCAAACACAACACATGTTAGGCATGACATCATTCTACAATCAGGGCATGACATATTGGCCAAGCATGCAACCATCCATGCCAGGCATGCCACCCACGCAATCTCATGATGCTCAAACTATATCCAGTATGGGATATAGTAATCCTACTAGTTCTCCCTTTATGCTAAGAATGCATATGAAATCAAGTAGTGGTTCATTTTCTCCAATACAATCTGCACATTCTTATCATCAATCACATCAAGATGAACGTTTTGGTGAGAATGTACATCCAATAGCTACCCCATATGGAAGTCCTCCTTTATTTGATGAATCATATGTGGTAAGATTTTAATTTCTAGTGTAGATAATCTATTATTTTTATTTTTTATTATATGTGTGATTTATTATATATAACACTTAAATATTTTTACAGAATATGAAATGTTTGTTGAAATATCCTTCATCAATGGACTTTATTGCTATTGGAAAGGTACAAAAATTGAGCGATGATCAGATGAATCATAATCAATATTTGCCAAATCACTAACGAATAGTAATTGATCAATCATTGCTCCATGATTATCCACTACATGTGCCTTCTGATGCTACCACAGTCCAAGAGGCGATTGGATAGTATGTGGCTTGGCCGTCGATTCAAGTTATTCTAAATTTTGACGTGGTACTATTTTTTTACTTAAAAGATAACACTTGTTTAGTACTATTATTTTATTATATCTTTTATTGTTACTAACATACATAATACTTCTTATTTAGTCTATTATACCAGAAATCTTAAATGTGACACATGTAAGAGATACGAAGCAAGTATCTCGTGCTAATAATGCTTTAAACTTCAACAAAAATCTTGGCGCTTTGATGACTATTATTGCGAGGGAATCTAGCATAAATGATGGATGGACTGTGCCACTTCCTATAGAAATTTCTGGTGTAGACCTCGGCCAAACTTATATATCAATCGAGTGCATATTACAGTTATTTGAATATCAAATGATCGATTTAAGTATAATTCAAGTGTGGACAAGGTGAGTCCTCAATCAGTAAATTTATTTCATTTATGTAGAACACATATAATTATATTTATATTATCTAATTACCTATATATATTTCTTTTATATAGGACACGTTTTTATCGACTTCAACATAATCACTCATCATATTTAGCAATGTTCTATGATTCTTCATATGTCAATCAATATCAAGAGAAGGATGTTAGCATCAAAGCTAAACAATTATATGATAGGGCATTAACGCTGAATAGAAATCAAAAGTTGATAATCCCTTGGCCACTAAGGTTTGAACAAGGCCAAGATCATTAGATTTGGTAATCCTTGATCTATTCAATAATCATGCTTGGTATTGTAACGCAACTTCTATAGAACCGAGTAAAGATACAAAAGCAGTTGTTGAAATGTAAGAGTTATAGCTAGATATTTTTCTTCTATTGTTCTTTGTAATATTTAATAAAAAACTAACCGTTTTAAACCTTGATAGGGCATGGAAGGTGTGGAACAAGTTTAAGGGCATTGCCCTTAAAAAATCTCATAAGCTTATATGACATAAAGTTTTGGTATGTACACGTGAATATTAATAATTTTATTAATTTTACTATTGAATAATAAAGATGTTTGAATATGGGAAATCATGTATACTTGTTTTTTGTAGGTTCCACAACAAAATAATGGAGTCATGTGTGGTTATTATGCCATGAAGTTTATGAGCGAAATCATCACAAATATCAAAATTCCAATTGATGATGTGGTAATATCTTTTACCCATATACAGAATTTTTTTTAACATATTTGAATTATTTTTTGTAAATACATGAAATTACATTCTTATTTTGATTTTAAATACATGTAGTTCTTTGGTAAGAAGAAGACAGGCTATGACTAGCAAATTTTTGATGATTTATGAGAGGAATGGGCATAACATATGGTTCAAATTATATCATCATGAGAAGATTCGAATGATCTTGAATAACATATGATAACATAACGGTAATTTTTATAATTATTTAATTTCTCTATTCTTGTGTCTGAAATCCCTTGTTTGGTGGATGTTTTGTTTGATGGATGTTTATGTGCTCATGTATTTAGGGGAATGCATTGTTTTATAGACCTATTTTTTGCCCAAACTTCATCTCATCTCTCTTGCCTACTTTCCTTATGACAACATCATCGTAGCACTTTATTAATCATTTGCTATAAATATGAAGCTATCTAGAATCAAGCTGGTATATTTAATGCTATAATGAACTCTAAATATGAAGTCAGGTGTAACTCCTATTTTGTTAGTTAGCTCGGTTGAGTTTTGGTGCCCATAAATGTATTACATAATTGTTCCATACGTTTAAGGGCACCAAAACTCAACCAAGCCAAGTAACAAATTAGAGTTACACCTGACTTCATATTTGGAGCTCATTATATCATTAAGAATACCAGCTTGATTCCAAATAGCTTCATATTTATAGACAAAAGATTAATAAAGTGCTAATATGAGTTCGAACGGATAAGGTTATTATTATATCACTCGGATGTCGATGTGGTAATCTGTTAACTTATATAAGTTATTTTTTATGAATTCATGATATTACATTCTTATTTTGAATTTAATTAATTACGTATATTTCTTTGGTTAGAACAAGTAGGGCTATGATATGCATATTTTTGATGATTAACAAGAAGAATGGATAGAATACTTTGTTCAAATTATAATATTAGGAGAAGAATATAATCTTGAATAACATAGGACAACACCATGGTAATATTTATAATGATTTAATTTCTCCATTCGTATGTCTCTGGAGTTTAGACTACTTGTTTGATGGATGTTTACGTTCTCATTTATGTATGGGAATGAATTGTTATATGTACCAGCTACTTTTTGCCTAGTTTCCTTGTCATTATGCAAGTGATTCTAAGCCAACCAAGCTTGCTCGCACAATTCATTACACTTTGACGACATCATTTTATTTGTAATTTAAGTTAACTATATATATGTATTGTATATACATTATATTTTTTGTAATAAATTTAATTATCAATTAATTAATTATATTTAAATTTTAATTATTTGTATTATTATTTACACTTTGTCAAATAGATTTTGGTTTTTTATGCTATATTGAATATAGGTTAGTAGAGTGAAAAATGAGAACAAAAATAAAAAAAATCAATATTTTAAAGTTGGTTCAATGCGTGAACTGCCTTTAAATTTTAAGTCAGTCAATTTAAAATCGGTTTTAACCGACATTAATAGTCCGTTTTGTAGTAGTGTTTGTGTCTTTTTTACTTCTTAATCGAATTTAA
Organism: Hippophae gyantsensis; assembly: GCA_030763125.1. Lineage (NCBI taxonomy): Eukaryota > Viridiplantae > Streptophyta > Magnoliopsida > Rosales > Elaeagnaceae > Hippophae > Hippophae gyantsensis. Next base: position 48,962,037 of record CM061030.1, on the reverse strand, counting down.
GAAACTAATTCAACAAAATCTTGCAGCAATTCAAAAATGAGAAACAACCAATACTCATCGAAAATATCAAGAACTTGAATAAGGTGAGAAACAAGATTGAAAGGAAGAATTTTTTTATTACTAGAATCATATACTGAGAAATGATATAAACTGAGAAATTTTCCTCTTCGTGTACTGAGAAACTTCTAACTGAAATCGTATACTTTTGTTTACAACAAGGAATACGAAATCAGGATGTAGAATGAAAATAAAAAATAGTCAAACTTATCTTAGAACCAAGCTCTAATACCAACATAACTGATACAGGACGGTTAATTCATTCACTTACAGTAGGATGTGACCCATTCCACATGACACATGATTGTTCGATTTGGTCCATAACTGCAAGTTCAGCTGGGCCATTGTCATGACTTGATAGTATAGTGGGACTTTACAGCTTTTCTTATAGGGAGAAACCCCAAAACTTGTCATGCCATTTAGAGAGTTTTCACCTCTTATAAGCATACAACCACTTAGTTTCCTAACCAATGTGGGACATGTGCAAGCATAGTACATCATACACTCCCCATAGGGAGTCTTATGTCCTTGTAAGAACATAAATCCATGACTCGGTAGGGTCATGGCTCTAATACTAATTGATACATGAAGATTAATCTATCTACTTATAGCAAGATTGGACTCATTCTACATGACATGAGATTGTCCACTTTGGTCCATCATTACAAGTTCAGCGGGCCTATAGCCATGACTTGACAGTTCAACGGGATCTCATGGCTATGCTTTTATAGAGAAACCCCAAAACGTATCATGCCATTTATAGATTGTTGACCTCTTATAAGCACATCACCATTTAGTTTCCTAAGTAATGTGGGACATGTGTATGTACACTACATCACTTATCACTTCTCTTTTCCCTTTCCCCACAAAACAATTAAGTCTGTTTAGGTAGTCTCTAGCTTGAGATGTCATTTCTAACTTGCTGATTATGATGATGGCCTTAATAATGAAAGTCCCCAACTTATCATGGGAAACTCATTTGGAGGCCACCACATCCAAGAAAAGAAATGAGGTACATGAACAATCAAGTTTTCCAACATAAGCCATGTATATAGATGAATTTGAGTTTGACGAAGTGATCTTAAGAGATGTTCGTATTGAGAGTACCCTTATGGCATACTTTGAAAGGGAAATTTTTGAATGGTATGATATCCAACATGATCTTTACAATCACTTTGGAATTGATACTGAGCGAGCAATAGTGAACGTAGCTAGTAAGGAGCATGGTATATCCTGTAGGGATATTATAGGAGATCATCTTCTTGAGGTTCATTATCTACTATTTAATAATAAAACAATTTTTATAGGTTATTTCAATAGTAAGGGAATGTGAACTATTACAGAGGATGTATAAATGCAAGGTACAAGAAGGTTGTTTACTTCTAGCTTAATATTGAAAGCCCATTAAATATAAAGATGCTTTGTTGAAAAATAACAAGAATGAAAATTTGCATCATAAAGTTGACATACTTGATAAATTTGAGAAGTTGAGGAAGGCTCAAGCTGAGGTGAGGGAAGTTAGAGCTACAACAAACTCATTGAAATAAAAAAATGAGTTCCCTTTTTGTGTTGGCTGAAGCACTAAAAGTGGAGTGCACTAAAGCATATCAAAATAGTGTGTCTTTTATAATTAGCGGTCTAAAATCTCAAGCAAAGAAATTAAACTTAATGAACCCTACCATAATATTGAGAGAATTTTCCAAAGAAACAAAGGCAAAGGCAGATCTTCTAACACTCTGGCATCTTCATCTCATTCAAGTGAACAAAAGAACAGTAGTTACCAAGAGTGTCAAGTTGAAGATGCCACTTTCATGATTTTGTATTTATGGATCTCTCTTTTGTAGTGACTTTTGTAAAATAGAAATTTGTATACTTTTCACTTGTAAAATTTTACAAATGACATTTTTTTGTGGAACTTATTATGGATATTTTGAAATTTTATTTTAATTAATGGAACATTGTGATTGATGATGCTTTTATCTTTGTTAAATGTGTGTTGTCAATAAATTCCAATTTGTGATTTCATTTCAATCTCTGTGGGAGAATTCAATATCTATTACTTGAGCTTGTCAGATTGTTTATTATTTTTAGTTCATAAACCATATCAATGATTTTAGCTTGCTAAAAAAATCCTCTTTGTTTGTCAATGTACTACTCATAGGTTGATTTGGATGATTTGATGGACACAAGGACCTTTTTATCTCATTTTCCTCGTACTTCTTTGATACAAAAGTGTCACAATAAGACACCGATTAGTGGCTAGGTGAATCAAAAACTAATAGTCATCACTTTTTCTAACAAATGCATTCATGCAATAGTAAACTCCAATCTTATGGAGGCCATTATACCTAATGAAAGTGTCAACATAAAAGAGGCCAAGGAACCATTTCCCTCGAGTGTGCAGTATGGTGGCCTTCCACACTTGTTTAAAAATGGAATGCTTGGAAATCCTCCTACTCAAGGTAAACAATTCCAACACTTTTGGATGTTGGCAGACCGTTCAAATATATCTACACGGCTTGAAAGAAGGAAAATGGAACATTGTGGCACATGATCTTTTTACCATTATTCTTTTTTAATTTTTATTTTTGTGTAGTTTATCTATCTCTGTTAATTTTGAATGAAAGGAGGAAACCTTTTACAAAGCTACTAGCTATATGGATCAAAAACTTTATAGGATCATAGCTCGTTGTCAAGCTATAGAGCATGATCTCAAAAATTTGAAAGGGGACTTGCTTAGGGTGCGCTCTAAAAGGGACAAATACAAAAAAGAAAGAGATTATCTATGTAAACTAGTGAGTACTAAAAGCAAAGAGCTCTTAAGAAAGGTATTGCTCATACTATCATGAATGTAGAAAGTACCAATTCACACTTAATGAACTGAACATCCTTGAATCATTGAAATAAGTTTTTTTAGTTTTCTTTTTCATGAATGTTTTCATAATGAAATCAACCTATTTAGTTAGTACCTCTAATTTTCAATTTCAATTTCCATGTGATCCTTAGATTAGTCTTGCTTGAGGACTCTACTTGGCCATTGGCAAGTGGTTTATACGAGGTGGAATGTGAGAGTTTGATGCCTAACTCTTGACAAAAGGAAACTAAACCTTAACTTGTGAACTTCCATAATTATCCATCACTAACTCGTGAGGTAGGACAAACTTGCAAATAATGTTTCGCAAAAGTAAATTTATGAACATCATTCTCTTGTTTGTTCACCATTGGATTTAACTCAATCTACTTAGAAAAGAATCGATAACCATAATGATGAATTTTTTTAGCAATGAGTGAGAGGTAGAAGGACTACTTTGTCCAAACCCCATTTTTTAAAAAGCTAGACTCTAATTATGGATTCCATTTTGCTCGAAGGCTGGTGTGTGATGTTGTCATGTCTTTAAAATCTACCATATTTTTTTGGCATGATCAATGTAGTCCTCTTGAAGGGTGGGCCAATAATATTTTTTTGTATTATTCTTTGTGAAAGAGTCCTCCCTACAAAATATGTACCACATCGTCATTCATGTAATTCCCTTAGTATAATTTGAGCTTCCTAAATGGGAAATTGTTTAAGCTATGGTCCATCATAATTCTTTATATACAGAACCCCTTAGATAATAGTATAATTCTTAGACTTGGTTGTTAATTTTTGTGCTTCTTTATTCAAGGGAAGTGTCCCTTGGATGAGATACACTAAATAGGGTGTTAACAAAGAGGAAACTTTTGTTGTTTTGGTGAATTTTCGTTTGTTGATACCCTCCGTAATACACGAACTAGATAGAATTGATATGAGAAACACCATTTCAACTTGGTATTAATCATTGTTGCTAAACTGAGGAGAGAATTAACATGTGTATTCCCCCTTGGTATTTGTTTAATCTCGAATTCTTTGAAGGTAGAAATCTCTTTTTTTTTCTCTAAGTATGTCTTCATTCTTTCTTTTTTGGTCTCGAAAGTATCATTAACTTGATTGACTACTAGCCATGAATCATTGCGTATTAGAATATTCTTTGCTTGTAATAATTGTGAATTGGCATAGTGCCAATAAATGTACTTTATATCCTACAACATTATTTATAGCTTGGAAAGTGATATAGATAAATTTCTCTATTAGTCCCTCTATGGGAGTCAATGTGACTATCCCCACTCCCAATCCTATAGAGTTACAAGCCCCATCAATATAGACTATTCATAATTCCATCACTTGTGTCTCAACTGTTATCATTTCCATCTATGTCTCACCTAGTTCACTCATGGGTCATGTTTCAGTTCATCACATATCAATTATATGATGAACTCTACTAGAACATGTCCTTCAATAGCTAACTATGTTTCGTAATGAATCTTAAGTTTTCTCAATTCAATAGCAATTTGAGAAAGATGGCTTAATTGCTCGAGTTTATCCAAAATATTTTTTAGAGTATGAGAAGTCATGACTACTATCTTGAGAAAACCCAATTGATGCCTAACTTTCTTGAAGCCATTCTTATGGAAAACTCAAATTTTTCAAGTGGTGGGTATCTTTTTTATGCTCAAGTTAAGGATTGGTTTACATAATAGACTATTTGTTTTTGTTCCCCTCTGTCCACCATAAGGCACTAGCTTCCATGTCAGTGAATGCTAGATACAAGTGTAGAGCTTCATTACCAATAGAACTTTTCAATATGGGTGCCTTTCCCATGTATTCTTTAGTAGACTGAAAAGTGTGCCCATATTCTTCACTCCACAAGTAGTACTTATTCTTCTTCAAAAGCTGGAAGAATGGAAGACACTTCTGTATGCACTTGGAGATGAAATGACTTAATGCAGCTATCCTTCCATTCCTTTATTAGACTTCCTTAATTCACCTTGGTGATCAAATATTGAAAAGGGCTGCTATTTTTTTAGGATTTGCTCCAATTCCTTAGCAAGATGCCAAATAACCCAAGAATTTTCTTGACGTACTTCAAAGACACACTTTTTTGGATTGAGGCACATTTCATAGAATCTATTATAAAGAACACTTATTCAAGATCAGAAATGTTATCCTTCATTATTTTTGTTTTTACCAATATGTCATTAACATAGACTTCCATATTCCTTCCAATTTGTAACAAAAGGTTCCTATCTAAACAATGAATGTCATATTTTATTCATCTATTAGGTGCATTAGAATCTGGTTATGGCCTAAATATTCATCCATGAAACTTATAATTAAATCCAGTGGTGGCATCTAGGAGTTGATCGATGTTTGGAAAAGGATAACAATCATTCGATGATGGTCATATTGATGTTCATGAATTTGACAAACATGTGATGATCACCTCTAGCTTTGTTTTCTAGGAATTGATCGAGTGCCATTTTGGATAATCCACTTTCCAAACCCAACCTACTAATTTGAGAGAATTCACTTTGTTCTTAATGGTCTCACTTTTTTCTATCGTAAATATTCTATTGTTTTGTTGGACTAGTTTTCACTTATGATAGACATTCAACTCGTGTCCTATTATATCAGGGTTAATTCCCATCACTTCTTCTAGCTTCCAAGAAAAATAGTCCAAATTTCTTATCAGGAACTTAACTAATGACCTTTTAGTTTCAACATAAAGTTTGAACTAATTCTTAAGGAATTTTCTTCTTCAAAACGTCCCACCAAAACTATCTCATAGTCCTCGGGAGCCACTATCACCACCCAACTAAGTGTGGGACCACTCTTTGGTTTCTATTTTGAACTGGGGAAGGTACAATATTTTCCATGTTTGTATTATAACAACTTATTGCTCTCTCCTAATCACCCCTTATCTCTTTTGCTCCATCTACCATTAAGTACTTGATTAGTTGATGATATGTCGATGGGACCACTCTTATATTGTAAATCCAAGGTCTTGCTATGATTACATTCTAAGATGTGGAAGTATCCAAAAATGATTGATTTAGTGGGAACTATGGCTCCTTCCATAGAGACAAAGAGTCAGATAGTTCCTATTGACATAGTGATGCTGCATTGAAATGCACTAGTAGCATTTGTTTTGAGGTTATTTCTTTAGGGTTCTATCACCATGTCTAGTAGTGTTGACAAGTACAAAAAGTCAAGAGAATGTTCATTATCTATAAGCACTCTTTTCACTTCACAATGCATGATTTTAAATGTAATGACTAGGGATCATCATGTGGTAGGAGGACCTCCCTACTTTCGAAAACAATAGGGAAAATAGGCCCTTCCTATCTCATTATATAAATAGGATGATGTATATCCTTGGTTTCTTAGGCATACCACTGTGAGCGGTGTGAATCACCCTAATATCCCCTTATGGTGGCTAATTTGTGATGCATAAATTTTGTATTTATAAAATAAGTTGCAAGTACATGAATTACTTATAATAAACTATAAGTATACTCCTATGGTCACTCCAATGAGGAACTACATAGTTTTAAATAATTCTTCAAATTTCTTAAAAACTTAAATAAAAACGAAAATAAAACCTAAACATTTTATCACAATGGTTGGATTTTAAAAATATTAATCTAATAACAAAATAATTAACATATCTAAATATAGATTTGAGGGATTAGTTTATTTGTTAATCAAACCAATTAAAGTCTCTTAGCAAGGATCATTAACTAATAGATTAAATTAGGCATTATTCCTAAGGAAATAGGAGACCACTTAAATCAATATTTTTGGAAAAATCACCAATTTTAAAGTCTTATTTAAGGTGTTCAAATTAGATTTACATGATGTTTCTGAAACTAAATTCTTATAGTTTAAATCTATTATGAAAAATAATTTTTTTATAAATTAATCATAACTAAATTTTGTAACAAATCTTGATTAAATAAATAAATTTTATTTATTTTATAAAAAATGTTAACCTAAATAAATCTACATAAGAAAAACATGGCAAGAGAGCTAAATTCTTATAGTTAAAATGATCCTGACATGCTCAAATTAAATTCCATGATTAGTGAATTAAAAATAGCATTCAAAATATTCAGAAAATATAGAAAGATTAATTTGAATATAAAATATTACAAGTTAGATCTACAATACCAATTAACGATGGATGATGTGTCATGTTCCATAATTTTGATCTTGATCTTTAATGCATTCTTGAATATTAAGATATCATTTCTATTTTCTTGATCTGAAAAAATCTCCTAAAGATCTACCTCATATCTGTTATGAATGTACTCTATAATGTGTTTGAAAATAAAAAATATACTAACACTAAAAAGTTGATGACTAATTAATTCTATAAAAGCTATGAATTTCCATTATCTCCCTGAACCTAAAAGGTTTAATGTTTATTTATGATGCAGGTTTCGAAGTGAAAATTTGTGATGCACGCTATTGCACCACGTATTTCACACCACGGCACACAAGTTTAATGCGTCTAGTAATTCATCCCGAGAGGTGTACATTATGGCACACTTTGTTTGTCTTGAATTTTTCATTGTACACCTTAAATATTGGTTGGTTATGGATGTAAGGCTTACTTGCCTTAGTCTTTTAAGATCTTATGGTGCAAAATAAGTGCTCCAAGTGTTGTTTTTTATGTGTTGACAAGTTTATCTAATTTGAAGCTAAAAACACCTAAAATACAACAAAACCCATGATTTCAAATAGATAGATTGGCCTAGATAATCATAGAAACATGTTATAATTAAAAATATTTATTTCAATTAAGCATAATAAAATCATAAAGTATGACTGATTTTCAAGCAGTTATCAATTTGGTCTACTTTCTTCCCTTCAAGGGACATTGCAGGGAACTACCTCTATTTTTTTATTCCCTTCTCTATTATCCTAGCTTTGGCCTCCATTCCCTTTTACCATGTCTCCCAAGAGTCCATTAGATAATAGCTACTCTAACTCCCATGTATGTGGCCTTATTCGGGAGCTACAAAAGCTTATGACAATGGCTTCAACTTACTTTCAACATTAACTGACCTTTGGGCTTCTTCATACACTCCATCAAGTGAGTAAGGTGTGGTTATTGTCAACTCTACAAATAAACCCGTGTCTCTTTTATTTCCCTTTCTAAAGGCCTCAATGGTGATGGACTCAAGACACTTTGGTATTTCCATAATTTTTGTCTTGAACCTCCTCATGTAATTCTCCTTCTTGGATGATGGAGGAAAGAAGATGTCATTCTTTTCTAATGGGCTTGTTACATGCATAGTTTGTTATGAAGACCATGACCAACTCATTGAAACTTTTGACACTTTTAAGAGGCAACTCAATAAACCATTTATGCTTGATATACTAAAGGGTGGAGGTAAATATCTTCTCAAAGATGGCATCCCTCTTTTTCTATGACATACACATAAAATCCATTTCCATTTTGTAGTGTATGATGTACGCGATATAGTCTTGGTTCCTTTTTAGCTTGGAAAGTTTTGGATGGGGAACTTGTGGGGTGGAACTATGAGTTCAATGTCATTAGAGAAAGGTAACACTTTCATCTTATCGCATACTACTTCCATATCGTTCAAAGGGAAACCTTTTCCTTGGATATTTAATAGCCCAACCATTTTTTCTACATCTTATTCTGCATTTTCTTAAATCTAACATCCCATTCATTGTTTGAATGACCGTCTTGTGTTTTTAATCTACTAGGTAATTGTTTTTGGATACAACTGCCTCTAATTGGCGATGTTGTGAAGTGGTTTGATTGGAGTGGTATGGGTTATACATAGGTCTTTTATATATGTGCATGTGTTTAGGTTGCACTAGTTATAAACCTTTTAGGTTCATGGGACATATGTCGAGGTTTTTCATGATGGCATGATTTAGGAAGGGGGTTTGAGTTTGGAATGAACTCCCAGCTTCTTTAAAAAACTCTCTTGAAGTAAATGTGATCTTTACTTTTTGTTATCATTTTGTAATTTATTGAAAGGTTGTTGTAACCACTTGTTGTTGGATTTTTTCCATTAATTAATCTCTTTTGAAAACTCTGTCCCTAGGCTTGGCTAACTAATTTGGATAGGCTAGGTACCATCCTCGTGCTCTTAGGATCTTTTCTGTCTTGTTAGACTAATGGTTGGGATAGGGGATCATACCCCAATCCATGATGGGGTGCAAAATGATTTGCATAATGAAATACATGGTCATTAAGGTCAAACTATAGGGTAAGATGGATTGGATTACTTTGGGGGTTGATGAGTTGCTTGTTTTAGTGGAGTAAATTTTCATATGGCACAATGTATGACTTTCTTGATTGTAAAATGAAGATTCACAAATTCTTACAATAAATTAGAAAAATTTAAGGCCTCACGATGGGTGCCAATTATTTGGAGAATTACAAGTCCTATATATAGATAAAATCAAATCTTTTATTAATGAATGGGTTGAGGTATGTATATAGATATAAGTATACATATAGAGATATAAGTAAACATCCTACTCGGTGTCGGGTAGAGCAGGTTTACATACAAGAGATATTACTTTTCACAATCATAGGTTGCTACTAATAGGATGTTTGGGTTTGGAGAAGGCACAACCAACACATATATAAAGTCATCAATGAAGTTCATCTTTAATAGGTCTTCAATGGAGATCATCTTCAACAAGTTCCTACATAAACCAAACTTGCTAATAGTTAGTCTATATGTCTTAGATACTCTACCCGAACGTCTGACCATCCTGTTGAGTTATCTTATAAAGGAGAACGATGGTGGATAGGCCATAAATAAAATCATGTTTACACATAGGTACCTTAGGCTTCCTGGGTCGTTATTTTGTCACCTGGATGATACCAAATAGTTATGAAAATGCATATAGGGGACAATATATGTTATTTACGAAAAATATATGATTTTTTTGTAATAAATATACATTTTTCTTTATGAAAAATATATGTTTTGTTTTACGAAAAACATATATTTGTTTACATTGTAAAAAACAATATATGTTTTTTTTCTTGGGAAATTAAAAATGAAACTCCATAAATGAACAAAATTATGTTACATAATTAAACCATATTGAATTGGCGGACTTGCACTTCAAAATGTTTTATATATATCCCCAAACTAAAAGATTCTGCTCATGCTCCATTAAACTTAGTTTGATTGTTTTATATTTTAATATTTGTATTTTTTTAAATTTTTTTTCTTTTTCCATTTTGTCTTTTTGTTCTCCATGTAATATGTTTTAACTAATATTCTTCCACATAATACTTATGTAATTACCTAATAATACTTTTTTCAAATTTTTCTTCATATTTTATTCAACTCTACAATGATTTATACACTTCACACAAAACAAACAACTTGAGATACAATGTTTACACTTTTTACCTTTTATCATAGAGTGAGACCTTCAGCTTCTTTAATCTCTACAAACTTCTCATACTAACTTAAGCATTGGAGGCCAAATGCCACCATTCTTTGTGGTGGTTGAAGGTTCTAATAATTTTCTTTCATGATCATAGAATGATAGGAATAGGAGGAATATCCCCCTTTTATGTTGACAAAAATCGATATCAATATCTTGTATCATTTATGAAAAATAAGTGTGTTCTACTTGTTGAGAAATAAAAAAACTTATTGGAAGAATGTACATAGTGTTCTCCAGTGATTCATTTGCAAATTATATAGGCTTTTTGAAAAAGATCATATGTCCAATTGAAATTTTGCAAGGTCTTTCAAAAAATATCTTCCATCCATCTATTGCAAAGTCTCTAAAAGAATGTCCATCTAACTTCTTTAATAGTTGGATAAGGGAAAGAAAAAGAAAAAAAGGAGGATATATCTTGTACAAAATATATCATGTACCAAAAAGAGGGCATAGCCATCATAATCACACCAGTCAAAAGATATCTCATTTTTTTATATCTCCAATGAGTAGAACTTCCTTGGTTGCCGAACAGAAAAGCCTAGTCAATCATGAAAAGCAACATAACCTGGAAAGGGTCCTAGAGAACTTCTTTTATTTGGATTAAAAATCTATACATTACCCAAATATTTGAGACCACCATTGAAAAGCCCACATGGCAATCAACTTTCCACCAAAATTTAGTGGAAAATCGAAGTCAGAAACCACTACGTGTGCTCCATGTGCTACACAATATGAGTGGGAGTCATGATCAATTGTACCTATGCAAAAATAGGGAAAATTAGTCTGATTCTATAAAACCCCGTAATTTGGTATAAATAATTTAGTACCCAAAAAGAAATTATAAACAATATTTTCAAATGTAGGGATGTAACTTGAAAGTTTCGTGTGAAAAATCAAATTGAAGGGAAATATTTTGGTATAACCTTGACCATATCACCACCACCACCTCGCTACCACTATTGGTGAACTTCCTCAGTTAGCTATAAAATGGTGGCCAAACCACCCACTTTTTTCATATATTTTCCTTCCTTTCTCTCTCACTCTACTGCATCTTCTCTCTAAGTTGTTTGGACCTTTTGGCACAATTTGGAGGGCATTTTGGGGATAAATATCTAAGTATTCAAATCAAGGATTAGATATAGAGGTTCTTACTCTAGTTTTTTATATTCATACATTGTTTTAAAAAATGAATTGTCATTCATCATACACTATAGACAAAAGTGGAAAACTGGATGCCATTATTTTGTAACTAGAGTTATAATATTAAAAATATTGTTTAAAATGATATATTCATTATAAATGTTTTACTATGCATACATTGAAAACAATTATTTTATATAAATAAATGAGTATCAAATTAGAATTGAAAATGTTATATGGCATCTAAGATTTTTATACATGCATAATAAGAATGGCTTTATACGTGGGGAGTACACCTGTATGTTATCTTACAAAGTATGGTACCATGATTTACTAGTTACAGTAGACTATTTTTGAAAAACTATAGGTACACATCACATCACATGTATCTTTGGAGATTTATCCATCTATAGTGTTTATGTATGACTGAATTATTATGGTCAATGTATATGACCGTGGATTATTGTGGTCGTACATGGGCCTAAAGTTGGACCCCCCTATTGTGTTTGCCATCTATTTTGTATTCATTGACCACACATTGGCCTTAGAGTTAGAACCACATTGTGTTTGGAGTCGACCTACCCATAGATGTAGGCCCATATGATGTGCATGTTCCCATCTATTTGGATGACCATACATATGGGGTTGCATTTCATGCAATGGCTTTATATCATAGCATATTTATATTAGATGAGTATGCATTGGGATACTTGTATTGTACTTTCCCATGGCTTCCCATGAAGTAAGATGGTACAGGTATACTAGAAGTTTGTGATAAAATTCTCCCCACTCTATATATTGATAGTGATTACCATTCATGAAATTTTATTAATAAACAACACGCATCCCAAATTATTATTTGTTGGAAAAAAATAATAGAGTTTACTGTTATTGAGTTACTTGTAGCCCACCCTATATTTCCCTTACCTCCATATTAGGATTTTACAAAGTTGTGCATGACTCATAGATGAGGAAAAGAAGAGAACTTTAGGTTATAAATTTATATTTCATTTTGTAACCTTTGTTTGGAGTAAATGCTGAGTATGATGTAAAATAACTCCTATATTCATATTTTATGATTTGTAATTTAAATAGTTTTGTTAAACTTTGTTTCCAAATAGGGATATCTTGAATTAAATTGAAGTTTTATTAAATAATTTTTTCATTTTCTTTTAATTATACTTCAACAATTTACTCCCCTTTTATCTCACGTACCCACATTTTGGTATCAAAGCAAGGTTTTGATCTCTTAAGAATAATATTCATTCCAAATCTTTAAATTTTTTTCAACTATTTTCGTCTTAACATGCCTCCAAAAAGAAAGGTGACTTAAAACCAACCCATAAGGGAAGCTAGAGAGAAACTTACATAGGACGTAGATGAAAATCACAACTTATTGCATGCATTGTGAAGATTGATTACTCAAGGTGGAGAACCTAAGAAAAGAGGTTGATCTTATTACCTTAAGGAATTTGAGAAAACATGGCTACAATTCCATGATGGTACTCCTAACCTCGACATCGTGGAAGGATGGGTTTGAGAAGTTAAGAAAAAGATGGATGCTCTAAATATTCCAATGCATTTTAGAGTTGGTTTAGCTGGGTTCAAATTAGTTGGATAATTTGACTATGAGTGGGACTCTGTTAGCAGAAGAAGGGATTTAGAGACAGATGCATGGGAAGAATTTGAGGAGTTGTTTTATGCAATATTCTTCCACAAAATGGCAAAAGCTAATGAGGTGGTCGAATTTATGAATCTTAAGCAAGACGACATGATCGTCGCACAATGTAAGAATTGTTTCAATCAATTGGAAAGATTTGAAAAAAATATGGTATCAAGAGATTTAGACAAGGTTGCAAAGTTTTTTATGGGTCTATAAGATGACATACTAGTGTACCTAGGCATATGAACCTACACTGCATAGTCACTGTAGCTTACAAAGTCAAAACAACTAAATGTAGAATAGTGGAAGGTAGCCACATCATCTCGAAAGACCAAGGATAAAGGAAAAGAGAAGAAGAAATTTTGGCAAAGGAGACAACATAGAAGATAATTGGATAGTACCTCATATAGAAGTCCTCAGCATCACCCTTACCCCAGCATAACTAAAATCAACTGGGATATAGTTGTCCCCAACTTACCAATGAACAATATTAAGGAGGATCACAATCAAGTTTTAGTTATGGAGCTTCAAATACCAGGAGAAATTCTTAAGGGTCAACTAAACAAATAAGTTGACAACCTCAATAGAATTTTCAACAACCAAGAAGATCATTCCAAGAATAGTTCTCATGATCTTACTAGCCTCCTAGGTAATCTTTCCAACTACCTACATAATATTTCCAACTACCATTTAGTATGATACCATCTTTTCAATATCAACCATATACTCATGGATAGGACAAGGGTAAAGGTATTGCCCCTTAGGGTCAAGGAACGCAAGGTCAAGCCTTTACGATAGCTAGTAGACATGGAGGATCTAAAATCAACTATGTTATGGAAGATACAATTCTATTATATTGCTCTTGGATTTGAGTACTTTTTGATACTAGGTTCCACCATTCATTCATTTCCTTAGCCTGTGCCAAAATGTTAAAACTTGATTATGAAGCCACTGAAACCCCTCTTACCTTGAATACTCCTCTTGGAATCTCTTCGAATATCTTGTATATTTGTGAAAATTGATTGATTGACGCCAATGGTTATCGATTCCTAACTGATCTCATTATACTTGATATGAGTTATTTTGATGTCATTTTAGGAATAGACTGGTTCACCAAGCATCAAGCCATTGTAAATTGCTTTGAAAAGAAGGTTATCATCCAAACTTTTAAAGGTGTAGAAGTCCAATTTTATGGAAAAAAAAGAAGTAAATCCTTCCAATGTTTCCTTAATGCTACCTAGGAAAAAGGTAAAACTAGGAAAGCTTGGCTCTCCCAAATTCTCTAGAAGCATACATAAACAATGGATAGCTCTGATACTAGTGATAAACGAATACTAGGATGTGTTTCCAAAATATTTATCTAAACTCCCTCCAACTCAAGACATTAATTTTATGATCGAGTTATATCCTGCTACTGCACCAATATCTATCACTTCTGATCGCATAGAACCTCCAAAAAAACAAGAAATGAAAGATTAGTTAAATGATTTTTTGGCAAAAGGATTCATTCAAATGACTTCATCACTCTGGGGAACCCCTGTACTATTTTTCATGAAGAAGGATTAAATTTTTAGAATATGCATTGATTACTATCAATTGAACAGGGAAACCATAAAAAACAAGTATCTGTTACCTTGGATTCATGAATTATTTCACCAATTCAGAGGAGCAATTTTTTTCTCAAAGATTGATCTCTGATCGGGATACCACCAATTAAGGGTCAGAGAGTGAGATATACCCAAAACTATTTTCCGTATGCAATATAGGCATTTTGAATTTTGTGTCATGTCGTTTGGACTAACAAATGCTCTTATTACTTTTATGGATTTAATGAACCAAGTATTTTGACCTTACTTGGATCATTTTATCATTATATTTATTGACGATATATTGATTTATTCAAGGACATGTGAATAACATGAACAACATCTTAGAATTACCTTGCAAGCAATAAGGAAGAATCAATTGTATGCAATGTTTAAAAAGTGTGACATCTGCCTTACTAAAGTTAAATTCCTCAGATATGTTATATAAGAAAGAGGAATTGCTATGGATCCTTTTGAAATTGAATCCGTATTAAATTTGTGTCAATCAAGGAATGTGATTGAAGTACAAATTTTTCTTGGACTCATTGGATATTATCGACGTTTTATGAAATATTTCTCCAAGATTACTGCGCCATTATCAAGACATACTCAAAAATGAGTCAAATTATTATGAGACAAAGCTTGTGAAAGGGCACTCTAAGAATTGAAAATACAACTTACGATAGCATTAATCCTCATTCTGCCAAAAAGTATAGAACCTTACATGGCCTTCACAAATGCTTCATCACAAGGCTATAGGTGCATCTTAATGCAAAATGATTGAGTTGTTTCCTATGGATCATGATAAATCAAGGTTTATGAGAGAAACTACCCAACTTATGACTTAGAGCTAGCAATAGTGGTCTTAACTTTGGAGATATAGAGATGCTACCTTTTTGGTGCTAAAATTTAAATAATCTTGGACCATAATTGTATCAAATATCTTTTTACTCAAAATGATCTCAATTTGTGACAAAGAAGATTGGTAGAGTATCTTCTAGACTATGAATTCAATTTGTAATATCATACTACAAGGCTAATGCTATTTTGGATGCTTTAAGTGGTAAGTCAGGCTTTGTTGTATAAATGATGTTAGACCTCTGGAAAAACACCTAGTCCTACCTTATTGGAAGACCCCATATGAGATCAATTTATATGACAATGGTATAGGATGAATAAATCACAGATGGTGGAAGGATGGACTTATAATAAAATAGCATTTTGTTTCCATAGAGAGATTGTGGTACCTGTTGATGATTATCTAAGATAAGAAATTATAGGAGAAGCACACAAGTCAAATTTATGACACATCATGGGAGCATAAAAATGAATGATGATTTGAAAAAGACCTATTAGTGGAAAGGATTAAAGAAATATGTCACTCAATTTGTGACAAATTGCATGATATGTCAACAAGTGAAGACACATCATAAGAAACTTGCGGGGCTACTTCAGCCACTCTATGTACCTGAATGGAAATGGTACAAAATAGCCATGGATTTTGTATAATGATTACCTTGAACTTCTTAAGGTCATGATTCCATATGGGTAATCTTAAATCATCTTACGAAGTCTACTCGTTTCATTCCAGTCAAAAATTGGTACTCAATGAATGCTTTAAGTGGTACATTTGGGAGATAATACGATTACATGGCCTTCCAAAGTCAATCATGTCATATCAAGATCCAAAGTTTACTACATAGTTATAGAGATGCGTATAAGAAAATTTTGGTATAGAGTTACTATATAGCATGGTTTATCATCCTGAAATGGATGGACAATCCAAAAGGGTTATTTAGATGTTAAAAGTCATGTTATGAGCCTATGTTTTGAAATTCAAAGGAAATTAGAGTGAGCAGTTACTGTTTATTGAGTTTTCCTACAAAAATAGTTATCATGCCCATATTAGAATGGTTCCTTATGAAGCTTTGTATGGATGATAGTGTAAATCTTCATTATGTTGGGTAGAATGCAAAGATTTTTGTACAATGAGAATTGATCTTATCTAAGAAACAATTGAAAAGATCCTCATCTAATAAGACAAATTACAAGCAACTCAAAGTTGATATAAGAGTTATGCTGATCATGGATGATGACCACTAAACTTTGAAGTAGATGACTATGTTTTTCTTAAGGTTCAACCTCAAAGGGGAGTAAGGGGAGTAATCGCTTTGGAATAAAAGGAAATTTACAAACCCGTTATATATTCGATCATTCAGAATTATCAAGAGAGTTGGTGATGAAGCATATTAGTTCAAGTTAATACAAGAATTATCATAAGTTGACGATGCTTTTCATGTGTCTATCTTATGGATGGAAATGGTAATGAAATCAAAATACTATTATAGATTGGATAGATCTACAATTACAAGAAAACACATTACATGAAGAAGAACAGGTGGCGATAATTGATTTTCAAATCAAGAACTTGAGGAGAAGAGCAATACCATTAGAAAATTTCAATAGATACATCACGATGTGGAAGATGCAACTTGGGAGTTAGAATCAAAAGTTTGTTCAAAGTATTAGAGTCGAAAGTTCATTGAAGCACCCCTACTTCTTTGAATAATTATAAATTTTGAGAACAAATTTTCTTTAAGGTGGTAAGAATGTAAAACCATGTCATTTCAGTATTAATAATTGTAGTACCTAAACAGAAACTATAAGTAATTTATTAGAATGTAAGGTTGTAACAAAACAATTTTGTGTGAAAAATCTGATCAAAAGGGAAAAATTGGGTAAAACCTTCACCACCTCATCACCACTGGGAGTGGGTTCCCTAGCGAGCTTCCTCAGTTGGCTATAAAATGGTGGCTAAACCACCCACTTTTCACATATTTTCCTTCCCTTCTTTTGCCCACACTCTAGTACATCTTCTCTCTAAGTTCTTTGGACTTTTTGGCAAATTTGGAGCTTATTTTGGGGATGAATATTTTAGTATTCAAGTCAAGTATTTGAGGTAAGGGTTCTTACTCTAGCTTTTTCTATTCATGCATTTTTTTATAAATGAATTGTGATGCATCATATATTAATCATTTTAGAGATAGTTGCATGGGAAGAATTTTAGGAGTTATTTTATGAGAGATTCTTCAATGAAATAGAAAAAGCTAACATGGTTGTCAAATTTATGAATCTTAAGCAAATAACATAATCATCACATAATATGAGAATCGTTTTAATCATTTGTTGAGATTTACCAAATATTTGGATGCAAGAGATCCGAACAAGGTTGTAAAGTTTTTGATGGGTCTATGAGATGACATACATGTGCAACTAATGTGTTAAGGCATATGAACCAACACTACAATAGTATCCATAGCTTATAGAGTCAAACAAGTAAATGTAGAACAATTAAAGGTGGCCACATCATCTCGAAACACCAAGGATAAAGGAAAATAGTATAAGAAATTTTGCTAAATTAGTTAAAAGAATCCATCATAAACATTCTAACAAGTGTTAGATGAGAGAGACTGTAAATTCTAGATTAATTTAATAACTAAAATAAAGCAAGTAAATTAAATTATATTCGAATAAAGATGATGAACGAATATGAAAAATTAGTTTCCTATATATTCATGCAAAGAATGAATTAAACAATTTAAATAAAAAGTTAGAATCTTTGATTTTTTCCCTTTACATAAGCCAACTACCAATGATCATGGTAAGCCCCCACAATTCCCAATTAACTAATAACTTTCTCAATAAGGCTTCAAATTGATTAATTGGTAAATTTAAGGGAAATATATAAACCATCTAATTTAACACAAATAAAAAAAATTGAATTAGATTCTTGTTTAAAAATGCATAATGAAGCACATATGATGTGTCTAATATTAAGTTCTAAAATATCTTTTTTAATTATAAATCGAGATTTGATCCATCATTAACTTATAATTAAATAAATGAACAACATGAATAAGAAATAAATCAACTTTTATGTAATTAAATCATAAAATTGTTCTTCCAATCATTAGAAACGAGACTAAAATCTTATATATAAAATTTAGCCTATCATAATTAAATTAACCAAAATTAATTTAATTACAATAAACATTTAGATTACAGAGAGAAAAATAAGATCTAGCAATAAAAATATCACTTCTTGATCTGTAATTCCAAATCTCTAAATTGGTTTATCACCTTCTTCAAATCTTTAAAAACTACTTCACAATTGGGAGCTTTTCTCTCTATTTTATATATTACGGACTGTGGATTACGACCATGCGTAGTTGGTAAGGCTTGATATGGTTTAAGAGGGATTTAAAGGGTATTTATAGGTTAAGTTTAGGATAAAGCATATTTCGTACGTGTATTAAGTCTTCTATCTAGTTTTTACAGTCAAGTTGGGGCATGCTTTAATATACGCAATGGCATGTATTGAATTATGAATCCCCAATTTCAACCTAAAACTCTTATACTGTGGCATAGAATTGGTTGGGTAGAAATACATATAGAAAACTATGGTGGCCTAGTTGTCATTCGTTTCAACTTGTTCGAGTTGCCATTTCTTTTCTCATTTTTACTCTGTTGACTCGTTTAAGTCCAATATTCTTCCAAAAGTGTATTAACCTACAAAACATGAAAATACCATTCAAAAAAAGATAATTTGAAAATAAAATATAAAATTAACACTTGAAAGAGTAGTAAATTATAGGTCAAAATAATATTCATTAAATTACTCCAAACCTACATTTTGCTAGTCCTCAAGCAAAACAAAAACTAAAAAGACAAATAACTATACAAAAAGAAAAACTACAAACTAAATTAACAAAATTTCTCATGCTTTAATGTCTTTTCAATTCATAATTAAGGCAAGTACAAGTTCATCCAACACCTCTACACATCAAGGTTTATCATGTAAATTAATTTCACATCATAGATCCATGCCCTATTACTCAAAACATATCAACATTATACCCCAAACCTAGTGTTAAGAATATGAATTCTCTTGTACTCTATTTCTCACTAGATACACTCTTAATATCACACTAATCCTATGGGTTTAAGTACTCAACAAAGTATATGCGAATAGAAGTTATGTAAAGAAGAAAGAAAATATGTTCGCATATATTTTTAAACAAGAAAAGCTCAAATGTACTTAACATGGATCTCATTAAAAGAATATAATGCTATGATTAAGAAGACATGATATTATTTATATCATACTTCAATCAAAATCATTAAACAATAAATATCTAATATGTTCCTATAGATGAATGAAAATACATATGACTTCAAGGGGTTATTTTTTACTATCTTAATATAGACATATCACAACTTCCAAGACTCCAAGGTCATAGTATTTAGTTATACTATTTTTTTACTTTTTTTAAGAATAGACTCGTGTGTGCGTGTGTGTGTATATATATATATATTATGACGAGTAGTTATTATAGTTTCTTTTTTCTATAGGACCTCATATATATTATTTTTCACTTCAAGTCAAGCATGAAATGAAGATAGACATACACTTTCAATTCCTACTCAAATTATTTAATCAAAACAATGAAAATAATTAAATGATACTTCATTTGATTGTTTAAAATCCTAACATTTAATGCGAAACTTATAGAGATAATCTAAAATTTAGAATCATAGGAAAAGTGTTTAAAAGAGTAGAAGAAATATTATCACTTAGAATAAAATGATATAGGCTCAATAATCATCTTATAACATAGTCTCTACTATATAATTACTAGACATCGAATTTGGGTTCATCTCAAATTAAATATTCCAAGCATGAAAAATAAACTATGAAGAGAACTAACTTTTGCAATAAAGCTTGAACATATTTTAGAAATCAAACAAAAAAAATACAAAAAGAAACCTCAATTAATCATCCAAAACTAACCAAAACCATGACAATTTTGTATTAAAAAATTTTATTGGACCTATTTGCACCCCTCTCAAATCTAAACTAAAAATTTTCCTAAATGTTTTCAATTACGTATATGTTCAAAAAAGTATTCAAATGGGGTAAATAGAAAATTAACTACTAATAAATAAACAAAAACAATGAAATTAAAACAAAACAAAACAAAAGAATATATATTGAAAATAGTAGGTTACTTCCTTCCAAATGTTTTCTTTAATGTTTTACAAGATGATACTTGTTCTTGTCAAGAAGATTTGAATTTATCCTTGAAGTGCTTGCTCCCTCCTCCATCGCAACGTTCCTCAGAATAAAGCTTAATAAAGCTTCATTGTACTAGGAAAAGATTTAAAACTAGTATTACTCATATAGCATTCCTTTCCATTATATAAGGACTTACAACTCAAATTTTTTTCATGGCAGCACGTGATGCATTCCTTGTAAGCATTATCATGAATTGAAGCTTTTTAATGTTTTCTACACTTTCTTTTTATTACGTGAATTATTTACCATGGATGTTTTATATAAATTTTTAGATATCAATTCTTTTATATTTATATATTTTTTATAACAAATTAAAATTATTTATTTATTATTTATTAGAAAAATATTAATTTTCTATATTTTTTAAGATGTTTTTAAAAAAATTTAATATTTTTTATTATTTTTATTTGATAGATGAATGTATTACTATACATAGTCGTAGGAAATATAAATTCAAAGTGGCACCGTCTCGCAACCCTAGAATAGCACCCAGCCCCACGTGTTGTATTGTTCACTCTAAATCCCATCTTGCAACATGTGTCCCATATATATCTTATTAGCACGAGATCCACGTATCCTTTTTTCCCGTGATTTGCAATCTATTAGTTCTAATATAACTCAAAAATGATTAATTTTCTCGATATAAATACAAAAAATCTCATAAAATAAAAAAATATCAAAATTATACAAAAATAAAAAAAAATACATAAATTAAAAAAGTAAATTGAAGATAACAATTGAGAAGAAGAGAATTCAAAAAATAATTAAAGAAGTTGAAAATCATATTCAAGAACAAAAATCATAAGGTTTTTTTTTTTATTGTTTTCATAAATAATTTTCTAAATTTATTGTTTTTCGTAAATATCTAATTTTATAATTGATTATGGGTGATTTCAATGCCCTAAACATATATATTTAATAAGACCTACAAATCCTATTTAACTAGTCTTGTTAATTATGTATTAATTCTCAGTTTTAATTGTTGTATGAATTTATTTGATTATTTAAAGGTATAATTAAATAATCAAATTAATTCATTGTTAATTAATTTAGTTGTTTGGGTACGTAATTGTTTGATCAATTTAAATAATTAAAGATAAATTGCTTACAATGAGAATTAATATTCAAGATAATTAAATTGGACTTCTGTGTTTAACCTTGTTCTAATTTACTTCTTTAAAATTTAATGCTTTTGTTAGATTAAATTTAGAAAGCATATTATAGTTATCTATTAAAAAGAGTTTGGATTAAGAGCTTGTTTAATTCAATGAATCTGTAATAAGAGATGGAGATTTTTGTATTTTTGAATTTCTCTAAGTAGTTATAATCAAATATTAGGATATTAGGATATGTTTTTGTTGATTTTCAATACATGCTACTAGTGGTAGAGAATTATCATGCAATTGTTCTTTTATTTGAATCATTATTATAATATTTATATTTTATTTTTATCTTCATTAATCTTTAATTGTTAGATTTAATTTTCAATTTACAAAGCTAAAACCTTTTTTTCAATAAATTGGAGTTAGTTTCTAAAATTCTTTACGGGAAAGAATCTTACTATATTTTAATTTACAACATCTTAAACCATTGAAAGTCTTCATCCATTCAAAGTAAGGTTTAAATTGCTTGTTTATCTGAATCACATTAATTTTTAGTGTCGTATAACTGGTAATTTATTAAATGAATTTATTAAATGAACTCTTATATACTTTTATTTATTTTTAAGTATTTTATGTTTAAAAAATAAAAAATAAAACAATAATTAAAAATAAAAAATAAAAGAATATAAAAATTAGAAAATTTAATTAAAAACAAAAATAATAATTAAGAAAATTTAAAATTTAAAAAATAAAAAATTAGAAAATCTTCTTAAGAATTAAAAAATATATTTTATTCATCTTTATTTTTCTTTTGATTTATTTTTGTTTAATGTTTACGTAATTTGTTTATAATATTTTTTTAGAGTTACGGTGAATGAACACAAGCTACAATCTGAGATCAAATTCACGATTGTTTTAGTAAGTAATTTAGTCAAATCATCCAAGTTCAAGCGACTCATCTAATTATTCAGATCATTCTATCTACGTAGAAATATATATGAATTATCCTAATGAAATTCTTAGGGAAACAATCGCACCGATTTTAGATCAATAACTGTTATACATTCAATATGATGACAACGTTGATGCTTTTGAATTAAAGTCAGACATGGTTCATCTCTTACCTACTTTTCAAGGTAGTAGTATGAAACCTAATAGGACTACTGAAGAACAAGTAAAACTTAGATTATTCTCATTCTCTTTAGCAAATACTAGTAAAGAGTGGTTGTACTACTTACCATCTTTGTTTATAAATAGTTGGAATGAGATGAAACCACTCTTCCTAGAGAAATATTTTCCCGCTTCTAAGGCGATTCTAATTATAAAAGAAATTTTTGATGTTTAGAAGTACAATGGGGAGAATTTATATGAGTATTGGGAGTGGTTCAAGAGATGATGTGCGAGTTGGCCTCATCATTAAATAAATGAGTAGCTCTTAATCCAATACTTCTATGAGGGATTGATACCCATGGATAGAAGCATGATAAATGTAACAAGTGATGGATTCTTATTAATAACACTCCTAAACCTGCAAGGGATTTAATTTCCATTAGGGTTGTAAATACTCAATGGTTTGGCACACGATCTAACCCACCACAAAAGGTCAATGAAGTAGGAGTTCCTAATAATATTGAATAGCAGTTGAGCACCCTCACTTCAATGGTGAAATAACTAGTAATCATACAAGTTTAAGCTTGGGGAATTTGCATTAAAATTGGAAACCCAACACACATGTGTCCAAGTATTCAAGATCTTAATTTTGTATAAGAAAATGCTATGTGAGGATGCCTGATGAGTGCTCAAAAAGCACTAAAATTACCATGATTTTTATGCACATTAATTGATTAAAAATATATATATTTATATGATTTTATCATATATTTATATAAATCTGTCTTTTCAAAATCACGGGTATTTTTATTGTTTTTCAGGTATTTTCGCTTAAAAACTTAACTTAAAGACTCAAAAAGGAATACTGGAGGCAATACATCACAAATATATTCATAAAATAAATGAAAAAAAGTCAACAAATATGGAAAAGTCAACATATATGGAAAAATTAGAAAAAATGGGTAAAGAAGGTCAAAAATGTCAAAAAGGAGGAAATCAACAAGACGTTAGCTTCAACCGCTACCAATTAACGCGTTGATGAGTGCTCAAAAAGCACTAAAATTACCATGATTTTATGCACATTAATTGATTAAATATATATATATATATATATATATATATATATTTATATGATTTTATCATATATTTATATAAATTTGTCTTTTCGAAATCACGGGTATTTTTATTATTTTTCAGGTATTTTCGCTTAAAAACTTAACTTAAAGACTCAAAAAGGAATACTGGAGGCAATACATCACTTATATATTCATAAAATAAATGAGGAAAAGTCAACAAATATGGAAAAATTGGACAAAATGGGTCAAAAAGGTCAAAAATGTCAAAATGGAGGAAATCGCGCACGCAGCTGCCCAGTCGCGCGTAGCGTGCCCCAGCCACGCCCAACAACACACACGTCCCTGCTCTATACCGCATGCGCCTACGCCCATCTGCGCCCCATCTGCTCACATGCGCCCATCTATGCCCCATCTACGTGCGCCACAATGCCCATCTGCCCCATACGCGTACTGCTACGCCCACACTAGCATGACATCATCAGTATGATGTCATCATTCACTACTCCGTGTTTTCTCCATTTTTAATCATTTTTTCACCCACTTTTCCTTCCTCTCCTCACCTATAAATACCCCCATTCTCTTCACTTCAAATCACACCTAAAAACACATCTTCTCTTCTCTTTCTTTCTCTCCATTTCTTAGTTTTTTTAGTTTTTCTTAGTTTTTAGCTTTTCTTAGTTAGTTTTTCTTAGGTTTAGAGTTCTTCTCTGTAAGGACTATGAATGTTGGCTATTTTCGTGGACAAAATATTTATCTGTAAATTTGTTTTTAGGCCTGCTATCAAGTCTATCAAGAAAAGCCCAACAAATACTCGAGTTCCAGATATTCGTACTTCAGGTATGTTTTTTATAACTACGACACATAGGATTGCATTTATACATTTAATAGTACATGTTCGTAAATTGAAAATTATTTTTGGTATTTAAATATTTTTTATGTGTCTTAATATTTTTTTAAGATGTGATTTAAAAAATATTTCTTAATTAAATATTTAAATGGGCCTTGAATAATGAAGCCTAAAATATTGTAACCCTACTACTAGTAGATTATCAATATATATATATATAAGCTGAGTGAGGTATGGGGGCTTAGAGAGTTTAAAAAGAAAAAAGAAAAGAAAAAACCTACGGCTGAACACAAAAAGCATAAAAGAGTTTAAAGAAAATGTATATCATTGCTTCTCTGCTTCAATATATTTTAAAGAGTAATCAACGCAGCTTATATGAAGGTGTAAGAAATTTGTAAGCTGCGAGGAATTAATATATACAAAATTTGAGTTCTTCCTTTATGTGCTATATATATATATATATTGAAAGCTACGCTGAACGATAAAAGGTAACTAATATATATATATATGATTTTGATTTATATTAATTAATTTAATTCCTATTGATTTGATTTATAGGTATTTGAATTAAATAATTTTATGAACGATCATGATTATTTGATTTAATTATTAAATTTCAAAGAAGTTATTTTTATTGAAATTATGCGTAATCTTTTTGCCCTAGAATATACTAGTTGATTTGGTTTAAATTAAATTTGTTTTAAATCATCTAGTTAGTATTATTGATTGTTAAATCCGTTAGAACACACACGGGCACTTGTGTTTTTGTGCTAACTTTTTTTGCAGTTCATTTGTGGAACGATCGATTGGCGGGGAGCTTATTGGAACGTTAGTGCAGAGCAGCCGCCACGCTAATATTGGAAGCTGTGAAAGCAGAAGCGAGGGGCTCGTAAGTAAAGTACATTGGGGTAGTATCCTAGGGAGGGTAGCATAAGGACCGAGTTTGTACTTGAACATTTGATTTTCATAGTGGAAAGTTAGGTGGTCCGGTGGGACGCGTGGTTTTCCTCTTAGGTCATGTTTGTGGCTTAGGTTGTTTCCCACCTAAAAATATCGTGTGTTATTATTTTCGCACTTTACTCTTACACACGATTGCATGTCTGGCTGCTTTGTTTAGGTTATTAAATTATAAATTGATAAAAATTAAAAATAACCTATTCACCCCCTAGGTTAATCGTGTCCATATCTTATAAACTTTCAATTGGTATCGGGAACGAGACACTAGACACACTTAGTGAGATTGATCCTTAGGGACACACGCTTACTTATGGACGAATGAAAGAAGGTGGGTCATACGGTAGACACACTCTTTGATGGGTTTAATTACCCTTCTTGGAAGGCTCGCATGCAAGCCTTTCTCGAGACAAGATGAAAAAGTATGGGATGCTATTCTTGATGGTTTGGGAACCACCTTCTCAGAACGAAAGATGGTGTAACAATCATAAAGCCAAGAAGAAGCGACGGACCATGAAGAACGCACCTTAGTGGGGCAAACCAAAAAGGTCTAAGCTCGATATTCGACTGCGGTGTCGATGGATGAGTTTCGTCGCATCTCCGTGTGAGGCGCTAAAGATGCATGGAATGCACTTGCTCTTGCTCATGAAGGAACTTCCTAAGTAAAACAAACAAAATTGAGATTGCTAACATCTGGGTTTGATTCTATTAAAATGAGCAACAATGAAACTTTTGGTCAATTCTACGTTTCGCTTCTGTGATATCACTAATGCTTGTTCTAACCTTGGTGAGAAAATTCCACAACCTATACAAGTGCGCAAACTCCTAAGCTCTTTAACAACTGACTATAAGATGAAAGTTACAGCGATAGAGGAAAGCAAGAATGTAGACACACTAAAAATTGATGAACTTGTCGTCAATCCAAACCTATGAGCTTTCTCTTGATCCACCCAAGAAAAATAAGGATGTGGCATTCAAAAAGCTCCAAAAAGGACATCTCTGGATAGTGATGATGATATGAATGATGAGTCACTAGTCTTGTTAGCTTACGAAAATTTAAGAAGTTCATGAAGAAGAAGGGTCACAGAATAATCATTTCAACAAGGGACAATCCAGTCATTCGAATGACCGAAAGTCAAGGGAAATCAAGTCTCCTAGCCATGATGGTAAGAAAAGTAAGCCCACTAATCCTCAATGCTTTACTTGTGGGGGATTTGGTCATATTTCCATGATTGTGCTAACAATAAAAAGAAATTTGGAAAAAGCCTTTAATGCTACACTCGGTGACACGGAAAGTGAGCGGGGCAATGCTAGTAACTCGAGAGGATGATGACACTAATTATCAGGTGCCTTCACCGCAAGTCGATGCACATCACAATGACTCCGACCTTAGCTCGGATGAAGAAAATGAGGAAATAAACTCTTCTCTCTTACTATCTAAGTTTAATGTATCGAATTATGAGGAACTATTCATGGATTGTCTAGGTGCTAGGGAAGAGAGAGATAAATTGCTTGTGGAAGTAACTAAACTTAATGATATCATCAATGTTCACAAAACAAATTCCTCTAACCTAGAAAGATAAAAAGGAATTGTCTGATCATATTAATGCTTTGAATTTGAGACTTACGAAACCATCGAGGAAAACAAAAAATCTCAAGCAAGAACTTAGTATTGCTAAGGAAACGATGAAGAATTTGACCATTGGTGTGAAAAATTAACCAAAGTCCTAGACTATGGAAAGCCATATGGAGATAAGAGAGGTCTTGGATACATAGATGAACAATCAACCCCTTCATCATCCAAAACTCAATTTGTAAAACCCATTATTGCTCAGGCAGGGAAGGTAGTTTTTGCACCTTATCATTCTAAGAAAATTCAGTTTGTTCCCATCTGTCATCATTGTGGTAGGAAAGGACATATAAGACCTAAGTGTAGATTTCTTTATGCTTATGATTCTATCACGAATACAAATGTTTCTAAAATACCTCAAAAAATTTCAAAGTGTAAAGTTTTTACTACAAGAACTACACAAAAGAGGAATATAAGAAACCGTAACTCAAATGTCCAAAATTAAAAAAGGATGGGTTAAGAAATCGGGTTGCACTGTTTTGTGGCCCATATAGCATTTAAAGTTAAATCAAATACCGCTTGGTATTTTGATGAGTGGATACTCTAGACACATTGAGGAATGGATTCTTTGTTTAAAACCTTTAAGGAATACAATGAAGGGACGATTACCTTTGGTGATGGTAAAACATCTAGAATTATTGGAAAAGGCTCTGCATTCAAATAGAGGTATCCCTAAACTTGATGAAGTTTTATATGTGGAAGGACTTAAGGCAAACTTGATTAGCATAAGTCAAATATGTGATAGTGATTTTAATGTGCAATTTACAAACAATCACCGTATTGTAACAGAATCAAAATGGTGAATGTGTGATTAAGGGAATCGGATCACATGACAATTGTTATTGTATTGATACATCACCCACAAGACATGTAACCTAGCTAGCAATGACTCAACTATCTTGTACGAAAAGCTAGGTCATATGAACAAAGATCTTGGTTAGATTAAGCAAAATTGAGGTATGTGGTTTACCTATTCTTTCAAAAAATTGAAACACTGTATGTGGACCGTATCAATTGGGTAAACAAACTAGGATTGCTCATAAGAAGATCAAGAGTATAAATACAAAGCAGTATTGAATTGATACATATTGACCTTATGGGTCCCATGAGAACGAAAGTATTGGAGGTAAGAAATATATCATAGTTATAGTAGATGACTTTTCTCGCTACACGTGGGTAGACTTTCTCGAGAGACAAGTCGGATGCTTTTGAGTTCTTCATCTCATATTGTACAAGAGTGCGGGTTGAAGCGGGTGACAAAATAGTAACCATCAAGAGGCGAGGAGAACGGACCATGGAAAAGAGTTTGAAAATACCAAGTATACGACTTCAGTAAGAACATGGTATCTTTCATGAATTCTCTGCTCTATCACACCTCAACAAAATGGAGTAGTTGAACGGAAGAATAGGATACTTCAAGAGATGGCAAGAGTAATGATGCATGCCAAGGGAGTCTCCAAAGGTTTTTGGGCGAAGCTATAAACACCGTGCATGTCATATTATAAATCGTGTATATCTTCGCCCGGTACCAAACCAAACTCCACATGAGATATGGAGAGGTAAAACCCAATCAAATTTATGCATGTTTTGGAAGTAAGTGCTACATACTTAGAGATCGAGGAACAGTTGGGTAAGTTTGATTCAAGAAGTGATGAAGGTATATTTCTTGGTTATTCCCTAAATAGTAGAGCTTATAGAGTCTTCCAATGTAGAACTAATGTAGTTATGGAATCCATAAAATGTCGTTATAGATGATGGGGTAAGAAGATTATAAGTGAAGAAGGCTGGAAATGAAGAAAATTTCACAACACCTCGATTAACAATGACCAAAGTGACACAATTGGAATAAAGAAGAAGAGTTGAAGGAAGGTGAACAAAAAGAGGAAGCAACATCAACCTCATCAATGATAAATCCAACTCGAACTTCAAAAAAATCATCCTATTAAGAATATAATTGGAGATCCCTGGTGCTAGCGTATGGTAACAAGAAGAAGACAAATAAGTGAGGTAACCCATTTATGCTATATTTCTCAATTTGAACCAAAAAATGTGAATGAAGCTCTTAGGGATGAATTTTGGATAAATGCCATCATGCGAGGATGAGTTAGCTCGATTTGAAAGAAATCATGTGTGGGTATTAGTACCTAAGCCTAAAAACAAAAATGTTATTGGAACAAAATGGGTGTTCAAAAATAAATCGATGAAGCGTGACATTGTTGTTAGAAATAAGGCTAGGTTAGTAGCTCAAGGCTACACGCAAGTAGAAGGAGTTGATTTTGATGAAACATTTGCACACAGCTAGACTAGAGTCAATTAGGATTTTACTTGCCATTTCTGTCACATGAAGTTCAAATTATATCAAATGGATGTTAAGTCTGCCTTTTTGAAAGGTTTTTTGAATGAGGAAGTGTACGTGGAACAACCAAAAGGATTTGTTGATCCGAAATTTCCAAATCATGTTTACAAACTCAAAAAGGCTCTTTATGGTTTAAAACAAGCTCCGACGTGGTATGAGAGACTTACCAACTATCTTTTGAACAAAGGATTTATTCGAGGGGAGTTGATAAGACTTTATTCATTAAAAGGAGTAGTGAGATCTTTATTGCTCAAATTTATGTGGATGACATAGTTTTTGGATCCACATCTAGTACACTTAAAGTGGATGATTTTGTGCACGTTATGACAAATGAATTTGAAATGTCCATGGTAGGTGAAATGAATTTCTTCCTTGGTTTACAAATCAAACAATCTCATAATAATATATTTATTTCTCAAACCAAAGTACGCTTGTAACCTTGTTAAAAGATTTGGTCTTGAAACTAGCAAGCCATTACGAACTCCTTTAGGTACCAGCACAAAAATTACAAAGGATACTCAAGGTAAAAGTGTTGATCAAACCCTTTATAGGAGTATGATAGGTAGTTTACTTTACCTCACTGCAAGTAGACCTGACATATGTTTTAGTGTTGGTGTGTGTGCGTTATCAAGTCAATGACCCTAGGGAATCACACTTAGAGAATGTAAAGAGAATCATTAGGTATATCTAGAACAAGTAATTATGGTTTATATTTTACTACCGACACTACTTGTGAAGTAAGTGGTTTTACGGTCTGCCGGTAGGCGGGGCAACGGATGATAGGAAGAGCACATCGGTGGTTGTTTCTACATTGGAAACAACTTAGTATCGTATGGCATAGTAAAAAGCGAGAACTCTATCTCACTCAATTTGAAAGCGGAATACATTCTTGCGGGAAGCTCTTGTACACAAATGCTTTGGATGAAAAACATGCTCGAGGACTACGGTCAACCACAAGGTATGATGCCCTTATATTGTGATAACACTAGTGCTATATGTATTTCTAAGAACTTGAGTTCAACATTCTAGAACTAAGCACGTTGACATAAGGCATCACTTTATTCGAGAACTAGTTGAAGAGAAAATAGTAACACTTGAGTTTGTACCTCTTGAGAGACAACTAGGCGATATATTCACTAAAGCCATAGACACTCAAAGATTTGAGTATCTCGAGATGCCTTGGGAATTTCTCCCTCAAATTGAATTTCAAATTTTATTACAAAAAAAAAAAAAAAAAAAAAAAAAAAAAAACATCCTTGTTTGGCCAACAGATTATTCAACTTATTTAATATTTCCATACACATAATCTCATTTTTAGTGACTCAACTCATTTTTATATTTATTGTATAAATTATTCTACAATTTTGGCTTGTGCATACATATATTCTTATACATGTGATGATCGATGTTGACATAAACTTCTTCACACTTTCACGACACACATATATGTTATGCTTGAAGTTTATGAATTTTTTTGAAAGACTCTAGGACTTTAACTAATCTTGATTGTAAAATTGTGTTGAGTTCTACTTTTGCTTACTAAAATTTTACCGTATGGAGGCACCGAGTATTGAGAGGGCTACCTCTTTGTGATGTGTGAAGCTACCGCAATGAACGGAGAGGGCTACCTCACAACTAGTGTGAAAGTCATCATGCTAGGTTTATGGCTCGTGCAAAATAAAAAGAAAACAAAACAAAACAAAACAAAACAAAACAAAAAAAAAACAAAAAAAGGGAAAGATTATGCAAAACATGATTCCTTATAAATCTTGTAATTCGAATGCACAAAAGAAACAGCTAATAGAGGTTAAAAAATATATATCTATCATTTACCTCATTTATAGAAAAAAATTTTAAGTCCTCTTTTGGTAAATATATTTTATTTTGTAAGATTGAAGACTCGATTATATTTTTATATGATAGGTGATATTTTTTCTTTTGAGTCTTTCTTGATAGATCATAAATGAATTAATTGACATATTTATGAAGTTTAAACATGTATACTATTTTAAGTAAATGTCAATATGTCATTATATGTGGGACGTGTGCGTGTGCACCTATTCTATTCTACTTATTTATTTTTATGATAAATAATCAAAATTGGAGTTCAGTAATGATGAGTTCTCAATTGCTTGTGTGCTTGTCTGAAATTAAATGAGATTAATACCTTATGTGGCTAGTTATAAAAAATTAAAAGAAAAATCATTTATTACTTTTTGAATTAGTTTCTAAGTTAGAGAGTCATAGAACTTAGGAGGAGTTTAAAGCAGGCACTTTTTGCATTACTACGATTTTACCTTTGTTATATCTTTAGGAGGAGTTTAGTTTCAATTCTTTCTCTAATGGTTTGTCCTTCTCGTATGTCAAAAAGGGGGAGAAAATTTTTACTTCCATGTTTTTATTTTGTTATACATATAAGGGGAGAACATATTTAATTAAGCTTGATTGATATGAATGCATACTACATGATTATTCTTTACACTTTGCTTATTTTTATGTAAATCAACTAATGTACAATGAGGCTTTCATGCCAAGTTGTCCTATGCTTTGTCAATGTCATTTTAGTTACTTACGAGGCTTATCAAGTTGCAGCGAAGATGGATTCACCGACCATAGGATAGTTCCACTATGGTGTATGCGGGACCTCATTGTATTTTTATCTAATTTTTATAAGTGTCATGTAGTAGTGAGAGGTTTTGCCACACGAAAATGCCAAAGGGGAGTTTGTAAGGACTATGAATGTTGGCTATTTTCGTGGACAAAAATATTTATCTCGTAAATTTGTTTTTAGGCACGCTATCAAGTCTATCAAGAAAAGCCCAACAAATACTCGAGTTCCGGATATTCGTACTTCGGTATGTTTTTTATAACTACGACACATTAGGATTGCATTTATACATTTAATAGTACATGTTCGTAAATTGAAAATTATTTTTGGTATTTAAATATTTTTATGTGTCTTAATATTTTTTAAGATGTGATTTAAAAAATATTTCTTAATTAAATATTTAAAATGGGCCTTGAATAATGGCTTTAAAATATTGTAACCACTACTACTAGTAGATTATCAATATATATATATATAAGCTGAGTGAGGTATGGGGGCTTAGAGAGTTTAAAAAGAAAAAGAAAAGAAAAAACCTACGGCTGAACACAAAAAGCATAAAAGAGTTTAAAGAAAATGTATATCATTGCTTCTCTGCTTCAATATATTTTAAAGAGTAATCAACGCAGCTTATATGAAGGTGTAAGAAATTTGTAAGCGGCAAGGAATTAATATATACAAGCTGAGTTCTTCCTTTGGGGGCAGCAGTTATATATATATATATTGAAAGCTACAAATAAACGATAAAAAGGTACCTAATATATATATATATCATTTTGATTTATATTAATTAATTTAATTCCTATTGATTTCATTTATAGGTATTTGAATTAAATAATTTTATGAACGATCATGATTATTTGATTTAATTATTAAATTTCAAGAGAAGTTATTTTTATTGAAATTATACGTAATCTTTGCCCTAGAATATACTAGTTGATTTGGTTTAAATTAAATTTGTTTTAAATCATCTAGTTAGTATTATTGATTGTTAAATCCGTTCTAGAACACACACGGGCACTTGTGTTTTTTGCTAACTTTTTTGGCAGTTCATTTGTGAACGATCGATTGGCGGGAGCTTATTGGAACGTTGGTGCAGAGCAGCTCCGCCACGCTAATATTGGAAACTGCGTAAAACAGAGCGAGGGGCTCGTAAGTAAAGTACATTGGGTAGTATCCTAGGGAGGGTATAAGGACCAGGTTTGTACTTGGAACATTTGATTTTCATAGTGGAAAGTTAGGTGGTCCGGTGGACCGGTGGTTTTCCTCTTAGGTCATGTTTGTGGCTTAGGTTGTTTCCACCTAAAAATATCGTGTGTTATTATTTTCGCACTTTACTCTTACACACGATTGCATGTCTGGCCGCTTTGTTTAGGTTATTAAATTATAAATTGATAAAAATTAAAAATAACCTATTCACCCCCCTCTAGGTTAATCAGGTCCATATCTTATAAACTTTCATTCTCTTTTTGAGAAGAACTAATTATGTTTTTGTAATTTATTTGCTTTTGATTCAATAAATGGAAGTGCAAATTTCATTTGGAGGTTTTCCAGAACCAAAATAACATCAAAGTACTGTAAGGATTTTATTTTCTTTACAGTTATTTTTTATGCTTTATTCTTACATGTTTTATTTAATTTTTCTGTGATTAAATTTAACTTTGATGGTTGTTTGTAAACATGATATAATAATAACGTTGTTATGCTTACGAAATATTAAATAAGTGAAAATCTCTAAAATGAATTGATTTTATTTTTATTCAAGATTTTATATTAAGAATGTTAGAGAGAAATATATTATTTTTCATTACAAACTTAAATCTGAAAATTAGATTTTAAGATTTATTTATCCGGTCTGATTTAGAGTAGTGCTCTTTTATTTGTTAGTACAATCGCCCGGTAGTTAGAGTTAAGCTCTATTTCAAAAGTTTTATAAGAATTATTATCTGAAAATGTATTGACAACATGTTTTTAGTAGTGGTTTTAAAACTTGAAAGTTAGTACTCGGATAACTAAATTCTTAGGTTTAATTTGGACACCTTGAATAAAGTTTAAACTATCTAACCCCACCAAAGGTGGCATTTAAATGGTTCATTTTCAATCTCTTAGAAAAAAGGAATTAATTTAATTAACCAAATTAGTTATCAATTCCACTCATAGGTGTTAATTGATTTGTTTAGTTAACAAAGAATATCTAACCCCACCAAAGGTGGTATTCATATAAAAAAGAGAGAATTAATAAATATCAATTTATATCTTTAATAACCTAAATAATATGAGGAAGCATAATTAACTTAGTTATTATATCCATAAATACTCCACTATTATAAAAGATAAAATTTGCATAAATGTTTATTGAATCTGTATTTATGTTTATTTTTATGTTATTAGATTAAAAACACAAAACCTCAAAGTATCGTGATAGGATGTTTAGTATTTAATTTTGTTTTTAAAAGTTTGAATAATAAATTAAAAATCATATACATTCCTTCCTTAGATCGACCTTGGGAGTATACTTATCATTTTCTATGAAATGATTTGTGCACTTACGAGAGTTTTATAAATATAAAACCAAATTATCTACTAGATCGACGATGTCGATTTTACCCATCAAGTTTTTGCCGCCTTTGTTGGGAAAGGAATAGCGTTTTTAAATTATTTATCATAATTTTAAAAAAATTTTGTGTTTTAAATAATTGTGATTTTTTTTATATAAAAAAATAAAAATTAGTTATTTTTGAATAGTAAAATAACAAATAAAAATTAAAATATTTTTTTTTCATTAAAAAAAAAATAAAAATAAACTTACATAAACAGTAAAAAAATTTCAAATTTCAAATTTCATAATAAATAAAAAAATTATAGCGTGAATAATAAAATAATTTTTAATTTTAAAATTTGAAGTAAAAAAACTTTACTAAATTTTAAATAAAAAAATAATAAAAATAATTAAAAATAAATTTTTTTCCAAAAAAATCAAAAACTCTATTTTCAATTTTTTTTATTTTTTTTCTTTTATCTTTTTCAATTATTTTTTTGTTTGAATTTTTAATTTAATTTTTTTTCCTTTTTATTTTTCTTTTCCTTTTCCTTTTTAAATTTATTTTATTTTATTTTTGGCTTATTTTTTTTTATCTTAATTTTCGTTTAACTTAATTAACTTAAGTTTTTACTAAATTTTCGTTTAATATTCACTTAGGTTTTTAGTAACTTAAATAATCTACATTTTTATTAACTTAATTAACTTAAATTTTTACTTAATTTAAACTTAATTAACTTAATTTTAATAGCATGAAAAGTAAAGATCTAAGAAAGTTCTGTCTAGAAGACTAGTTCTTGGAAGCCTTTGTGCCATTAGTCTTTCGTAGGAACGTTGCTCTATCTAGGAGGATGTTTTTTAAGGAGCCTTTGTCCCACCATTCTTTCCTGGGAGCACTCTTGGTTAATACTGATTATGTTATTTTAACTTAGATATTATACTTAAAAACAAAAAACAAAAAAAAAATTCTGAAACTATCTCCAAAATTTTAAAGTTTTAATTACAATCTAAGGAGTTAGTTGTTTTGTTTGATCTAGGTACAATTGTGTTTTGATGCCTTTAATTATTTGATTTGTGACTAGACGTGGATTATCTAAAAATCACAAGCATGCCCCTAGTTTTAAGTATAGAAAATTTTGAAAATCCATAGGACATGATTGAAAAAGTATAGGTAGACAATCTTGTCTTAATTGTAGGTTTGATTGACTCATTGATGAGGGGACATTGAGTTGACTTAAAATGAAATCCCCAAGTTACGTCTTGCTAAGACGTTAAACTAAGCCCTGGATGGGAGGTAACCCATCATTTTGGGCAATTTCCTCTTATTTGTTTTATTCACTTCATTTCTATGTTTATTTTAGTTTAATTACATTTGAATAGTTTTAAAAATTGTTAAAACTAAAAATATTTGTTGAGATGTTAGAAGTTCACAACGATCTGTCTATGTGCACTTTAATAAACATGATAGATGCACCTGCATTTCTCCATTACTACTTGCAACATTATCAAGAAATAGGTAATATTTCTTCTCTTTTCTCTTTATCTTTAATTTATAGTTGTTACATTAAGGACAATGTAAGTTCTAGGTTGGGGGTGGCGAAAAATTACCATGCTTAATTAAAAAAAAAAGATTTAACAATTTTTTTAAAAATAAAAAATAAAAAACTAATATTTTTTTTTATGTTCACATTTTCATTTTTATTGTGTTTGGTTTTATTTTCTTTGTGTGATTTAATAATTTGTGGAATTTTAAAAAAATTCTCACAAAAATTTATCATTTCTTTAAATTAAATTTAAGTAAATAGTTAAGTCTTTTATACTCTTAGATTAATTTTTGAAAACATATCATGAAATATTTTGTAATTGTTTTTGGTAATTAGTTAGTTTTTGTCATAACTAGTATTTCTTGATAAGATGTGGAAATTATATTAAACCCAAAATTGGTGTTTATGAATTTGTTTTAGTAGAGACTACCTTTGTGAGATATAATTTGAGCCTAATTTCCCTTATTCAGAGTGAAATATATATTTTTTCTACTCCAAACACATTTCTTATTTCTTAAAATTTTTAGATGATATCTAGAGGTATTAGCATTGAATGTATGAATTTTTTCTCATCTTAATAGAGTGTCGTATATTTTTTATTATTATTTTTGCTTAGATTAAATGATTTGAGTAGAAATTGATATAGTATATGCTTTTATCTCATTCATGCATGACTACTACAAAAAAAGAGATATATCTGGGATTACCTAAACAATCAAACAGAAAAACCATAAAATTAACCACTCAACAAAATCCTAAAAAAATGTACAATCTATACATGGGTTGGCTTTCTAAAAAATGATATATATTGAAAAATATCTTCAGAAAAATATAGAGAGATAAAGAATATATAGTATAATCTACATACTATGACTCACATTAACCACTCACCAAAATCCTAAAAAATGTACAATCTGTACATGGGTTGACTCCCTAAAAAATGATATATATTGAAAAATATCTTCAGAAAATATAGAGAGATAAAGAATATATAGTATAATCTACATACTATGACCCACATTGCCTACAAAGTTGTAAGTAAAGGCTAATTACAAAAGAAAGATATAGGAAGTAATTCCCTAAAAAGTCATTGCACTTTCTTCATTTGTAAAAGACATATATCTTGAAATTTTTTCTTAATGAGTTTGATTTATGCATGAAAATAATTTTTATATATGATATCTTTATAATTTATACATTTGATTCCTTCCATGAGATCAATGTCAAAATAACACTTTGAGACTTTATTCTTTATACATATGCTAACATATTAGTTCATTTCTATACATCAACTCTTTCGCATATAAATTAGTATGAGTGCTTGAATCCATAGGATTCAGTGTTTTGAGGGTATTGACTTATGAGGAATAGAGTCGAAGCGAATTCGGATTAATGACACTGAAATTGGGTGAAATTAAATTGATAAATTTTTTATATGAAATATGAAAATGATTTTTGACTAATTATTATAATAAATCATGATTACTTAAGAAGATTAAAATAATTTATACTTTAGATTTTAATTATGATCTTAAAGAAGATTAAAAAGTATGAGACATTTTTGTGTTATGTTTCATGTTGTTTTCTTTTATTTTATTCTTAAAAGTTAATTTTTGATTTTTTTGTAATTTTAGTTTTTAGGTTTGTTTTTATTATTTCTTTTAATTTTTACATTTAGTTTAATGTTTGTGGGTATCATTACTAAAAACCCTCACAAGACTCAAACTCGTCCACTAGGGCAACCTAGGGGTTTAAAGGCTTGTTGCATATGCTAAATACAACCGTGTCAATCCACGGAAGTAATTTAGGATAGTTTAATTTTTAGTTTTTATCTCTTCTCTTGTTAAGGGACTAGCAAGAAGTTGGTTGGGGGTTGTGATGAGTGCTCAAAAAGTACTAAAATTACCATGATTTTATGCACATTAATTGATTAAATATATATATATATATTTATATGATTTGATCATATATTTATATAAATTTGTCTTTTTGGAATCACGGGTATTTTTATTGTTTTTCAGGTATTTTCGCTTAAAAACGTAACTTAAAGACTCAAAAAGGAATACTGGAGGCAATACATCACTTATATATTCATAAAATAAATGAGGAAAAGTCAACAAATATGGAAAAATTATACAAAATGGGTCAAAAATGTCAAAATGGAGGAAATCACGCACGTAGCCGCCTAGCCGCGCCGGCCAACGCGTGCAGCGTGCCCCAGTTGCACCCAGCAACATGCGTGTCCCTGCTCAATACCGTGCCTGCCTACGCCCCATCTACGTGTGCCTGTGCCCATCTACGCCCTATCAACGCACGCCGTTGTGCCCATCTTCCCCACCAGCATACGTTGTCGTGCCCACACCAACATGACGTTATCAGTATGACATCATCATTCATTACTCTGCGTTTTCTCCATTTTTAATCATTTTTTCAACCAATTTTTCTTCCCCTTCTCACCTATAAATACCCACATTCTCTTCACTTCAAATCACACCTAAAAATACATCTTCTCTTCTCTTTCTTTCTCTCCATTTCTTAGTTTTTTAGTTTTTCTTAGTTTTTAGCTTTTCTTAGTTAGTTTTTCTTAGGTTTAGAGTTCTTCTCTTTTTGAGAAGAACTAATTATGTTTTTGTAATTTATTTGTTTTGTGATTCAATAAATGTGAGTGCAAATTCCATTTGGAGAATTTCCAACAACAAGAATAAGATCAAAGTACTATAAAGATTTTATTTTCTTTACAGTTATTTTTTATGCTTTATTCTTACATGTTATATTTAATTTGTCTGTGATTAAATTTAACTTTGCTAGCTATTTTTTAAACATGATATAATAATAATGTTATTATGCTTACGAAATATTAAATAGGTGAAAATCTCTAAAATGAATTGATTTTGTTTTTATTCAAGATTTTATATTAATAATGTTAGAGAGAAATATATTATTTTTCATTACAAACTTAAACCTTAAAATTAGATTTTAAGATTTAGTTATCTGGTCTGATTTAGAGTAGTGCTCTTTTATTTGTTGGTACAATCGCCCGGTAGTTAGAGTGAAGCTCTATTTCAAAAGTTTTTATAAAAATTATTATCTGAAAATGTATTGATAACATGTTTTCAGTAGTGGTTTTACAACTTGAAAGTTAGTACTCGGATAACTAAATTCTTAGGTTTAATTTGGACACCTTGAATAAAATTTAAACTGTCTAACCCCACCAAAGGTGGCATTTAAATGGTTCATTTTCAATCTCATAGAAAAAGGAATTAATTTAACTAACCAAATTATTTATCAACCCCACCCATAGGTGTTAATTGATTTGTTTAGTTAACAAAGAATATCTTACCCCATCAAAGGTGGTATTCATATAAAAAAGAGAGAATCAATAAATATCAATGTATATCTTTAATAACCTAAATAATATGAGCAAGCATAATTAACTTAGTTATTATATCCATAAATACTCCACTATTATAAAAGATAAAATTTGCATAAATATTTATTGAATCTGTATCTATGTTTATATTTATGTTATTAGATTAAAAACACAAAACCTCAAAATATCGTGACAGGATGTTTAGGATTTAATTTTGTTTTTAAAAGTTTGAATAATAAATTAAAAACCACATACATTCCTTCCTTAGATAGACCTTGGGAGTATACTTATCATTTTCTATGAAATGATTCATGCACTTGTGAGAGTTTTATAAATATAAAACCAAATTATCGGAAGGATCGGTAATGTCGGTTCTACCCATCAAGTTTTTGATGCCGTTGCCAGGGATGGTATCAATGCCTAAGAAAACAAAGGGAAAGACATGATCCCTATTCTAACACCTATAATCCTAGTTGAAGGGATCGTCCTAACACAAAATCTCTCTCTAGAACCTTGGAAATGGATTCACTCAATTAGCTACTATTGTTGGGATACTAGATGCACAAGGATCAAGTTAACTTCCCTCTTAACAAGTGATCAATCCTTTAGAAAATTACAATGCTATCTCATTAAGAATTAGTAAACATCTTGAAGAAAATCACGAGAAGTAAAGCAAAGGAAATGAGACTAAGATGAGCTAATTCAAGAACAAAGAAACAATTATGACAAAGTGGAAAACAAGGAAACCAATAACAAGGAAGCAAAACAACCATCTAAGATACAATCTAAAGTTTCCATTTCTACTTATAAACCTCCTATCCTTCTTCCTAGCAAGTTTGCAAAATCCAAGATGGAAGTACATAAGCAAGAAATCTTAGACACTTTTCAAAAAGTACAAGTTAACATTCCATTACTAGATGTCATCAAGAAAGTGTCATGCTATGCCAAATTTCTAAAGGAATTGTGAACTAACAAGAGGAAGCTCGAGGGAAATGATCTAGGTAGACTTAGGAAATGGAGACACACTTCCCATGATTATAGCATCTAAGCTTTCACCTATGTAAGAAAAGAGCTCAATCCATTTTTTGAGAGAATACAAATCTACGATTGAGTGGACAATTGACAACATTAAGGGGATCAATGCTTCTATATCCTTGCATAGAATATTACTTGAAGATGAGACCAAAACAATGAGAGAACCATAAAGGAGATTGAATCTACGAATGATGGAAATGGTTAAAAAAGAAGTTATCAAACTATTGGAAATGGTTGTAATTTTTCCAATTTCAAATAATAAGTGAGTTATCCCAATCCAAGTGGTTCTAAAGAATTTAGGAGTTACAGTAATGAAGAATGAGAATGATGATTTACTTCCTACTCGACTTCAAACCGAATAACAAATTTTTATTGAATTTTGAAAGGTTAACTCTATAACTCATAAAGATCATTTTCCTTTACTTTTTATTAATCAAATACTTATGCATTTAGTAGGCCATACTCACTATTATTTTCTTAATGGTTTTTCAAGTTATAATCAAATTTTCATTGCACCAAAAGACCTAAAGAAGACAACATTCACATGCTCCTTTGGAGCCTTCACTTATGGATGTATGCCATTTGTCCTTTGTAATGCCCTCGTCACCTTCCAAAGATCTATGATAAGTATATATTTTTTATTTTATAAAGAGGATTATACAAGTGTTTATGGATGATTTTACGATATATGGAGAATCATTTGATAACTACCTTAGTAATCGTACATTAATTCTAGTAGATGTGTAGAAATTAACCTTGTACTTAACTAAAAAAAATGTCATTTTGTAGTAGATCAAGGTATAATTTTAGGGCTTGTGATATTATCTAAGGGAATAGAGGTTGATAAATCTAATATATATATCTTATTTATTTCTTACCACCTCTCATTTTTTTGAGGGAGGTTCGTTGTTTTCTTTAGACATGTAGAATTTTATTGATGATTTATACAAGATTTCCTAAAAATAGTGAGGCATCTATGCTAGTTACTCCAAAAAGATGTGGTATTTATGTTCAATGTAGAGTACCTCAAAGCATTTAACAGATCGAAAGAACTTTTAACCAAGACACTTATCATTACCCCCACTTGATTTTAGTCTACCATTTCAGCTGATGTATGATACAAGTGACTATGCAGTTGGAGCTGTTTTGGGACAAAGGGTTAAATGCCATATATAATGCATCACAGACTTTAAATGATACTCAACTCAATTAGTCTACAGCTAAGAATGAGCATTTAGCTGTGGTTTTTGCTTTAAAATTTTTCATCATATATAATTGGAATTAAAGTAATTTTTTTCTTTAATCATATAACTCTTCGATACTCATGAAGAAAGATGCCAATCCAAAGCTAATAAGGTGGATTCTTCTTCTACAAGAAATTTACCTTAAAATCAAAGACAAAAGAGGAATTGAAAATGTAGTTGTAGATCACCTTAGTAGATTAATTCAAGAAGAGGAATCACTTCCACTAAGAGAGGACTTTTCAGATGAGTAACTTCTTAAGACCACATTATTTACTCCTTGGTATGAAAATATAGTGAATTACTTGGTCAATTAAAATTTCCCACAAGACCTATCACAAGCTAGAAAATTTAAAATCAAGAAGGTCGCTAAAAAATATGTGTTTGATGGTTCCTACCTTTAGAAACATTTCCCATACCAATTGATAAGAAGGTACATACCTGACACTTAGTTTACTTTTGTTCTAACTTTTTGTCATTCTTATGCATGTGAGGGATATTTTTGGAGTAAAATGAACCACTCTGAAAGTCTTAGAGAATGGATTTTACTGGTCAACATTGTTTGAGGATTCCTTCACCTTTTGTAAAACATGTGACCATTGTCAATGAACAAGTAACTTAGGCCATAGGAGTCAAATTCCACAAACTCCAATTCTTATTGTTGAAATCTTTGTTGTTTGGGTGGAAGCTAAACCCACAGGAACTAATAACTCTAAAATTGTTGTAGATTTTGTGAAATCTAACATCTTTGCTAGGTTTGGAACACCAAG
This sequence comes from Hippophae gyantsensis, assembly GCA_030763125.1. Classification (NCBI taxonomy): domain Eukaryota; kingdom Viridiplantae; phylum Streptophyta; class Magnoliopsida; order Rosales; family Elaeagnaceae; genus Hippophae; species Hippophae gyantsensis. The sequence continues at coordinate 48,918,960 of CM061030.1, read as the reverse complement.
AGTGATCATCAGTGATGGTGGACTACATTTTTGTAATAGGACATTTTGGGCCTTACTTGAAAAGTACAATATCAACCATTGAGTCATTGTCCCTTATCACCCACAAACAAGTGGACAAGTTAAAGTTTCCAATAGAGAGATAAACTCTATCATTGAAAACATAATCAAACCCAATAGAAAAGATTGGTGCTTGGAATTGGATGATGTATTATGGGCATAAAGTTTCCAATTGGTGTATGGTAAACCTTGTCATCTACCAATTGAGTTTAAGCATTGAGCATTTTGAGCATCAAAACAATGTAACATGGACTTAAAAAAAAACTAGAAGACACCAAAAATTACAAATGAATGAGCTAGAGTAAATTAGAAATGATACCTATGAAACCTCAAAAGTTTACCAAGATAAAAAAAAGGCTTTTCATAATAGTATGATATTGAGGAAAGAATTCACCATTGGAGATAAAGTCCTTTTATTCCATTCATGCCATAATCTGTTTCCAGGTAAATTATATTTTCATTAGGTCTGTCCATTTATTATTACTAATATTTTCTCTCATAACGTAGTTGAAATAAAAAGCTAAAGTACCGGTAAATAATTCAAAAGTTAATGGACATAAGTTGAAGCCTTACTATGAACCTTTTGTACCAATCAATATAAAAGAGGTGACTATACATGAATCAACAGATTTGGATGGTTACAGAAAAATATGAGGCATCGTCGGGCTAGCAATATTAAACTAAGATATTTGTGGGAGGCAACCCACCATATGTTTTTCTACTCCCTTTTACTTATTTTTACATTACATAAATGCATGTTCTTACAATGAGGACAACGTAAGAATTAGGTATGGGGATGTGTTAACACATCACTATTTTTATCTTTTTATTTTTATGTTTTATTAGTTTAACATATTTTAGGATACATGTTTTAGGATTAGCATCCTCTAGGTAGTATAATTGTTTTTTTTTCATTTTTTAGTATTTATTTATTACATTCCTTAGGATAGTTAGGATTAATAGACGGGCTTAGAATCTCTCACATATTCTATTTTTATTTCTAGCATTGATGATGAAATTAATTAAAAAATGATAGGTCAAAAATGATAATGAATGTTGATGGAGTTTGACCTAATTCCTAAGTGAAGGTAACTGCATGATAATTTTGCTCAAAACTTGCATTCACAATAGTTAAGTTGGTGATAAAAGAATTTATATGCATGAATTTGTGAAAAATGTTGTGAATCCCTTAGAACTTTGCTATAATTTTAACGAATAAGAAAAGGGTTCAAGAAATTTTCTCTAAGTTTATCAAGGCGAATGCTAAATGTATTTCTTGAAAAATAATTAAGGCAATATGATTAACCTCTCTGGCCAAATTTTCCAACCCTTAATATTATTGTTATTTCCAGAAAAATCCTTTTAGGAAACTAATTTGATTCTACATGAGCCAATTATTTATACCTACTTCTTACCCTTTGCACCAAACACATTGGCCATGCCTTATAATTTAAGAATAAGTGAAATTGCACAAAAAGAGAATAGGTTATGGGAAAATGCTAGAATAAGATTTAAGAATGCTAATTGTGCTATAATTAATTAAATGTCCAACACAAGAAATAGTCCTTGCTACAATATGTTCCAAAAAAAGAAAAGAATAACATATATATATATATATGTGTGTGTGTGTGTGTGTGTAATAAGGTGACAAGCTAAAAATAATTATAAAAAAGCTATGTGTTATTAATACAAAGTGAAAAAAATAAAATAAAAGAAGCCAATAATGATGTTTGGGTCCAAAACAAATTCAATCTTATTTTTATTAACATAATTGGTCTTATGATAATATTATTTATAGTTCTATTTCTCTTACTCCATGTACTCATGAACTTTTGTTTCTTCATTTTTCCTTTCATTTGATTAAACCAACAAACATAGTCACATAATATAAAAAAATGAAAGACATTTTGATTTTAAGGAATACTTTTGGTAAGTAGAGATACAATTTTAAATAAAATCCTATGGTATCCAATTCAACTCTTAAGAGAATAATGATATTTTGTAGGGAGAAATAATGTTCTAAATTATTTATAATAAATGATTTGACCATTGCTAATTGATACTACATCACACAGACACTTTGAACATGATTATTGTACAATAGTTGTAGCAAGGGTTAATTTTTATTAGAACTTGAAACCGTAATATTGTTCAGCCCCTAAGATAAAATGTTAGAAAACTTATTTTTTTAATTATAGGTGTTGACTTTGCCCAATGACTAGCAAATAGTAGTTACGGGGGGTTTGATAAATGATATTTTATAAAAAAAATTAGATATCAATTTCTTTACATTTATATATATATATATATATATATATATATATATATATATATTATAATAATAAGTTAAAATTATTTATTTTATAATTATTGGAAAAATATTAATTTTCTAGATCTATTTTGGGTGATTTTTATTTTATAGGTGGATGTACTTAGAAATATTGGATATACTTAGGAGAAGTGGATGTACTTAATAGACCTATTGATGTACATAGAAAAGAGAACTTCCAAACGACCATGTTTTACACCCTCAGTGTGATTTGTGATCCATGAGTCCTAATTCAATTAAAAAAAATCATTTTTCTCAATAAAATTACAAAATAACACCCCATAAAATACATGCAGTATCAGAATTGCACAAAAATTAAAAGAAAAATAAAAAAGTACATAAATTATAGAATTAGGCTGGAGGCAATAATTGAGAAGAAGATGATTCAAGAAGCAATTAAAGGAGGAAGATCAGATTGAAGAACAAAAATCATAAGATTTTTTTCCCTTTCCTTTATTATTTTCATAAATAATGTTTTGAATTTATTGTTTGCTATGATTAGCTCATTTTATAATTGATTGTGGATGATTTCAAAGTGCTAGATATGGATTGTAATATTTAATAAGATATTTAATATTCTATTGAACTATTCTTTTTTGATTATGTACTAATTCTTAGTTTTAATTATTGTATGAATTTATTTGATTATTTTAATGTACAATTAAATAATAAAATTAATTCATCGTTAATCAATTTAGTTGATTTGATATGTAATCGCTTGATCAATTTAAATAATTAGTGATAAGTTTCTTGCAATCAGAATTAATACACAAGATAATTAAACAAAGCTAGTGTGTTTAACCTTGATCCAATTTGCTTCTTTAAAATTTAATGCCTTTGATGGATTAAATTGAGAGCTTATTCTAGGTTGTCTATTAAAAAGAGTTTAGATTAATAAAATCTTTGCGAATTCCTTAGAGATTGATCCCAGGGTAAACTTATCATTAGTCTATTAATGATTCGTGTATTTACAAGCGATTAAAATTTGTGCATCAGGTTTTGGACACCGTTGTCAAGGATTTGGTGTATTAAATTGTTTATTTGTTTTCTTTTTATGTTGTTTTCTTAATTTCATTGATTTTGTGATTTTTTAACACTTGTTTTTGTTTACTTTTTTCAATTATATTTCTTTCTTGCCTATTTTTATTCCTTTTGTTATTTTTTTAGTGGTTTATTCTGGTGCTTTAATCTTTTTATTTTTATTTTTGTTAGTACATGCAAAGTATGAGATCCCTTAGGAATCAACTAGCACCTTTCACAGATAACATCAACAAGGTAAAAGAGCACTTAAGGAAGCCGGATACTAAAATTCCAAAAGAACAAGAGCTATACCAAGGAAATGGATATGTAGGAGTATGTAGGGCCAACCATTGGCATTTATACTTCTTGTTTACAATTACAAGAGGTAGCAAGAAATTATGAATTGAAAATATTCATTATTTCTTATTGCCCTCATTTTATGGTATTCTTAATAAAGATCCACTAATGTTTATTTGTGATTTTTATTCAACTTTGTTGGCATTTCGTTAGCAAGGGCTTAATGAGGACCAACTAAGGATGAGGTGTTTTTGATAAATGCTATTTTCGATAAACGCTCAAGGATAGGGAAAAAGGCTTGGCTCATGACTCCTCCATCAGACTCTTTGACCACTTGGAAAAGAGTCTACAACAAGTTCATGGAAAATTTCAATTCCCACCAAAAGAGTTTCTACTTGAGGACTAAGATAGCTACATTTTCTCAAATGGAGGGAGAGCCACATGTGATATATTCAAGCTATTTCTTATCCAATGCCTACACCACCATTTACCATTATAGTTGCAAAACTAATTTTCTATGATGGGATAACACAATAATGTCAATTTATAGTGGACAAAGTTGTAAATGGAGCTGTGGGAGAAAAGACAGCTTATGAAACTTATGAGCTCTACGAGATGCTGGGTGTTGATTCCCATCAAAAGAATGCTAGAGTGAGGAGAGCTTGAGCGAATAAGACAGGCTTTAGGAATGAGATGTGATTTCCACACAAATTGTGTGTGCAATGAATACGCAAGTATATGTATCGTAATAAGTAATATAATAATAAATAAAGATCGTTCCCACGAAGATTATTATTTTTAGAAACTAATTTTAAAAACTAAAAATAATAAAAATTAATTTTTTTTGGTGTTTTTATATTTAAGAAAGAAAAATTAAAATAACTAAAAGTAAATAGCAATAATTAATTAAATCAAATTTTGTGACTAAAAAAATATATGATAAAATATCTAGGAATACTTAATCCCCCAATTGGGAAAAATCATACATCTCTGCCTAGAAACTATGCATGTTATTTAATCAAGACAAACAATTAAATAATTCTCTCAAATCTATTTAATTGTCTATATAGATAAATTGTTGGCCAAACAATTAATAGCATAAAAATCATATTAAATAATATAATTAAATTAATATTATAAGTGGGAAAAATATTAGGTCATCACATGGTGAAAATTGGGTTCATAAGATCCTTGGATTAATAAATTAATTGCATATAATTGTGTTCATAAAGCTCATATTTTTATAAAGAAATACATAAAATTGATAAAGAAAAAAGTAGAAAAAGAAATACAATCAATATCTGGAATTGTAGAATTAATTTCCTCTTAAATCTCCACCAAAATTGTGTCTTTTCTTTCTCTCTTTTTAGCTCTAAAAACTTACCAAAATTATGCTAATGGAGGCAAATTAGGGTTTATGGAGTGATTATGGGCATAAATAAAGTTCAGATACAATCTGGACCATCTGATCAGCTTCAGATTAAGGGATATGTTCAAAACAAGCAAAATCGATAGTTTCAGCCAATCACAGCATGACACATGGCATTATAAATTCATAGGGCGAATCAGGGAGCGATGCGTGGTAGGGGAGACCAATCAGAGTCAATGATCATCGAGTCAGCAACACATGGCGCAACGTGATTCACAGGAATGGATGATGTGGAACATGGGTGGAACACGCGAAGCAATGACATGGTGACATATGACATGGCGCGTTGATTGATTTCCAAACTCGGATTAAATGTCGTGTTAACACATGGCACGTGTTTGTCCTCCTCACACAGGGCGCGATGTGATTCACTCTCTATGCTTGTGTGGCATTCGCGTAGCTAGCCCAGTTAGCTCTTTTACTTGTGTGGCATGCCACGTGGTAGCTTCTGATTGGTCCTACGTTAAAAATTCATTAAAAAATTCAAAAATTATATTTTCACCCATTTTCACTGAAAAGTTTATATTTTAATTTTTTTGGCCATAAAAATACTATTTATTAAATAAAACAAGTAAATATTAAGTAAAAAAGTACACTAATGAGTCATCAAGATGGCTAAGCAACTTGCATAATTGACCAAGCAAGTTGCATTCCTTAGCACCAAAAACATTCCAAACTGAGAAGTGTATGGAATTTGTAGTAATTATGTGCACGGTACTAACATTGTTCTCTTCTTTTGTGATTCTTACGTAGGTACTAGTCATGAACAAGTTAGCACAATGGAGGGGTACTAACCTAGACCTGGGAATGACCCATATTAAAATATCTATGATTAAGGAAAGAATAATCATCCCAAATTCTATTGAAAGGGAAATAAAAACCCTACCTAAGCTCAAAACAATATGCCACACAATACACCTAATAAGCCAACCCTAGAGGCTAACTCGAATACTTTCATTCAAGTTAGTAGAGATAATCAAATCAAACTAATCAAAGGTTATATTATTTAGAGGCATCGATGAAAAATGGGGAGGTTTAGGTAGCACAATTGGCTAAGCATATACAAAAGCAAGAGAAAGAGAAGATGCCTGAATAAGCAATGGCTATTATAGTCTTTCAAAGAGGTAAGGTGTTAAAAACTGATTTTTTTGAATTTTTTGATGATTTACCACGTGATATAGAAAACATAGTTGAAGTGCATGTAGCTTCTAAGGAAGAACATAATTGTTAAAGCTATAGAGCCTTTTGAGGAGAATCAAGGAGAGTCATCTGCCCTCCCATGTTACATAATGCATCTAAGAAATACTGATTGACTATCCCCTTACCATACCATCTGAAGGATCCTGGTAGTTTTAATATTAATATTACTTTTGAGGGTAACAAGATGGTTAAGGCTATGCTAGATTTAGGTGCAAGTGTTAACCTTATGCTATACTCAGTATACTTGCAACTATGTTTCGTGGAGTTAAATCCCACAATCATGTCCTTCCAATTAGTTAATAGGTCTGTCAAATATCTAAATGGCATGTTTTTGAATTTTCTTGATAGGTAGATAAGCTAATCATACCTGTTGATTTTGTAGAGTTAGATATGCAAGAGAACCTATCTAAGGGCAAGTAACACACTATTTTTCTTGGTACACCATTCATGACCACAACAAAGACTATAATTGACATCCATAGTGAGAGTTTTACCATGACAATCTTGGGAGAGAAATTACACTTTAAATTTTTTGATTGCTTACCTATTCTATCCATCTCTATTATTGATGAGTGTTCTTATATTAATTATATAGACTCATCTCTTTGAAACTAATTTGCAGGAAAGGATAGGTAATAAAATTGATGTTTCACATATAGATAGGAGAGTGAAGGAAACACTTATAGACTCAATTTAGGATGATATCTATAAAGAATGTAACAAACATTGCCATAATGGAAACCTGATTTGTGAGTTCTATTATCATGTAAAGAAATACCATGTATGTAATACTTGTTATAAATATTTTTCAGGCAAAATAAATCCTTCTTTCAAGAAAGGCCAAGACAACAAAACCCACCATTTTCGATAGTATACTTTCCTTTTAATTTAGTTGTTTTTATTTATTTATTATTAGTTCATTTTATCTTTGTTTCCTTTTGAATGCTTTTTTGAATATATGCGTAGTTGAAAACATTGATGATAATATTTAGTTTTGAGGAGGGGTGTAAATAGACCCAATAAAAATTTTCTTGATACAAAACTATCATGCTTTCGGTTAATTTTTGATGATTAATTGAGTCTTTATGCATTTTTTATTTCTTTAACATGTTCAAGGTTTCTTGTAAAAGTTCGTTCATATTTGTAGTCTATGTTTCATGCTTGGAATTTTTAAATTCAGATGGACTTGAATTTGATATCTATGAATCAAATAGTAGAGACTACCTAGTAAGGTGATTGAGCCTATAACATTTTATTCTTAGAAAGAGTTTTTCTTCTACTTTTTTAAACACCTTCCTTATGATTCCAAATTGCTAGATGATCTTTATAGGTTTTATATTTTATGTTAGGATTTTAAACAATCAAATGAAGTCTTATTTGCTTATTTTCATTATTATATTGAACGAGTTGAGTAGGAATGAAAAGTGTGTATATATTTTAATTTCATGCTTGACTTCTATTGAACAATGATACATATGGGTTTCTAGAAAAAGAAGAAAAGATAAAAGATATAATATCCACTTCCCATAAGTATTACATATATACACTAGTCGATTTATTTGTTAAAAAAATAGAAAACAAATGTTATAAATAAATACTATGACTTTGAAATCTTAAATGTAGTAATATGGTTGTTGCAAAATAGTAAAAATAAGCCCTTGAAGTCAGATGCATTTTCATTCATATATATGGACATACTTAATATTTCATGCTTAATGAGTTTGATTGAAGTATGATATAAGTAATATGGTGTCTTCATAATCCTAGAATTTGATTATGTTTATGAGATCTATTTTATGCACATTAGAGCCTTTTTTCTTGTTTATAAAAATATACGAGCCTATATGCTTTTCTATTTACATAAATTCTATTCATATATGCTTTGTTGAGTGATTGAAACCCTAATGTCAGTGTAATACTAAAAGTATACCTTGTGAGATTTAAACTCAAATTGAATTTGGATTCCTATCACTAGGTTTGGTGATTAATGTTAATATGTTTTGATTAATAGGGAATGGATTTGTGATGTGAAACTAATTTGCACGAAGAACCTTGATGTGTTGAAATGTTGGATGAACTTGTGCTTAAACTTTAATTATGAATTGAAAAAAAATTTAAGCATGAGAAGTTTTGTTGACTTAAGTTTTAGTTTTGCTATTTAATATTTATATTTTTCTTTTTAGTTTTTAATTTTGGTTGAGGACTAGCAAAATGTAAGTTTGGAAACAATTGATAAACATATTTTTGACCTATAATTTGTTATGCTTTTAGGCATTTGTTTTATGTTTTATTTTAGAATTATATCATTTTGGAAGGTATTTTCATGTTTTGTATGTTATTGTCCTTTTAGAAGAATCTTGGACTAAAATGAGAAAGAGAGTGAAAATGAGGTGAGAAATGGAAACTTAGACAAGTCAGAATGAATTAGAATATCAAAAATCATAAAATCAGGGTACGTCATGTTTTAGATAAAAGTATGTCATGGCAAGGGACTCTCGTATTTCATAATAAATTAGATTGAATTTGTGCACGATACCAGGGCGAGGAACTCTTGGGTGGCATTTCATGACTCAGGGATTTCAACATGAGCCAAGGTGTAGAAATATGTATGTCATGATGCAAGAGTCTTAGGTTGTACTAGGGGATCTTATGTTTACATCATGTCGTAGTGCAAAAAAATGTGTGCCATGGCCCATGTGTTTTAAATGGCCAAACATCCCCAATACGTATACGTAACATGTTTTATTCACTATTTTCCAAAACATAGCCTATATGTACTTCCTAAAAAGCTCTATAATAATAATCAACCACAATATAAGGATTTAGAGATAGCAGATTAAAAAGGGGTATTTTAGTTATTATATCTTATTTCTTTATATTCTGAATGTGTCTTTTGTAAATAATAATATATATTAATTTAATTATGTTAGGCTAAATTTTGTGTATATGATATTGATTTTGTTTCCATGAGTGCAAGAAAAATTTGTTAATTTTATTGAATAAAATTTTATTTATTTCTTGTTCATAGATTTTATATCTTTGTTTATGGATTATAGTTGGCCATTCTAATTTATGAACAAAGTGACTATTATAAAACTAAGCATTATGAACAATAGTCTAATTAAATTGTATTGATATGTGTTAAATTAGATGATTTATTTATCTCCCTTAGGTTTTTCAATTAACTAATTTCGAGCTAGATCCAAAAAGTAATTGGTTAATTGAGAATTTTAGGGGCTTACATGATTATTGAGGGTTGTCTTTTGTTAAAGAAAAAATCAATAATTCTAGCTTTTGAAGCCATATTGCAAAAATCATTTAATTAATTTTTCTATGAATGGATAGCTATTTAATTTTTCAATACTTGTCCATCTATATTAATTTGGTTATAATTCATCTGCTTTATTTTAGTTTTTTAATTATTTTAGAATTTACAATCTTTCTCTAAACCAATAATTGTTTGAATGTTTAGGATTATTTGTTAAGCTAATTAAGAAAATAAATAACGTTTTGAAACCCTTACTAATTCCTTTATAGACCGACCTCAAGATAAACTTATCATTAGTCTACTAGTTATTCATGCACTTGTGAGTAACTAAAATTTTTGCATCACATTCCAAGGTTGAAATGATCCTAAAGCTTATTTGGAATAGGAGAAGAAGGTGGAGCTAATTTTTGAATGTCACAACTACTCCAATGAGAAAAAGGTAAAGCTTGTTGTCATTGAATTTACCAGTTATACACTAACTTGATTTGATCAACTTGTGATTAATGGGAGGATGAACTATGAAAGACTTATAGATAATTGGGGGGAGATAAAGGCAATAATCAAAAAGAGGTTTATTCATAGCCACTATTATAGGGAGCTGCACCAAAAGTTACAAAAATTCACCAAGTGCTCAAAATGGTGGATGATAATTTAAAGGAGATGAGTGTGGCTTTGATTATGTTATATGTGGAGGAAGATAGGGAAGCTATTATGGCATGATTTTTGAGCTGTTTGAACTAATAGATTACCAATATGGTAGAACTTCACCATTATGTGAAATTGGAAAACATGGTGCGCATGGCCATCAAAGTGGAAAACTAAATCAAATGGAAGGACAATTATCCATTGCAACAAAAACCAAGAACTTCAATACCTTGGAAATCTAATTCAAAAAAGTAGGATGGAGCAAGCTACAAGCCCAAAACTGTGCCAATCAAGGTTAAACAAATAGTGTAAGGCAATGATAAAGGTAAAACTGAAACCCAACCTCATAAACGTGACATTAAATATTTTCATTGTCTTGGTAGGGGGCATATAACATCTCAATGTCCAAAAAAATAAACATGACTTCACATGCTAATAGAGAGGTGGAGATTGAAAGTGAGAGTGAAGAAGAAATGCCAACATTTAAAGATGCTAGTGATGAAGATATATAGTATACGATTGAAGGTGAGACACTTATAGTAAGGTATGCATTGAGTTCCCAAGTCAAGGAGAATGATAGGGAGTAGCAAAGGGAGAATATCATTCACACTAAATGCAACTTCAATAAGAAGGTTTGCAATATAATCATAAATCGAGGAGTTGTACCAATGTAGGTAGTACTACCATAGTTGCAAAGTTAGGTTTCCCACCTTGAAACTCCTAAAACCTTATAAATTGCAATGGATAAATGATTGTATAGTTGTTAGGGTTACTAAACAAGTGTTACTTTCTTTCTCTATTGTGAAGTATAAGGATGAGATACTATGTGATGTAGTTCTTATGCAAGCGAAGGACATTTTATTGGGTAGATCTTGGCAATATGATAGAAGGGTTATGCATGATGGGTTTAAAAATAGGTATACTCTTGTAAAGGATAACAAACTCATTACTATTGTATGTATCACTGTAAACTGTAAGTGATGTATACAATAGGTCTCCGTACTAAGGGGTGTGTGAAAATCTCAAAATTTCTTAGCTTACAATTTTAAAATGGAGAAAATGTTGTGGAAAAATTTTTCTTTTATAAAAGGTTTTGTTTAGTCCTCTAACTTAGAAAATGTATTTTTAAGTATGCTTAGGAAAAGGTTTTTTTAAAATTTCTTTGGTTGTGAAAAATGTGCTAGGCAAGGTCAAAATTAACTTCCCATTTTTCCTTGTATAGTACATTTTTCATAAACGAATAGACTTTAAAATACTTTTTCCATAAGAAAATGGACTTAATAACATAATTTCTAAACTAGAAGACTAAATGACACATATTGTCTAAGCAAAGAGACCAATTCGATCGACTCACCACCCTTTAACTTATTCTTTATATTTTGGCTTGGTATAAATGACTTGTTTTTGGAATAGGTCCCTTGATTTGTACTTGAAAATATAACTTTTTATTTCGTGATTATTTGAGTTTTTATTTACAATTATCTCCCTTAATCCATAACAAGTTTCTCTATTAATCCATTGTTATGTTCAAGCTTTTTTATTAAAAGAAACTTATGTAAGTTCTTACACAATGTTTAACAATCTCACATTAATGCAATCATAGTCATTTAAACTATGCTAAAATTTGATATTTTTACCCTCAAAATCATGTTTTGCATTAGATTGAAAAATAATACAAATGACGGCATCACATATTTTGTCAATTATGTGCAAAATTGATGCAAAATTGCATTGGTTTTTGAGAAAAATTGACAAAAATTCTCCAAAATCTATTCCCCAAAGTATCTAATGTGCATTATATATATATATAATTTACTAAAGGCTATAAAGTATTCCTATATATATATATATATATATATATATATATATATCAATAATTGACAATATGTAGTAGTTAAATAACATAAGAAAAATTGTACACTTAATCTTCATCATCTTCATCTTCAAAATCAACCATGTAAGTCCTATAGTCCTTTGTTTCTTTATTAGCTTCCCATGTACAAAACACAAAGTCTATTTATTTTAGTATTTGTGTTATATTGTTGCTGGTAAAATAGGATACTTGAGTATTGAGAGCTCTTGACTATTTTACAAATCTTGTGAGAATAACATTATGAAATTCAGTTGGATAGTATTAATAGTTATCCCATTTTAGTGGTTTTTGGTGGAGTGTAGTTCCGATGATTCATTATTCACTTTTTGTTTACTTTATTGAACTTTAGCTACTAATCGCACTACATCGAGTAGTTTTCGTGAGTCAAAAAAGTTATTGTGAAGGCAGCTAACAAGGGCAATAGTAAGCAGTTGAGACATAAGTTCAAACTAATAGAAAGTATTTACATTTATATTTCTATTAAGTTGTATCTGTTTTATTTCTTAGTGGATTTGTTTGCTATCGAGTGATTTTCATAAGGAACCTTAGGGTTTACCACATAAATAAGGGTTCTATGTGGGTTTCCCTATTTATATCTAGTGTTATGCATGCTTTTCTATTTGGCTTATAGAATTTGAGTTTAAGTGCTCTATGTTTCAACATATGAAGTTTAAACTCTGATTAGAAAGCTTTAATAATCTTTACTTAATAGTAAAAAATATATTTATAGCTTAAAGTTATCTTCCTACCAGTCATTATTATTTACTATTACTATTATGATCTATTAAGTGTTTTCCTTTCTGGTGCTTGCAAGTTAGGGATGTGTCTTTAAGGAGTTAGTATCTTCTTACCTTGGTTTTGTACTGAGTCTTGGACACTTTCAATTGGTATCAGAGTTGGTATACCATATTAGGGTTTTATCACTCCGATTTTGATTCTTTTAACTCACTTATTAGTATGCACTTTTCTCTCTGATGAAGTCATGGAAAGGAAGAAAATAGTTATTCAATGGGCTCAACTATGCCTATTGGAAATCTCATATGCAACCGTCTTGTGGTCCCTTAGACATTGTGTCTAGTTTTTGGTTGAGAATGTTGGACATGTCCAACCAAAATAGACAATACTATTATCCATAAACCTATGATTGAATGTACAAAAGAGAAAATAAAGGAATCTAAATGGAATAGAAAGGGGTTATATGCTATCATCAAGGCTATCACCCCTAATGGATACAGAAGAATTCAAAGTTGTACAACCTTCAAGAAAGCATGGGTTATTCTAGACACTATATATGAGTATACTTTTGTTGTTAAGAGATCCAAAATTTTAAAGTTAAATAGAGACTTTAAAATTTGTACAATGCAAGAGGATGAAAGATTTAACAAGTTCTATGCTCAGTTTTCCAATATTGTCAATTGTTCTTACAATTTGGGTAGACTAATTAGCAAGGATAAGCAAATTGATAAGACTATCACTTGTCTCCCTTATCTTTTTCATGCAAAAGTGATAATGATGGAATCTATGTACAAGCCTAGAGAAATAATAGTAAATGAGTTAGTTGGTGATTTGTAAGTCTTTAAACTTCATCAACTATTACCTAAAGAAGGCCAAATTGTTAGTGAAAAAGGAAAGAGCCTAGCACTCAAGAAAACCAAAGCGAGTGATTCCAGAAATGAAGCAAATGCCACTATTTTAAGTGGCATTACTTACTAAAAGGGTCACTAGATTTTTTTTAGATAAATAAGCCCTTGTCTAATGGAGTTGGAAGAGAAAGTTCAAGCATTAAAAACTACAAAATAGTAAATATTGATAAAGAATCAGAGAATGAGGTTAAGAAACACAACAAAATCCATCTTAACAAAATCAAGTGCTTTGAGGGTGTGAAGTCTGATCAAATTGTTGCAAATTATTTTTCTAAACAAAAACACACGATTAAGCATTCTATAAAGGCCCAGGTTATTATTTCTAATAGTACCAACAATGACAATGGGGATGACACCAACTTTTTAGCCTTTATGGCATCAAGTACCATCATAGATCCTCTAATTGCTTGATGAGTGCTTAATAAGCACAAAAATTACCATAATTTATTATACTCTAATTTATTAAATAGATTCATATTTGTATTATTTTATCATATTTTTATATAAATTTGAATTTTTGGAATCACAAAATCGGTCAAAATGCTCAAAAATATCAAAAAGGCCAAAATCCTGAGTGCAACCGCCCATTTGCATTGAGTCCCACATCGGCCAATCACATGTCGGTACATGCCTAACAAATGCCCAAAAGTGCACAGCTAACGCACGTAGCCAACACATGCCTAGCACACACAGTTCCAATTTTTGTGTTGCTAGCACACGCCCGTGCCGGGTCTTTCGTGCACTAGCACAATCCTGCATCCTGTCCCACACATACCAAAATGCCCATCTACTGCAATTTTTGCACCCCACATGCGTGCCAACCTATCTAAATGCGTCCAAAATCAATTTTTGAAATATTTTCCCACCTTTATTGGCCTTTTCCTCACTTATAAAAGGACCCTCTTCCCCATTATAAAACACAATTTTCTCATCTCTTTCTCTCTATAGAAATTTTTTTTAGTTTTTAGTTTTAATGTTTAACTAGCTATGCTTTTTATAGATTTGTAGTTTTTGATTGAATAAACGAAAATGCAAATCCGTTTGGAGGTTTTCCAGCAACATAATTAGCATTAAAGTTATGTAAAGATTCTTTTGAGGTATAATTTTGAAATGAATTTTTTACAATTAGTTTTTTATGTTTTATTCTTATATGTTATGTTTAATTTGTCTATAATTAAATTTAACATGTATGACTATTTGTAAATATGATATAATAATAACGTTTTTGTGCTTACGAAATATTAAATAGGTAAAACATTTCTATAAAATAAATTTATTTTGTGTTTATTCAAGATTTTATATTAAGGATGTTAGAAAAAATATGTTATTTTTCATTACAAACTTAATCTGAAAATTAAATTTTAAGGTTTAATTATTAGGTCTTATTTAGAATAGTACTCTTTAATTTGTTGGTACAATCGCCCTGTAGTTAGAGTAAAGCTTTATTTCAAAAGGTTTTTATAAGAAATATTATTCAAAAATGTATTGATAACATATTTTCAATAATGGTTTTAAAACTTAAAAGTTAGTACTCGGATAATTAAATTCTTAGGTTTAATTTGTACACCTTGAATAAAGTCTAATTAATTGACTTCGTCTAAAGCTATGATTAGATGGTTTGCTATTTTCTTAGAAATAAAGCTAAAATTTTAATACTTAATTAATTAATAGGCCTTGCCTAAGGATATTAGTTAATTAATATTAAACAAAAGAATTTGGGCCTCGTCTAAGGACACTTTTATACAAACAAATCAATAAATATCTTTAATAACCTAAATAATATGAGCAAGTATAATTAACTTAATTAATATATCCTTAAATACTCCACTGTTATGAATGATAAAAAATTGCATAATTGTTTATTGAATCTATATCTATGTTTATTTTTTTATGTTATTAGATTGAAAAACAAAACCAAAATATCGTGACAGGATGTTTAGGATTTAATTTCGTTTATCGATTTTGAATAATAAAAAAAACCACATATATATTCCTTCCTTATATCGACCTTGGGAGTATACTTGTCATTTTCTATAAAATGATTCATGCACTTGCAATATTTTTACAAATATAAAAACCAAAGTATTCGCAAGATCAACATTGCATGCTGGTCTTGTCTCATCAAGTTTTTGGCGTCGTTGTTGGGGACTTAATGTTATGCTTATCATTACTATCTTAGATGCTCAAATGGTTCCTACTAAAGATGTTGAATTTGAGCAAAATGAGTTACTCAATTATTACATTAGGCTTTTGTTAAAGCATATTAAATTTGAGAAAGTAAAGAAAAAGACTTTAGAGAGCTCTATAGGAAAAAAAGCATGAGATAAGCACTTTGAAGATCAATCTTAAGGAGAAGTCCTTAATCCACAGTAATCAGCATGATCTCATTAACAGGTGTAAGGTTATTCAAAAAAGATATCATGATTTGCAAGAATAGTTTGATGCAAATAATGATAAGATGAAGAAACTTGAGGAACAGTTAAAGTGTTCCACATTTGCTAAAGCGAAACCTCTGTATGTGGAGCTTGATCCCTCGTCTAATCAAAATATTAAAATTGATCAATTGAAGAAGTAGATGATTTTCCTTGAAAGTGCTAAGGAGTATTTGGCTGATACCCTCACTAAAAACAAAGTTAAAGTGGAATAGTTGCATGAGCGAGTTGGTATACTCAATAATTCTATGGCTTAATTGGAATCTTTCCTTAAAGAAAAAGATGATTTAACTAAAGCTTTAAATAATAAGCTTTAATTGATGATGGGTTCTCATAAGTTAAATGAAATCATTAGTAACACCCCAGTCCTTTGGTGATAAATGTGGTATTAGGTATGATGAAGGAGTTTCTACTTTAACAACTATTGCACCAAAGTTTGTTAAGCCAAATACTCAAGAACGAAAATTGAAATCAGTTGCTACTACCTTTAAAGGTAAGTAAATTCTTACGTCCCTACCTATTTCCTCTAGAAAATTGAACAATTCATCAAAAGTTGGTTCTTTCTAATGCTCTAGTAGTGGTATGTTTCCCCTACTTACTGTTACTCTTATGTGTCACCATAATGGTGAACATGGGCACTGGAGATTACACTATAGGGAATTAATTATCTTCTTATCCTTATATAAAAGTTAATGTGAGCATTTCTTCCTTTTCTCCTCCATGTGTTGCTTATGGGAGTTAGAGACCAAAATTTTCCAACTCTTTTGCACATTTGTACCATCTTTGTGGCACTATTGGCCACCATGATAGGCAGTGTCCTATATCCTTGGGGAGTTCATCTCGGAGATATCCACCTCAGTTACCCTAATCTCCTATGTCAGAAGGTAGCTATTATGGCTCATTTAAGCATCTTCGAGTTGGTTGAATTATGCATATCAAACACAATGTAGAAAGAAATAAGTCTTCTTCAAAAAGTATTCATCATCATATACATATGGATCACTTGACAGGATTTTCTAGAACTTCTAAATAAAATAAACATTAAGTGTGATATACACCTCATGCTCATATAACTCGGTGGCTACCTCCTTACTCTATTGCCCCTCAAAAATATTTTATAGTTTGATCACTATTTTTGGGTGATCTATATGAGGTTGACTACTTTATTTATTTTCTCTCTTATGATTGTAGTTCATATGTACGTGCAATATATGTTCTTTTTATCTATCTCGTTTTTATTAGTATATTATTCTTCTCTATTTTTTGCTTTAAAATATCAAAAATATTTATGTTTTGTGTTTTGGCACTCTTTTTCTCTCTTTCACTCTCTTCTCAGGGCATTCTGTACATTGTTTATTATGCCACACTGCACACATTGCTTAGGGCTCATCAAACCTCCTTTTTCTCCCATCGAGAGTGCTCGATGAAAAGGTCGGTGAGGACCACAACGAGGTGTACTAGACCCTGTATATAGACCTCTTAGTACATATTTCATGACACCTCAAAATTGTATCCTTCTCTTATTGCTACACCTACCTTTTATGCTATCCTTCTCAATAAAAATGGCCCAAAAATGTACCATTAACTCTATGAAGTCTAAGTAGTCTAAGCATGCTAAACCCTCAAGTTTGGTACCAATCCTTTGTAAGCTTCCTGTTGATATCCATGATTTTCCTACTATCAAGGAAATGTTTGCATACTTTTCTTGGCTTTCTCTCTATAGTCTTTCTTATTCTTATGATGATAATTTTGTTAGAAAGTTGTATGCTACCCTACCCTATGCTGTCTCTTCTGAATTCTCTACAAATCTCATTCTTGAAGGTGTAGAGGCACTATCTGACTTCTTATTAGTGTTGTCATTCATCCCGATCAACATCATCATACTATCACCTTATACAGAGGATAGTTCCTTTGTGCTATTAATAGTGATACTTTAGATCTTACTGGCATGATTTGTAGGACTATCATTTTTTGCCCTTATGCTCCATCCTTTTCATCTCTCCTCTACCCTTCATTATTTTCTAGGTCGAGTTCCAATCTTTCTTGAAATATTTCCTTTTTCTAATTTAAGTAGACTATGTCTTTTCACTCTTATTGCATCCTTCTAGTTATAGCTCACAACATTCTTCTGCTACCCTTTCATCTTCTTCTATAAACATTGTTCAATCCATGCGTTGTAACTCCATTCTAGTTTCTTCTACTCCATCTAGTTCCCTTGCTCTCAATGATGAGTCTCTTGGTGTAATGAATAATCATCTTCAATATATACTTATTTTTAACTGAAATATCACAGATATGCAAATATTTCAAGCACTTTCTTAGGCTATACTAACTTTTTATCACCTTGTTGTACCTCCACATGTTCATGGCTTTCCCCTATCTTTTAACTTAATCAAACCTCAACCTATAGGATTCAAAGACTCTTCTTCTCTATCTAATGCTACTTCCCTTGGATCTTTGGTCAACATGTTTAGAAATTTAGGTGGAGATGAACCCAACCGTTTTTTTGAACCTGGCCTTTCTTTTGACTAGCTTGCTACCTCTATTCACCATCCATAACCTTCTGCATCACCCTTTGACCATGGACAGTCCTCATGTAGTGGTGGCCATAAGTATGATATTGCTAGAGAGGGTGAGAGAGTGTGTTGAATTGTTTTTATGTTGTTTTAATGTTTCTTCTTATTTAAAAAAATAATTTCTATAAAATATTGTTTAATCAATGAGAATGAGTTTTATTATGCTTCTTTGGTTTCTACTCTAACATGTGTTCTTTTATTTACTTTAATCTTCTCTACTATGTTGCATGAAAGATAATATTATTGTATTCTTATATGCCTTTTCTCCCTCATTTAGGGGAACCCCTTTGATTTCTGCTATTGGAAAACTTCCAAATGGATTTGCATTTCTATATATTGAATCAAAAACTAGAAATCTATAAAATCATAACTAGTTCTTCTCAAAAAGAGAAGAACTTTAATACTAAAAAAAACTAAGAACCAGAGAGAGAAAGCTAGATATAAAAGATATTTTGAGGGATGATCTTTATAATGGGGGAGAGGGTCTTTCTATAGATGCAAAAAAGGCCAAAAAAAAGGTGGAAAAATATCTCAAAAATTGATTTTGGATGAATTTGGACAAATTGGAACACATGTAGGGGCGAGATTTGTGGCAGACGGGCATTAGCGCATGTAAGCGCGGGTGGGACAGGTGTGGGTGTGTGCTGATGTGCATAGGACTCGGTGCGAAAGTGTGTTGGCCCCGTGTGGGACTCGAAAGTTTTCACATTTTTTATCGTTTTGACCCATTTTGTCCAATTTTTTCATTTTGTTGGCTTTTTCTCATTTTTCTCAACATATTTGTGATGTATTGCCTCTTGAATTTTTCTTTGAGTCTTTAAGTTATTTTTAAACGAAAATACATGTAAAACGATAAAAATAAATGTGATTTCAAAAACAAAAATTTATATAAAAATATGATAAAATCATACAAATATAAATAAAAACACTCATCATAACCCCCAACCAACTTCTTGCTAATCCCTTAGCAAGAGAAGTGGTAAAAAATAAAAATTAAATTATCCTAAATTACTTTCGTGGATGGTACCATTGCATTTAGCATATCCAACAAGTCGTTAAACCCCTAGGTTTTCCTAGTGGATGAGTTTAAGTACCATAAGGTTTTCAGTAATGATACCCACAAACATTAACAAAAATTGAAAACAAAATAAAAATAATAAAATAATAAGTTAACTAAAATTTAAAATAAAGTAAAATGACTAAAATAAAATAAAGAAATGCAATACAAAAATATCTCATGCTTATAATTTCCTTTAAGATCATAATTAAAATCTAGAGCATAAGTTATTTTCAACTTCTTAAAGAGTCATAGTTTATAATAATAATTAGTTAAAAATTATTTGAAACTTCATTTCAAAAATGTTTCAATTTAAATTTACCCAATTTCAGTGATAGAAATTTGAATTCGTTATGACTTTATCCTTACAATTTAATACTCTCAAAACATTGAATCTTATGGGTTCAAGCACTCATAATAAGGCATATACAAATAGAGTTTATGTTTAGAAATAAACTAATAAGTTCGCATACTTATAAAAGAAGAAAGACTCAAAAATAGTGCATAACTTCGATCTCATGAAAGGAATTAAGTGTATAAATTATAAAAATTTCATATATATTATTCTCATGCGTAAATCAAACTTATTAAGCAAAAATTTCAAGATATATGCCTTTTAGAAGTGTAGGAAAATTAAATGCAAGGACTTCTAAGGAAATTATTTCCTATAACTTTCTTTTGTAATTAAATTTTTCTCACAACTTTGTAGGCTATATGGGTCATAGTATATAGATTTTTCAACATATTTTTTAAGAGATTTTTCAACTTTATCTCTCTATTCTTTTTAAGAGATTTTTCAACATATTTTTTTAGAGAGTGGACCCATGTACAGATTGTACATTTTTGTAGGATTTTGGTGAGTGGTTAATTTTTTGGCTTTCCTATAACTTTCTTTTGTAATTAAATTTTTCTCACAACTTTGTAGGCTATATGGGTCATAGTATATAGATTTTTCAACATATTTTTTAAGAGATTTTTCAACTTTATCTCTCTATTCTTTTTAAGAGATTTTTCAACATATTTTTTTAGAGAGTGGACCCATGTACAGATTGTACATTTTTGTAGGATTTTGGTGAGTGGTTAATTTTTTGGCTTTTCTATTTGATTTTGGTTTAGGTAACCCCAGATATGTCTC
This sequence comes from Hippophae gyantsensis, assembly GCA_030763125.1. Taxonomy (NCBI): domain Eukaryota; kingdom Viridiplantae; phylum Streptophyta; class Magnoliopsida; order Rosales; family Elaeagnaceae; genus Hippophae; species Hippophae gyantsensis. The sequence continues at coordinate 48,897,999 of CM061030.1, read as the reverse complement.
TTTTTGGTAGAAGTCATGCATAAATGAGATAAAGGCATATACTATCAATTTCTACTTAAATCATTTAATCTAAACAAATGAAAAACAAATATGCAGCACTATATTAAGATGACAAATTCATACATTCAATGCTAATATCTATAAAGATCATCTAAAAATTTGAAGAAATAAGAAATGTGTTTATAGTAGAAAAAAAATGTATTTCACTCAGGATAAAGAAAATTAGGCTCAAATTATATCTCACAATGGTAGTCTCCACTATTTGATTCTAAAACATTGATTTTGTGTTTAATATAATTTCCACACCTTATCAATAAATATTAGTCATAACAAAAACTAACTAATTACCATATACTCCATGATATGTTTTCAAAAATTAATCTAATAGTGCAAAAGACGTAAGTATTTACTTAAATTTATTTAATTAAATGATAAATTTTTGTGAGAAATTTTTTAAAACTAATCCTAACATTCTAAAAATTACTAAACCACATAAAGAGAATAAAATTAAATGTAATAAAAATGAAAATGTGAGCATAATTTTTTTAAAAATTATTAAATGTTTTGAAATTAAGCATGGTAACTTTTTCCAAAAAAGGTAGGAAAATATCTCAAAATTTGATTTTGAAAATGTTTGGACAGGTTGGCACGCGTGTGGGGGCGAGATTTATGGCAGATGGGTGTTGGCAAGTGTAGATCAAGTGCGGGTTCACCCTTAGCATTCGCTTGATGGTTAATTCTTCAATAAGGGCCTACATATAAAATGATAAAAACAAAAAATAATTTATTAAGTAATTTTTTTAATATTTCAATAAATGCAAATCTTATTGGATTGAGGTTTACTTTAACTATATGAAGAGACCAAGCCACAAATAAACCTTCTAACTCTCTTAAAGTTTGATAATAGCTATTTAAAATTGGCAACATGAACTCAGGTTCATAAACCCTCTCCACTATGATCCAATTACTATTTCTAATAGGCACTTGATGTACACATACCTCCTTGATTTGTTGTTATGGATCCAATAGTAACATATCTCTCATTTAACATCTCTTACCCTAAAATCATAAACAATATTAGTGAATAATACTATCAGTCAAATATAATATACAATTTAAATAAATAGTTAAACTTATAAAATAAAAATTTAATATCAAACAAAAATTCACTAAATTGAGGAGTAATAATTGGTACCATGCTATCCAAAGGGGGAATAATAAACATAGGTTGATAGTTGGTAGTTTGAGTGACATAATTATGTAATGCTTGTTGTGCATTAATTAATGGCTACTTGAGTCTTTTCTTAGGCACCTTGGTCACCACGAACAAGTTCACTCGAGTGACTTCATGAACTAATTATTTCTTCTATTCATTAATTGACATATCGAGTAAAATATATACTCAATACATATACATCAATTTGACATATTGAAATAACATTTTGAATTATCATAGAATTTGTATGACTTTACCATATTTTCTTTGATCCCAAGGATGCTCATTCTCCCACTCTTATTAAGAAATTCGGTCATGGCATATAGCTTTTTGGATTGTTCGCTTCTTCCCTACAATATAATTATTGATAAACACAAACCAATTCTATTAGTTGAATATATTACAAGATATTATCAAAAATAGTAAATTTATTAAAAATATACTTAAAACTTCTGACTTCGTCTATAATCAACAAAGTCTTTCCAATGATGATCCTTAATCCAAGGCAATTTTTGTTGTTTGGTGCACAAATTTTCTAAATTCAATGTGTTTAGGTAAGGCCTCACACAAGGAACATTAATTCCTTTGTTTTATAGTCCTTCCATGTGGACATTTTTGCTACCAATTTTACTCCACTATTTTGATTCACTCATAAGTCATCCCCTTGCTTTAGTATTAAATTTGTACCCATTGATGACAATACCATGCTACTTCTTCATCTTATATTTTGAACAATGAGTGAGCCATTCCAAAGATTTGATTATTGAATGATTTTAATTTAATCAGCTATCTATCCATTGCAAAATATACAATGATAAAACATATTCACATTAAAAAATTCAATTGAAATAAATTTTATGTTCTTAAACACTTACATATTCATGCAACCAATAGATATATTTTCTCTTATGCTCGTCTTGGAAATATTTCTCTCCTTTCTTCACTTATAATGTGAGTTTTCTTTTAATTTTTCATTTTCATTCTAATAATGACATATTATAAATATCACTATCATTTAAATAATAAAGGAACATCAATAAAGCAATGTGATAAGTCTAGGATGGTTACTCCATTTATGGTTCAACCTTTATATTATTTGATTATTCGATGATATTACTCTTAATTAAACATATTAATTATCACTTGATGACCACTACACATTAGAACACACAACATCTAAGATTTTGTGATCCATGAAAAAATTAGGGGTAGGATTTCCAATAGCATCGATGCCAGTTAGATGTTCATAACAAAATTTAATGTTCTCTTATGCAGTAATGAGCTCAATCACGCAACCCTTAGATTTATTATGATTACACACATATCCCTTCAACATACCCATATATCTTTTAAGGATACATCCAATGCAAATATACGAGACCACACAATTTTAGTTTTAAACCAAGTGAACAATTAGATGAGTCATAATATCAAAAAAAGAAGGTGGAAAAACTTCTTAATGAGACAAATTTTCTCAACTAGGTCCTTATGGATTGCATCGAACTCATCAATATAAAATCAATTTTTGCATATCAAATTGAATAAGAGACATACATAAGTGATAGAAGACCTAACATGTTTTGGTAGAATCGACAAAATTACAATAGATAACAATTGTTGGATCAAAGTATGACAATCATGATATATAAGAACATAAAGTTTGGGTTTGCCAAAGGCAAAGTTTCTTATATAAGTGGAGTATCCATCAAGAACCTTCACACTTTCCAAACAATGGAATAACACATCTTTCTCCTCAATTGACTTTGTATAAAAATCTAAAGGTAGATGAGTACTCTTCTTTTAATTTTCCTCAATTAGTTCCAACTTTTTATGTATACCCATAGACCCACAGTCTAGTCTTGCCTTAAGACCATCATTGGTTTTCCAAAGAATATCAAGCAAAGTACTAAATATAATATCATACACATTTTTTCTATATTCATTACATTTTTAGGAAATGTTTTACTTGAGTATGACTAATTACATTTTTAGCAACCTTTTTCTTCCCATATATCTTAAATATCACTCCTTGAATTTCATACAATATCTCTTATTCTCTTTTAACTATAGGAGCTAAGGAATGGAATTTACATCCATCAAAAGCTTTCTTTTGAAATCTAAAATTGTGTCTAATAAGCAAGAATCTTCTATGTCATGTATAATACATATGTCTCTCATATTGAAGATAATTTACATAAGCATCATCACTACAAATTGGAAAATTTTTATATCTATGAGTTGCATGTCTTGATAAATTACCATATGCTGAAAAACCATTAATTATCCATAAAAGCATTACTCTCAATGTAAAACACTCATCTTTGTATGCATAATACACATTGATGCCTTCATCCCATATGGTATTTAGGTCATTTATCAAAGGCTTTCAGAACACATCAATGTCCAAACCAGGTTATTTAGAACCTAATATCAACAATATTAATATCATAATTTTTGTTTCATGAAAATTCAAGGAGAAAGATTATAGATGACCATAATAACTACCCAATAACTATACCTATTGCTTAGAGAATTATGGATAAATTATGTTAGTAACTATGACAAGTTGAGGATTCCTATGTTTATTTGCAAATTCAGGTTTCATGTCATGAACTACTTTTAAGATGGGGAATCAAAAGGGTGATGCAACAAACAATCATTTGACTTATTCTTTGTATGTCATGCCAATATTTTGAGGTCACCTTGCGCTTATACATTCTTTGAAAACAAGAAATTGGTGGAAAGTATCATAAAACCTTTGCTAGCAACCCTTTCTTCATATTCCCATCAAAAGTCATCTTTCACCTTAAATCATCACAAATTGGATAACTGATCAATATATTCTTTTCTATAAAGAATGTAATTACTCAGACAAGCATGAATCTTTTAGTATTTCATGCCAAAATGATTTAAAATCTTCTTAACTTCATACATAGATGGAGTAAATTCATTTCCATCAAGTAGCAAGTCCATTAACTACTTTTAACATTTCAATAAATTCAATATCAATTATCCAGTGTTTTATCAATGAAGACAATATTTTTTACATCGTTAAACATTGTCTTAAATACTCTGGGATTGTTAACAAACTCATCTTCCACATCATGGATCATTTCATCCATATCTTATATACATCAATGTTAACTTCAAGTATTGTTAGCCTCCTTGATCGATGAGATGTTTCATTACCATTATCCAATTTCATCTCTTCCTCGTGAAAAAAACTAATCATCATAACTTGTTAAAATATCTTTATAAACTAGATGGTCCGTCAATTCCATTGTAGGAAAAAAATTTGCACTTAACACAAGGGTCTTGAATCACATCCTCACCGTTCGCATTTTTACAAATAAATTACATGAAAAATATCCTTTAGAAAGTCTAGGTTATTGCATCCAAGCATGTCCATTCAATATATAATAAACATTTCTATATGAAAATGGTTTTATTATATTAAAAATATATACATGATAAACAAATATCAATCATAATAAAATTTATTATTTCAATCAAACACCTAAATTATATATGCTTATTACATTGATAATAAATACATATTAATATCATATTATTGTTTAGTAGCTTTAAAATATAAAGTAACAACAATCAATGTAAAACATATACATGAATATTTATTTATTAAAAAAAACACAAAGTATATATAAATTCTATGCTAATATTATTCTAAAATTAAAAAATAAAATAAAAACAACTTAAATTAAAATAATCATACCGATTAATTCTATAATATGTAAGGCTCAAATTAAAAAGAAAAATCATACTACAAAAATAAAATCATAAATTTGGATTAAATAAAAATTAAATTAAAATATTACAAAACAATATTTGTGTTTGAAAGTGAAAAAAGAAGGTAAATAGAGAGAAAGAAAAATATGGGAAAAACATTGCCTAGAAGGGCAGCTAAGTGGAAACTTGGCACCGAGGTAGGTACTGGGTAGCACCCGAAGGGTGGTGCATGCGCAGGTCTTCGATGACGCGATAGGTTGGGGTTCGATGGGCTAGATGTTAGGAACTTTTCTTCTTCGCTTGGCGCAAACACAATCGAGAGAAGAGAGAGAGTAAGATAGGAAAAAGAAATGTATAGAGTTTATTAAATGAATTTTTGGTCCATTTTTGAAAGAATTAACACAAATATTTGGTCAATTTTTTCCATAACATTATATATATTTTTTGTTTCAAGTAATTTTAAAACAATTGGTTCAAATATGCATTAATTATTTGGAAAAACTAACGCAAATATGCATCAATTGTTTAAAAAACACTGTTGCAAAATATTTTTAATTATATTTCATGTCATATCTTATTAAAATAAAAAAAATAACATAAATAACTAATTTTATAACAGTATAAGTTGATTCTTAAACGACTTAAATGAAATTCAGAGTCGCATCGTGCATTGTTACCTTGAAAATGAAAAAAATAATTAATAACAATTATCAACTTTCGTTCAAAATGTACGAACTTAAAGTCGAAATATTAAATATCATTCACTTACTCGAAAAAAATAATAATCCTTTACTTATTTGATGCATTGACTTTTGAGTTTTACAAAATTGAAAAACAGATGACCAATCAAACTTAAAAGGAAAGTATGTAATATATGGAGCACCTAACTTTAATATTTTTCATCATTGCTTTTCATTACATTTCATAAAATTTATATATAGTTTTAGTGAATTTCCGGGTTCAAATCCCAATATATCAAAAATAACAAGTATGGGTTTCCCCTCATTATTTCTGTGTATCCTCATAATTTTTATATATTATAATTATATAATAATTACAATTAATATAATATTTTTTATTGAATAAATTGTATAAATTTAATTATGATTTTATTATTAAATTATTGATAATATTATATTATATTAATTATAATTTATTATAAATTTATGGTAAATAAAATTTTTAAATGACAAATATACAATCAACTTGTAATCCTAAATCTTCATTGTTTTACTTTAGCGTTTCAATAATGTTGTGTATAAAGTACTTTGGATGCATCTAATTTGACGTAACTGAGAAGCTACAAGAAACACACGGGACGATTTAAAAGAACTACAAGTGTAGCTGGCGCTTAATTGGCAACGTACACGTCCATATTAATTATCTAATCTTTCGAGTAAAATAATTCAAATAAAAACAAAGAAGCCAAGTTGATAGGAAGGACAACAAACTTGCTGTCAAAAGTTCAGTCTCCAACAACTTACTGGGAACTTAGCATTTGACACTTTTCTTTCTACTGTATGCATCTTAACATTTTCCTCTTAACTAACTAGACTGCCATGCGCATCACATGCATTGCATGTGCTTTGATATGCAATATTTGATTTTATTGTTTATACGTTAAAAAATATGGATTAATACCATAAATACTTCCGAGCTTTGAAAAATCTTCAAAAATAACACTAAGGTTTTAAAAAATTCAAAAATATCTCTAAAACACAACGGAAGTTAAATTTAACAAAAATGAATAGTAATATTCTTAAAATAAAAAAAAAGGAAAAATAGACATACAAACAGAAGATATCTCATGATATTTTTAACAGGAAATTGTAATAAATAAAAAAAATTTGAAGAAATTCAAAAAACAAACCCATAATTTTTATTAAGAAAATTATTGTCTAGGAAAAACATAATTTATTATGGTATAAGTAATAAAGAAATAAGTATTAAGATTACATATGCAAAAAGTGTTGATAAATCTTTAATGGTGTATTAGTTGTAAATAACTAATATACTTTATCAGCTCTATATTAGTTGTATGCAACTAATATACTTTTCCTAAAAGCACTTTTCAAAAAAGCAGATTCTTATTTCCTGTATTTATATTTGTATTAATCTTCATTGTAATTGCAATTGTAAATACATTTCAATATATTCAATTTGGTATCAGAGCAAGAAAAAAAAAATTTCTTACCGGTTCTAAACAGCAGCGCCGCCTAGCGTCGTCTAGCGCCGTCGCCAATTCTTTATACAGTGTTGTTAATCTTCTAGCACTGTTCAGTTCGTGTCGCGATTCTGATCCATTGTCCCGGACTGCGTAACGACCTGGCAGATCATTTCTATGACGACCACCATGCCATCGGCTACGCGCAGACTGCCCAAATTACATGTGACCTGCGTCATGGCAGCAGAACAACCTCCGTCTATTGCCTGTAGCGACCAAATGTACCACTATCTGCGCCATCTGGCCTGTGTCTAACCTGGCATAGCGGCCTGCGTCGTCGGCTACTGTCAGCAGCGCAGCGTCCGGCTCGTGCACCCTTCTGCCGTCGGCTTCACCCACTGCGTGCAGAGTCCGCGGTTTTAAATTTTAGATAGTCCTAATCATTCTTTTTAGTTTTTTAAGCTTTGCCCTAAGCAGCCCTCTTCATCCATTGCCCTAATCAGCCCAAGCCCATCAGCCCTAATTCAAGCCCAAACATTCTCAGCCCATTAGCCCATCAGCTCAAACATTCAGACAACCTATTTATCAGCCCATTAGCCCATCAGTCCAAATATTCAGACAACCCACTTATCAGCCCAACCCAGCCCAAAAAAAAAAATCTCAAAATCTTTATTCCGCTGCATAATATATTTTTTTATTATTATTATTTCAATGAAAGATTCAAGACAACATCAAGTTTCTAGAATTCATGAAGTTCCAAATTTTGAAGTTTTCGTTAAGAGTTCAGAAATTGGTTCTTTCGGGGGTACTAAACTTAATGGTACAAATTTTTGAACATGGAAAAAAGTTATGTCTATTTATCTTCATGGGATGCATAAGATGTGACATGTATCTGGATCAATCAGGGCTCCTAGTCAAGATGATATAGAAGCCTATACTCAGTGGGAAGATGATGATGGCTTTGTCATGTCAATTCTATTTAGAGCCATCACTGATGATATATTACAAATGGTGGAGGAATGTGAAACTGCTGAGGGTATATGGAATACCTTAAGCGATCTTTATACAAATGAGTCTGACTTTATTCAAGTTCATGAGCTCATGTGCAAAGCTGCTGGCATGTAGCAAAATGGGCAACCAGTATCTTTTTTTTACCAAGCTGAAAAATGTATGGGCTGAAATTGACCAGAAACGCCCATGCAAAATTAAAAATCCAGAAGATCTTCTGTGGTACCAGAAGGAGAAGGAGCTTAAACGAGTACATGCTTTCTTAAGAGGCCTTGATATAAAACATAATAGTGCTAAAGGTGAATTGCTTCGAATGTCAGATCCTCCGAGCTTGACTACCATCTTTACATACATCTGTAAAGACGAATCTCAGCAAGAGAGTCTTCATCAGGCACATGTTGAGGTATCAAGCCTAGCCATTCAAGCTAAATCAAAGGCACCTTTCCTCCAGCAGCAAAATTCAATTCCATTTCATCAGTAGCGCCCTCCACCAGATTTTACCAATCGCCTTCGTTCTCCTTGCTCTTATTGCAATGAATAGGGGCATCTTCGTGAGACTTGTTGGAAACTATATCCAGACTTGAAACCAAAACGACAACAGGTGCATCGTTCTAAAGCAAAAGCAGTTGCAGTGCAAATTGTCCAAGAACCAGACTACTATAGACAGAATCATCCTATGGAATGTGGAGGTATCCCTACAGCTTCAATAGCTGGTCGTGGTAAGATTGGTATGACCTTAAATGTTTCTCACTCTGTTGGGTCTAATACTTGGATTATTGATTCTAGTGCATCTGATCATATGACTTATGATAAATCTTATTTTTATGAGTTATCTTCACCACCAGTGTCTTATGTTACGAATGCTAATGGTGAGGCCTTTCCTGTCTTAGGAAAGGGGTCAGTTCATATCACTCCATCTTTACAGCTCCATAATGTTTTATATGTACCTGACTTATCTCATCACTTAATATCTGTCCCACAGTTGAATATTGAGTCTAAATGTTTTGTAACCTTTTATCCTATGTATGTTATTTTTCAGGATCTTCTTACCAGGGAAATAATTGGTCGAGGGTATCTGAGGGGCAAATTGTTCCGTTTGGATCAGAACTACGGAGGGGAGAAACCAGGAGCACGGGCAAGCACTGCATTGACTTCTAGTTCTGATAAGCTAAGTGAAATTTGGTTGTGGCATCGCCGCTTAGGGCATCCGTCTTTTAGTCTTATGAAAAAAACCATGCCCACTTTATTTATTGGTGTTAGTGAGACTGTTTTACATTGTGAGACTTGTGTTTTGGCCAAGAGTCATCGTATTACTTATTCTCCTAGTGTTTCTAATAAAAATAGTATTCCTTTTGAATTAATTCATTCTGATGTTTGGGGACCATCTAAAGAGCCCACTATATCGGGTATGAGATATTTTGTTTCGTTTATCGATGACTGTACCAGGTTATCGTGGATTTCTCTTCTTAGAACAAAAGATGAAGTCTTTTCAGTTTTTCAAAATTTTCATACCTTCGTTCAAACACAATACAATGGCATCATTCGGATCCTCCGTTCTGACAATGGGGGAGAATATGTTAATCATGTTTTTCAAGATTTTTTCAAAACATATGGGATTATTCACCAAACTACTTGTCCGCAAACACCGGAACAAAATGGAGTGTCTGAAAGAAAAAATCGTCATTTACTTGATATGGCTCGTGCACTCTTATTTAGTGCTTATATGCCAAAATATCTTTGGGGTGATGCTGTACAGGCTTCCGCCCATCTCATCAATCGTCTCCCATCTAGTGTCCTTAACGGAAAAATCCCATTCCAGATTCTCACATCTTACGTATCCTTATCATCCTTTCATAATCTTCCTACTCGAGTATTTGGTTGTGTTGTTTTTGTGCATGTTCCTAAAAATCAACGGTCTAAATTAGATGCTCGGGCAATTAAATGTGTGTTTGTTGGTTATGGAAGTTATCAAAAAGGGTACAAGTGCTTCCATCCACCGACTAGAAAGTATTATGTCACTATGGATGTTACCTTCTTTGAGGACATGAGTTATTTTTCCTCACCTGATACTGCTCGTCAGGGGGAGAATACATATTTCGAAGAATTGTATCATGGTGAGGGGGAGGCATTAGGAGAATCATCAACTGATGTTTCAATGAGACCAGATGAGACTCCTAATCTAGTCATTGCAAAAGCATATGCTCCAAGTATTCAAGCACCAAATTCACTTACAACAAATGAAGTTGCAGACACAACTGTACCCTTAGGCATTACTCCTACCCCTGATCAACAACTCCCTGGTACTGAAGGTCACTCATCTGAGGTATGTACACCTACTGGTACTAATAGCATCGAGTCTACTGTTGGACAATATATGTTACCAAATAGGTCTACTCGAGGTCAACCAGCCAAAAGGTATGAACCAAATATTCATGCAAAATCAAAATACCCAGTAGCCAATTACATGTCCACTAAAAGATTATCTAAGTCATATAAATCATTTGTGAATCAAATATCTGGTGTATCAGTACCTAACAAAGTGCAAGATGCATTGGGAGATCCAATATGGAAAAAGGCAATGGATGAAGAGATGGATGCGTTAAAGAAGAATGATACTTGGCAACTTGTGCCACCACCACAAGGAAAAAAGACAGTTGGTTGTCGATGGGTGTTTACTGTAAAACATAATGGTGATGGATCCGTAAATCGGTATAAAGCTCGTCTTGTAGCAAAAGGGTTTACTCAAACGTATGGTGTAGACTACGATGAGACTTTTGCTCCTGTTGCCAAAATGAATACTATTCGGGTTTTGCTCTCACTTGTTGCTAACCTAAACTGGCCACTTCGGCAGTTTGATGCCAAGAATGCGTTTCTTCATGGAGAATTAGCCGAGGAGGTGTACATGAGTCTTCCACCGGGGTATGTAGTTGATTCCCCTGGTAATTTTGTATGCAAATTGAGGAAGTCTTTGTATGGTCTTAAGCAATCCCCTCGAGCCTGGTTTGGAAGGTTTTCACAGTTCATGCAAAAGGTTGGTTACAGACAGAGTAATTCAGACCACACTCTATTTCTCAAACATCAACAAGGGAAGGTAACAACCCTAATCATTTATGTTGATGATATGGTAATCACTGGTGATGATACTGTTGAGATGGATAAATTATAAAGACAACTAACCTCTAAATTCGAGATGAAGGACTTAGGTGAACTAAAGTACTTCTTAGGAATTGAGGTAGCTAGGGGAAGAAAAGGAATATATCTGTGTCAAAGGAAGTACATTATTGATCTACTAACAGAGACATGTATGTTGGATTGCAAACCTATTGATACTCCTATTGAGCAAAACCATTGTTTAGTAGAGTATCCAGATCAGATACCAACTGATCGAGCTTGCTATCAGAGATTGGTTGGGCGTTTGATTTACTTGGCTCATACTAGACCAGATGTTTCATAAAAGCTTATTTTAGAGAAAGAATAGATATATCAAAAAAATAACATTATTAAATAACATAATAATAAATAGGAAAGTTATCTTATTAGGAAAGATCCATGGTAACTTAGGATACCAAAAGTTAAAATTTACATTTGCTATTAATATACATGATAAAAATCTAAATCAAGAATTAATGAAAGAAGAAAATCATTCATTTTCAATACATTATCTAGTAATATATTTTTTAACAAATAGTCATAATAGTTCAATATACGGGAAAAAATGACTTTATAGAAATAGACAACATTTAAGGAACTTGGACAAATAATAAAACCTGAAATACTAACAGATTTTGAAATACCAGAAGAATAGCAATTAGATATCAAAGAAAAATCCTAATAATAGGAATAAAAAGTAATGTTTTTAGAAATAATAGCATGCCAAGACTTACTTTTATAGACCATGAAGGAGAAACTTCTAACCAAGAAAAAGTAAAAAAAAACTAAAAAATAAAGTTAAAATAATGAAGGCATTAGTTCATGACTGTATACTAGGAAAAAAATAATAATGTTTAGAGATAAAATAAAATATATGCATTTGGAAGTAAATGGAAGCTTAATAGGCGTAGCAAAAAATCAAGCAACATTATTTGAAACTATACAATTATTAACAGAGGAAATAGATTTAATCCAAGAATTAGACACAAAATATTTACAGGAAATAACAGATGCACAAAAAAAATTATTAAAGGAAATAAAGAAATGTGGTTGTAATAAACTACAACAAGATATAAATAACAAATTTTTAGAACTAAAAAAAAGTGTATACAACATGATCCCTTAGAAGGACTAAAACAAGAATCACTTAAGAGATTAGATTCCCTTATTCCTAAAAATGAGAAAAGAAAAGAAAAATAAAGAGTTATTTGAGAAAAAAAAGATAATTTCAATTTAATGGAGTATAGAAAAGAAATAGAAAGAAAATTCATGAACCTTGAAAATAAGGATATAGAAAAATTAGTTAGTTTATTGACACTAACTAATAAAGAAATAAAAGAATATTATAATGAAAAACTTTGTACGAACAAAGAAGAAGATGATATGACAATGATTAGTGAGATTGATTCTAAAATTATGATCCCAAAAGGTCATATTGAGCCAATTCATTACCAGTCCTTTACCAAGAAGGAACATCTGACCCACATAAGGGAGAAAGAAATAGGCAAAGAACATAACAGTCTCATACTACACATAGAAAAAGACAACCACCTAAAATGGAGGAAGGGTTGCATTGGGAAACTAAAGATAGTATTTCACCAAAATTCAAACTCCATGATAATTATAAGTCTGATCTTCTAGATTTAGATTGTATAAGAGATAGGAAGAAAGCCCTAGATGAATGGGCTAGTGGTATGAGTGTGCTTATGCAAACCTCTCAAACTACCCAAACACATCCTTCAATCTGTAGGATACTTATAGCACATAAAATGACAACACATGTTAAAGTTTAGTTTTCAAACTTAACAGATTAACAACATTTGTTAATGCAAGGGAATGCTTTCACAGGAAAGGAATACTTAGATACAGTAATAAATAAAATATATAAGGAATTTATTGGAGAAGATAAAGGAAGAACTATCACTGAATCGAGTAAAAATGAAATCAATGAAGCTAAATGGCATCTAACAAATATGAAAATTTGTAACATGTGTTACATAGATTCTTTTATTTGTGAATATGAAATGTATTGCCATAAATTACCATCCTTTATGCAAACAACTTATAAAGAAATGTTTTTCCAAAAATTACTCGGAACACTACATAAGACCTTAACAAATATTTGGGAACAAAAAATAGACAAATTATACCAAATACTCTAGGAGGAAGAATAAGAAGCCTTAAAAATTAGATCATTATTAAATTCCAAGAAAAAAATATAAATAGATAAGAAGAAATGATAAAATCTGCTATGATACAAAAGATTTTAGAATACCAAGAAAATATGGATGTAACATAAAATCTTATAAACAAAAATATAAATATAAAAAATATAAAATCAAAAAACAAAATTTCAAAAAATATAAAAAAAAAATATTTAATAGAGAAACCTACAAAAAAAATATTTTAGAAGAAAGAAGTATGTCAACGAATGAAAAAAGGACATTATGTCAACGAATGTCCAAGCAAACTTCAACATAAAAAGGAATTTAAAAAAGAATTTCCACAAAAATCAAAAATCTTGGAAGAAGCTTTCAAAATGGAATTAGAACCAATCAAGGAACCTTATATAGCTGATGCTTATAGGAATTTTATATACCCCTTATCATTTACATGCACATATAGATACATGTGCTAGTATATGTGTAGCCAGTAAATATGTATTTCCAAAAGACAATTGGAAACAAGCGCCAAAATATTTAATTGTAAGAATTTCTAATAATACAACAATAAATCTTGATAAGGTATTAAGAGATACCAATATAATGATAGGAGGAGAATTTTGTTTTACATTCATATCATATATTAACAGGCAACAAGAGTTGATTTGTTAATAGGAAATAATCTTTTAAACTTATATCAACCTTTAATACAATAATTTAACAAAATAAGTCTCACAATCTTAGAAGGAGATACCATTTATGTCTCAAAAATAAGAAAAGCTTTAACTATCTCAAACTCAACTTTTATGCAACAACATAAAAAGCAAAAATGTGGTGAGATATACCAGTAAAAACCTTATTTAGAAAATATTTCATTAGATATAAAAGAGAAACAATACTTCTTTCCCAATGAAATACAAGAAGACAAAGCCCTAATAGGCATAAGAAAACTATTGAAAACAGTTAGTTCAAAAAATCCTCTGGATCCAAAAATAAATAAATCTAAAACAATAGTCAACATAAAATTAAGAGATCCTAATAAGGTCATAAGAGTAAAACCAATGATTTATACTCCAGAAGACATGATTGAATTTGGAAAAAAAATTCAAGAACTTTTGAAATTAAAATTTATAATATCAAGTAATTCACCTCACTATAATCCAACATTTTTAGTTGAAAAAGAAGCTGAGAAAAGAAGAGGAAAAAAGAGAACGGTAATAAACTTTAAAACATTACATAAAGAAACCATTGACGATAGATACTTCATTCTAAAAAAGGAAAAACTACTATCACTAATAAAAGGAAACAAATACTTTTCGAGTTTTGATTAAAAAAGTGGATTTTGGCAAATAAGATTGGATAAAGAATCCCAAAAACTAATGACATTTAGTTACATCTAATGATAATTCCAATGGATAGTTATACCATTTGGATTAAAACAAGCTCCAGGTATTTTTCAAAAATATATGGATAATATTTTCAAGAAATTACAAGATATTTGTTGTGTTTACATAGATGATATTTTGGTTTTCAATAATGAATTAAATAAATACTATTAGGATATTATCAATATTTTATAAGAATGTAGAAAAGAAGGCATTGTACTTTCTGAAATGAAAGCAATACTTGCGCAGTAAAAAAATAAATATTTAGGCTTAGAAATTGAAATAGAAAACATAATCTACAACCCTATATACTAAATAATATTCAAGGTTTCCCTCGTGAATTAAAAGACAAAAACCAATTACAGAGATTTTTAGGATGTTTAACATATGCAGAAGCATACATAAAGAAACTTGCAGAAATGAGAGAACCATTACAAGTAAATTGGAAAAAATTCATATTTGGAAATGGATCGAAGAAGATACTCTATATATTGATAAAGTAAAAGCAAAGGTAAAAAAATTTCCAATTTTATACTATGCAGGGCCAGATGATAATTAAAACAGATGCTTCACAAGAATATTGGGCAACAGTTCTTAAAGCCATTAAGAAATTTGCAATATATGTTATATGCTCCAGATTCATTGTTAGAATAGAAAACAAGAATTTTGGTTATTTCTTAAGAACTAATATTGCAGGTGATTACAAATAAGGAAGATTAGTTAGATGTCGACAATGATTCAACCATTACAATTTTGATATTGAACATCTTTCAAGCCATAAAAATAGCTTAATAGATGCTCTTACTAGAGAATTAACACCTCTAAATTTTTATGCTTTCAAAAAAGGAACATATTGACATAAAATCAAGATAAAGGAAAATGAGATAAAAATCCTACAAGAACAACTCGAGTTGTTATATCTCGAGAAATCTTTTATGGAGACAGGAAAGAAATAGGAAAAACTTAATTGTTCAAAACAACCTCTAGAGACCAAAAGCTCAAAAGAGGAATCTTCATTAAAAATTCAATCTAAAGAAGGTGAAACTTCTAAAGATAAAAAGGAAGAACCTAACAGTTCACAAAAAAACATCTAAAACCAAAAAGCTCAATTAGGCAGATAAGGCAGAAGAAGAAGAACATAAAAAAGTTTATGTGGTCTATAATGGCCCAAAATTAGGAATTTATAACAATTGGGCGGAAGCCAACAAATCTATTCTAGGAATTAATGGAGTAACTCATAAATTCTTCACCAATAGAATAGAAGCCAAATGTAGTTATGACAACTACAACACACTAAAACTAATAACTCTAGAAGAGATAGTAAGAAATTATTCTACAATATTACAACAACAACCAACAACTCCAAGCAGATTGACAAATCTTGGAAAGATAGCAAGGTCTTTAGTGCTATTTAGAAAAGAATCTCTTCGAGAGACATAAAAAATAGTAAAGCATTGAGTGCTATTCAGTGAGACATCCCCTAGAAATACTCCAATCATTGAAGATGAGAAGGACCAATATAGAAACCTCAGAAAACCACAATGGTTGAGTCTCTATAACTTGGCCAGAAAGTCTACCCAAGAACATATTGAAGATATGAAGTTATATACTATAGACAAGGACTTTCCTGTAGGAAGTAATTCAATATCTTGGAAGGATTTGATCCAATATTTGTGTGTAAATCTTTTCATGCAGAACTAATAAAAAATATATATCTAGGAATTAATTTAAGTGAATTAAATTATTTCCTAGAGAATTTTAAAAGAGAAAAGTAAGGTATCAAGCCATCAACTATCATATTTATGAATTGAAAGTTAAACCCCAAAATATATGAGTCTAGTGGCACCTTCCAATTGTCAATAAGTTTTTTTGCATAACTAACATGACCTTTAACCTCTCCAAGTTTAGAGTATAATTTTGGGCAATTACAGGGTAGTGCTTTTTCCATGTCTTCTTCTTTCTTGACCCTATAGTCCCTATACTAGATTGGGAACTCGAAATTTGTTTGCCATGAGTCATTTTAAAATCCACTTGATTGCTTGATTCTTTAACAAAGGCCTACTTATAAAATGATAAAAAATTAAAATAATTTATTAAGTAACTTTTCTAAATATTTTAATAAATTAAATGAAAATCTTATTGAATTAGGATCTAGTTGAACTTGATGAGGATGTCAAGCTACGAATGAACCTTCCAACTCTTTTAAAGTTTCATAATAGTAATTTGAAACTAGCAATATGCACTCAGGTTCATAAGCCATCTCCACTGTGATCCTATAATTATTTTCAATAGACAATTGATGTATGAAACCCCCTTAATTTTGTTCTATGGATCCAATAGTAACATATCTCTCATCTATTAAATATTTCATTAAGAACCTCTTATCATAAATTATGACCAATATTAATTAGTGATTAATTATAAGTGAAATATAATATATAGCTTGAATAAATTTATTAATTTACTGGAATATTGTTATTGTTAAATGGAGGATCGATGGACTGATGAGAAGTAAGGTACCATGTTGGCATAAGGGGGACAAATAAATAGGTTGGTAGTTGGTAGTTTGATTGGCATAACAACATGAAGATTTATCTCGCAAACTCTCGTCAAATCTTTGTGTTATTATTATGATCTTTTCTTCCAATGATTTATACATGGACACCAAGTTCATATGTTCTTTCATTGGAACATTTTCATTCTTTTACCTAGGAATATGATGATATTGCATCAGACTCACATATTATGAAGCCTTCTTATCTCAGGTAATATAAACTAACTATGTAAAACAAAGCATCATTTCTAGGTTCATTTGGAAGATCACATATTTTAATTTCTTTGGATTTGTTTTCTAAATAGAAACAAAACAATTTAGAAAAAAAAAGTAAATGTAAATAAAATTTAATTGATTATAATATTTAACTTACCACTAAATCAAGTAATGCTTATTGTTCATTTGTTAATGCATTGTTAGATCATTTGTTAGGCACTTCTTTCAACACTAAAAAGTCCGCTATAGTGACTTCATGACCTAACTCTTTTTCCTATTCATTCATTAAAATATATATTCATTATATGCATCAATTTGACACATTACAATAACATTTAGTATTTTAATGTCCTTGCCATATCAACTTTGGTCCTAGGGATTCTCACTCCCCAACTCCTATTAAGGAGTTTGTTCTTGGAAAATACCTTTTTTTGATTGTTCTTGACAAGTACACGGGATTTATTTTTGGAGATATTACACATAGGGGGAGTAATGATCTTAAATTTAATCTAATGATTATTCACTTAGGAATATTCTTTGCTTTTTCAATGGATATATACACTAAACTAATGACACAATGAGTCTTTTGGGATAAGTTATTTGGGTGTTTATGCTTTTGTTTTTCATTGTATGCATGAACTATCAAGATTCAAGATAAGCTGGTTCATCGGATCATAGGATAGTACCACTATGTAAAAATTTATTTTTCCTATGAGAATTATGTTATGAGAGAGAGATTTTGTCATATGAATATACCAAAGGGGGAGATTGTAGGGTTTATGTGAGTATTGGCGATATTCATAAACAAAATATTTGAATATAATTTTAGTTTCTAGGTGTGTCTTTCAAGAATATTTTCAAGCCGAAGAAAATATTAAGCCCTAACAATCACATCTTAGATATATCTCTATTCTTGTTCATGTTAAATTTCATATTAGACATATAGGAACATCATGCATATAGGCTACTCGATTGATCAAACTTAATTACCTAGATGAATAAATTTTTAAATGACTAAATTGATTGAGGAATTAATACTCAATTGATCGAGCACTGGATTGATAGAGATTAATGAGTAGATTGATCCACTTATTTCAAAATGAATTAATTATTTGACTAGATCGATCAAGCGGCCAGGTTTTCAAGTTTAATCTAATTTTTACTTGAGCTAATTTATTTTATTACTATATTGTTCTTGTGTTTTAAAGCTCTTTTAAATGTTTTCAAGGATAGATTTGTAATAGACCTTTAACATAGGGTTTCTACTCATGCTATTTAATCATACAATTGACTCATAATTTTGTTAACCACATAAGATTATTATTGAGTATTTTTTTCATATTATTCTCTCTCTTATTTTGTTAAAACTATTCAAGTAAGCTTTTATCAATGGGTTAATTTGTCAAATATTTGTGGTTGTTATTGATGAATTAACAAGTCTACAATATTTATTATATTATGCTTTAAACTTATTGTTCTAGGGTTGATAATTAATTTTGATTTATCTAATATATTTATTAAATCATCTAGTTACGGGTATTCATTATTGAATCTACTTTAGAACACACATTTGTACTTGTGTTATTGTACTAACTTTTTAAGTGCTAGCTATACAGGTTTGATTAACTCGTGTGACTCAAGTTGATGAATAAGAACACCTTTCTAGTAGGGACTATAATGAAAGCAACTACTTGTAAGTAAATTACTTGGGGTATTACCTTAGTGTGTATTTCATAGTGGATAGTTCGGTGATTCGGTGAACTGGTGGTTTTCCTCTTAGATCATTGGTGTGGCCTAAGTTATTTTCATCTAAAAATCTTGTGTTTTAATCTTTATTTTTTCATTACCTTATTTACACACAATTACTTGTCTAATTGTTCTGCGAAATTTTAATTTATCATATTTTGCTGATATTCTTTTCACCCACCATTTTAGCTAATTAAGTTTGCAAATAAAAAATAAATTTTCAAAAATAACTTAAAATATTATGAAAGTAAGATTTTTTAACGGTAATTTATAACATTATTTATGCATAATATTATATTTTGTAAGTAAAAAAATGAAATATAAAAATAATAATAAATTTGAATTTAATAAAAATATATAATCTATTTAACAAAAATAACTTAAAATTTTACAAAAATAATGTGTTTTTATATAATTAATAATTTATAACATTATTTAAGTTTGATATTTGTGTTTGGTAATTAAGAAAATCAATGAATTATACAAATAATAATAAATTTGGATTTAATAAAACCTTATAATATATAACAAAAATAACTTAGAATATTATAATAAGAACAATTTTTTTCTCAATCAAGTGATTTATAATATTATTTGAGCATAATAATAATATTTGGCAAGGCAGAAAATGATAGAAAATAAGAAAAGAAAAGAAAAACAAATAAATACTGAAAAGAGGGCTATTAGTTGCCGGAGGAGTAATGTTCGTTCACCAGAGGAGCGGTTGGGCCAACTGCTGGGCTGGTGGGCTATTGGGAGAGAAATTGAAGAGAGATAAAATAGATAAAAGAGTGGGGGTTTGGCAAAAGGATAGGTTTAATGACTTATAAACCTCGGTATTTATAAAAACCGAAGCAAATGGTTTTTTTTTTTTTTTGTTATTTTATGCATCGATTTTTATTGAAACCCACTCAAATGTTTTATTTTTTAATTCTTTTTTATTTTATGCATCAATTTTTATTGAAACTGATGAAAATTCATTATTATTTTTATTTTTTATTAGATGTTTATATTTTATATGTTGCTTTTTATAAAGAATGACGCAAATATGTTCTTTTTCTTCTTTTATTTATTTTTTAAATTTTTACATTTTTTTAATCTTTTTAAATGTTTTGGTTTTTATAAAGATTGAAACAAATATTTTTTATTATTATTTACATTTTTTGAGTCGATTGTGGTACAAAACCATCGTAAATAAGGTCAAATTTTCATTAGTTTGTAAGTAGTGATGTAAAGAATAAGTGTCGAAATGATTAGTTATGTTCCAAAATTGAGTCACTCATGATACTATTTAAACTATACAAAAATTGATAAAAATATCAACATAAAATAATAATAAATAAATTATTCATAAAATAAATTATCCAATGAAATATATATATATATAATAAGAAATTAAAAATATAAGAGATTTCATAGAGTCCCTTGTGTGTGCAAATTATGCACTTGTCACTATTGATCTTCCCAATTGGAGAAATAAACTTGTACTTTCCTATTTACCCTTACCTCCCCGTGATCATTCAACTATTACAATTTGTAAGTCTTATGGTGTTTTAATAGGGGTAACCCTAACTTCTCAACTAGAGTATTACTAGCTACATTATTACAACTCCCTTAATCAATAATTACATTACAAACTTTATTGCTCACATGACACCTAGTATTAAAGTTGTTTTCTCTTGTTGTTCCAAGTCATCTTCCTTAATTTAAGCCCTTAATGCTTGTCTTATTACAAGCATTTCACCCTTTATGTTATAAGCTTCAACATCCTCATCACTAGCTTCCTCAAGTGGTGGCATCTCTTCATCTTTACTCTCAGCCTCCACTTCTCCATTTTCTTGGTTTACCATGGTTCTCTTGTTTGAAAATTGAGATGCTATATAGCCCTTACTAAGGCAACAAAAACACTTAATATCAAGAATATGATATGGTGTTTTAATTTTACCTTTATCCTTTCTTATCTCTACCTTTTCGAATTTGAATGAATTGGATTTGCCTTTGGAACTTTTTCTCTCTTCATTCCTCCAATTAGGCTTCCAAGGTGTAAAAAATCTTGGCCTTTGTGGTTATGACCGATTACCCCTCTTCTTGAGTTGTCTCTCCACTTTGATTTCAATATGAACTATGTCTTCCAAATCTTCATAATGATGAAGCTCTACTATGTTGACAATCTCTTGGTTCAACCCATTTTAAAACCCAACCATGGTGGCTTCTCTATCCTCCTCCATATTTGCTCTTATCATTGCCACCTCTATTTCTTTGTAGTAATCATCTTCTATCTTGAACCCTTGATTAAGCCTTTGTAACTTTTTTTGCAACTCCTTATATTAATAGTTAGGAAAGAGCCTCTTCCTCATGAAAGCCTTCATGTCTTCTTAATTGGCTACTTGCATCTCATAGTTCCTCCTCCTACTAAGCACCGGTTGATCCTACCAAGTTTGCATAATCTATAAATTTGATAACTATGAGTTTTAGCTTTTTCTCTTCTGCATAATTATGGCATTCCAAAATGAGCACCACCTTCCTTTCCCATTCTAGGTATATCTATAAGTCATTTTTCCCTTGAAAAGATGGTAACTTCATCTTGATGCTTCCCAAGTTTTGATTAACTTATCATATGGCCTAGGTGGTCTTCAAAAACCTCATTTCCATTTATACCTTATCTATATGCATATCGCCCTCCATAGCTATCTTATTTTCCTCATCCTCAAGGTCTTCAATGTCTACACCATAGTCATCATCAGGGTCATCCTCAACATGGGCTTGCCTCTCTTGTCCCTTAATGTTAGGAACTCCTTATGGTGCCCCCTTGTAAGGTTGTCATAGTGGCCTCCTGTCTTTCCATCCTCTCATTCATACTAGCCATCACGGAACTCATTGATAGCAACTCCATAAGTAAAAAGGTCGTTTGAGTAATAAAGTGTGTTAAATACGATTAGAGTCCCACATGGAGTGATTTTTTTATAACTAAGTACCGATATATAATATTTCTAATACTATTTAAGTGAGTAATAAGGAAAAATTATCTAAATTAACGATTAAATTGAGAACTAATTCAAAGATACAAATAATGTTGAAGTAAACACTATTTTGAGACATGGGATATATGAATCCCCTAACCATTTCACATGCAATATCAAATATCGTTGAATAATTTCTCTATCTAATGATTGGTTACATACTCTTATATATCTAAGAATCTTTGTCAAGCATTCTTTTGGATTGTATGCAAACAATTACATTATCATGTTAATAGAGATCGAGGTGCTAATCAAGTTAATGTTCCCAAGTGTTGATTATGTTAATGTTTCCAAATATTCACAAGATCTTTTGCAATGAATTGGCGGTCTAATGACTAGGGATGGATTTGGAAGATCAAGTTGGGTGCAAGGGTTACTTTAGGAAATAATTTTTGTTTTAATTAATCGTTGGCTTTTATGTTTAGCAATTTTGTTTTAATTAATTATGAGCTTTTTATGTTTCGTAATTTTTATTTCAGTGAATTGTGGGATTTTATTTTAAATATTTTTAGTGTTTTATTTTTTTAAGGTTTGATTAGGCCCAATCCATAACTAAATAGGCTCATTAGGCCCATCTCATCTAGGGTTTTTTTCTTTTAGGATTTCTTGCTTATTAATAAGGAGAGCTATGTAATTTGGAGGCAAAAATGAATATTTATGAATGAAAAGAAAATTTCAGAAAGCTTCTTGCTTTGCCTTATTGTGTTATTGATTGAATACTTGAATCTGACTTATCAAAGGGAGTGATCATCCTTTGTTGCATCTCAAGGTTTGGGTTTTAAGGGCTTTGTTTCCTTAGGGTTCTAATTTGATCATCTTCAACACGATCTTAGCAAATCAATCGCTTCTATTCCTTTGAGTTCGTGGGTTCCTAAGTTGTTTGCCTATAGGGTCTGCATCATTTGGTATTTCATTCACACATAAACTATGATCACATGTATCAAGCCACACATTCATCAATCATGGTGTCATACTATTTCAATTCGTGTGATAATAATTTTATGACTAATTCAAAAGCCTACTTTGTCAAGCTAGGGCATAAATCTCAAATCATATAATTATTCACAAAATAATTCAAGCATTAAGATCCAAATAATTAAATCAATTATTAATAGAATAAATATTTAAACTAAATAAAATCAATCACATGGTTTTATAGTTAGGATCATCAAGAATCCTAAATAAGAACCTAGTCACTAATAGTTCTAAAAATCATAATTAAAAATATATAAATACATAAGAGTTACAAGAAGATGAAGATCCAACTTTGATGAAGAATCCAATTGTTCTTGTAGTCATCTTGCTAGCTATATATTCATCTCCTTAATTTGCTTTACTTGATCTCTCTTTGTATCAATGAAATATCTACGTTCTCTCTTGTAAATTATAAATTGTTAATTCTGATTCTCTTTCATTTTATGGGGTGTTGTTTTGTATTTATTGGAGATAAAAAATCAAATCTAGATGTAAATAGAATTGCTAGTATTTTAATGGAGATAGAATTAGTAGGTATTATGTGTCAAAAGAATAGGATAATCTATGATAGGGATAAGCTACGATGAGAATAAGCTACGATGGGAATAAGCTATGATGGTTTTCTAAATACACTCACTTACTTTTTAAGTTAATCTACTTATCAAATAAAAATCATAAAAATTCATAGCAATTCCAAAAATAAATCCTAAAAAATGAATATTTTTCCAATATATATAATTAAAAAAATTCAACCTATTATATTATAATAAAATATGTATAAATATATATAAATTGATATATAAAAATGTATATAAAATATCACTTATCAAACTCCCATACATCTGCTCTTTATTAGTCTCGAGCAAAGTAAACACCCATAGTAAAGATAGCAAGTAACTATTTGCTTGTTATCAAGTAAAGAAAAACTAGACTCTAATAAACTAAATACCTAACTCTAAAATGACATGGGAAGCATAGTCATAAACATGTCTACTTCAATATATGCATTTTTATAGGAATTTATTCCCCTCAAAGATTGTATAATATTTATGATTCAAAAGCTCACATAACCATCAATCAACATTCTATTAACACATAGGCATGCAAGGTTTTCAACAAAAATAATCCATTTTTTATGACATGCAAATGATATCATTCAATACACTCATTAGTTAAACTTATATAAGCATGCTATAGATAAAAATCTTAGAATAAGTTTCTTAGGTGTATTTTTCACATCCCTTTCCACTTGCGTTTATTATACATCTAGCAGAAATCAAAGGACTTTGCATTTTTATAATATGAGGCTTAGATGGGTATAGATCAATGATTATTTTAATGTTCAAACCTTTTAGGTTTATGTTAGTATTGACAATATTTATGAAACAAAATATATAATTCTAGGTGTGTCGTAGAATAATTTTTCAAGCTAAAAAAACTATCGAGCCTTAACGGTTACATATCTGGTATATTTTTTGTTCCCGTGCACATTAAATTGCATATTAGACATAATAAGGATAGTTTGAAATTAAACCACTTGATTAATCAAGTAAAGATTGGATCGATCAAGCAATATAACCTGATTAAATTAATTTTAACACATGACTAGATCAACTAAGGGATTTACTTGAACGATCGAGAACTTGGTTGGATCGATTGAGCTGCTATTTATATATTTAAAATGTATTTCTATTACTACTTAGATTGACTTTTTGTTGTATTATCCTTATTTCTTAAAAGTTTTTTAATTGATTTTATGGACAATATAATAATTTGTTTTAACCTAATATGCTTTAAAATATTCTTTAAATACAAACCTAAGCATACAATTGAAACTATCACATAAGATCTTAATTGTGCTTACTCTCTTCATTTTTTAATCTCTCTCTTGTTTTGGCAATATAAATAATTATTTAGATTTCTTTATTTCTATGAAACATTAGTGATTGTGTTTGATTGATTAATAAGCCTATTTGATTTAGAATATTTTAATTAAATGTTCTTATAGCTTCTTCTTTATTTTTGTTCTTGAGTTATTGGATCAAATAATTGTGTGTGTCATATCACAACTATTTGGTTTGATTATTGATCTTTAAAGAATAAATATTTATTAAACTTGAGCTTAAATTGATTATTCTAGGGTTTCTATTTGAATTAGATTTATCTGATATATTATTTAAATCAACTAGTTAGGATTGTTCATTATTGAATCTACTCTAGGACACACACCTGTACTTGTGTTTATATGCTAACTTTTTAAGTGATAGAGGTGTAGGTTCGATTAACTCGTGGGACTTGAGTTTTTTAGGACACTAGTGTGAATCCAAATGCCTTTCTTCTAGAGACTATGATGAAAGCAACAACTTGTAAGTTGGATACTTAGGGACATTACTTGTGGATAGTTTGAGTGTTAGCCTTGTAACATGATACTTATTTTTCATAGGGATAGTTAGGTGATTTGATGAACTAATATTTTTCCTCTTAGATTATTGGTATAGCTTAGGTTGTTTCCACCTAAACATCTCGTGTGTTAATATTTTTATTTCTACATTACTTTATGTACACGTGATTGGTTATTTGGTCGCTTACAAAATTTTAATTTACCATATTCCACTTACTAGTTATTTAGATCCACAATTAAACAAACTTTCAAAACCCAAACATCTTTTCTTTTAATCATGCAATTGAGATTTTCTTAAATAACTTCGTGCTTCTCTTTTTTAGATTAACTCCCCCGTACTTATTAGTAAGTTTATTCTTTTTCTTAGGTAGATACTGTCGAGAGTTTAACTTAGTGATAAACATTAATTTGACCTATAATTTTCTATGTTTTTAAGCATTTATTTCATGTTTCATTTTACCATTATCTTGTTTTAGAGGCTAATTCATGTTTTGTAGGTTCATGTCCATTTAGCAGAATCTATGGAAAACATGGGCAAAATGTGTGAAAATGGGGTCATTAATGGCAACTCACACAAGTTAGAACAAACATAATATCTTTTATGAGCATTGTAGTGTAGAAATATTCCATGCCATGGTAAGGTACTCTTGGGTTTCAACTAGTGATTCTAGAAATTCTACGTGCACTATAGTGTAACAAATACCATGTCATGGCATAAGCCTTTGGGATCCATTTTTGTTTCCTGAAGTTCAATGTGCACTGTCGCCCAAAAAATACTATGTCATGGAACTAGGGTCTCGGGTTACAACTAGGTATTCAAAATTCAATATGCACTACAATATAGATTGTATACTGCCGCCCGAGTGTCAAAAATTGTCAAAAACCCTAATAGGCATAGTGTACTTGTTTAACCCCTAAATTAAACCTATAAATACACCATAAACTCTTCATAAGCCATATCAAGCCACCAACTACCATATCCATATTTCCCACCACCCTTAATAAATAGAATAGAGAGATAATCTCCCAATTATGAAGTAAATTGCAAGGATTTGAATAATTAAAACCACCAATTTCGAGATTTGGAATCAAAAATCAATAAGAGATATTTTTATTATTACATCTTATTTTTCTCATTCTAATTTGAATGTATTTTATAGTTAAATTAATTGTGGTTAATTTAATTATGTACGATTGGCTAAGTTTTGTATATGTGATTTTAGTATTACTTCTAATGATTGGTAGAACAATTTTATGGTTTAAGTAAATAAAAGTTTTTGGATTTATTTCTTATTCATGTTCTTCATATCTTTAATTATAAATTAATGATGAGTAAATTCTTGATTTATAGTTAAAGAAAATATTTTAGAACTAAGCATTAGACTCATTATCTATGCTTGGTTGTGCATTAATAAATAAGAGTCTAATTTAATTTATTGATCAATTTCAATCCTAATTTAGGAAGTTATTTATTAATTTATATTAAATTAGATGGCTTATAATTATCTTTAATTATAAATTCATGAAAGGTTATGCGAATTAGTTTCTCATATTCATTCATCATCTTATTTCGACTATAATTTAATTTACTTGCTTTATTTAAACCATTTAATTACTTTGGAATTTATAGCCTTTTTCCTCAACCGACACTTGATAGAATATTTAGGATTGCTCATTTTAATCAATTTAGGAAATAATTTAATTTTTAAAAATTACTTATCAATTCATTTCGACCAACCTCGGGATAAACTTATCGTTAGTCTACTAGTAGTTTGTACATTTGTGCATCAAGTTTTTGGCACCACTGTCAGGGAATTGGGGTTTTAAATTATTTGTTTGTTTTCTTTTTAGTTTTTTTTTTCAAAATGTTTTTATTTTTTGTGATTTTCTTTTTTTATTATCCTGTTTGTTATTTTCCTTTTAGTTGTTTGTTTTCTATTTTTATTTCTTTAGTTGTTTATTTTCTTTTAGTTTTTTATTTTCTACTTTTATTTCTTTAGTTATTTATTTTCTTTTAGTTGTTTATTTTCTATTTTTTTGTGGTATATTTTCTAATGCTTTGATTTTTTTTATTATTTTTGTTAATATATACAAAGTAGGAATCCCTTGGGAATAACTTGTACCTTTCATAGACAAGAGATCCAAAAAGCACTCAAGTAGGCTGGATACTTAAATCCAAGAGTCACTACAAAAGTCTCTACAAGAACCATTAAACATGGGAGATGCTTTAACAAGAGGGATGACAATGAAGGAGTATGCAAGGCCAATCATTAGCTCTGCTACATCCTTCACATAGTTGGGAAAGGCAGCTAGGAATTATGAATTGAAAAATATTCATTAGTCCATATTGCCCTCCTTTCATGGAATTCCTAATGAAAATCCTTTACTTTTATTAAGGATTTCTATTCAACTGCACATACATTTCCTTTACAAGAGCTCAATGAGGACCAACTCAAAATGAGGTCTTTCTATACATTCTTAAAGATAGGACAAAGGCTTGGCTTATGAATTTTTCATTGAGTTCCATGAAAACTTGGGATGGAGTATATAACAAGTTTATGGAAAAATTCTATTTCCATCAAAAAACTTTTGATTTGATAACCAAAATAGCCACATTTTCTCAAATTGGATAGCCATTCCATGAGGCTTGGGATATGTTCAACCTATTTCTCATCTAGTGCTCATACTACCACTTCCCACTGTAGCTACAAAACCAATTTTTCTATGATGGGTTGGCACAAAATGTCAATTCATAGTTTACAATGTTGCAGATAGAGCTTTGGGAAAGAATACAACTTTAGAGATTTATGGGCTCAATGAAATGTTGAGTGATTATCTCCAATAGAAAAGTGATAGAGTGAAAAGAGCTAGAGTAAATAAGATAGGCTTTAGAAATAAAATGTCTATGCAACTTGTAGAATTGACTAAACAAGTTGCACTCCTCATCTCTAAAAACTCACCATGCAACTTGAGAGGTATATGGGGTTTATAGTACTTGTGGGCATGGTGCTAATACTTGTCTTTTTGTTTATGATTCTTATATAGGTCCTAATCATCAACATGTAACTCAATTAAGAGGTACCAACCTAGGCGTAGGAATGATTACTACGTAAAAACATCTAGCCCAGGTTCAAGGAATCATCCAAAATTCTCTTGGAAGGGTAACAACAACCCTACCTATGCTCAAAACCATATACTGTCCAACCAACCTAACATGCTAACCTTGAAGGACAACTTAAGTTCTCTCGTTCAAGTGAGTATAAATAATCAACTACAAACTAATCAAAGGTTAGGTTCTTTGGAGGTATTTATGAAAAGGGTGGAAGTGCAAGTAGGGCATCCAGCTTAACACTTACAAAAACAAGAGAAAGGTAAGATTCAAGAACAAGTCATGGCTATCACAGTCCTACGAAGTCGTAAAGTGCTAAATATTGATTTTCTTAAATTTTTGATGATTTATCACTTGATGTAAGAAACAATGGTGAAATGGAATTATCTTCCAAGTAAGGTATGAACATAATTGCAAAAACTATAGAGCATTTTGAAGATATTCAATGAGAGTCATTTGACCCTCCCATATTGCACAAGACACTTGAATCATACCAACCGCCTATCCCATTTTTACACCACATGAAGGATTCTGGTAGTTTTAATATTAACATAACTTTGGGGATAAGAAAGTGGTTAAGGCTATGCTAGATTTAGGTGTATGTACTAACGTCATACCATAACTATTATACTTGCAACTATGTTTAAAAGAGTTGAAGCCCATAACCATGTCCCTTCAATTAGCTAATAGGTCCATTAAATATCCAAAAGGCATGTATGATTATTTGCTTGTATAGATAGATAAGCTGATCCTATGGATTTTATTGCGTTAGATATACAAGAAAACCCATTTACGGACAAGGAGTAGACTTTTATTCTTGTTAGGAAATTCATGGCCACAACTAAGACTATTATTGATTTCTCTAGTGGGAGTTTAACCAAGATAGTCTTGGAAGAGATCTTACATTTTAAGATTTTTTATTCTTCACATACTCCTATCTCTACTATTGATAAATGTTCTTATATTTATTATGTATACTCACTTATTTATGACATTTATTTTTAGAAGAAGATAAGTAATAACATTGATAATTTCCATAATAAAAGGAGGGTGTACGAAAAATTAAAAGCTTTAATTCCTGATGATGCCTACAAAGAACGCATTATGCATTACCATGGTAAAGATAAGAGTTATAAGTTCTCTTATCTTGAAAAGGAATGCCATGTTTGTTATACTCATTATAAAAAATATTCTAGGAAATTTGAAGCCTTATTTTGAGAAAGGATGGGATGAAGGAGAGAACAAGCACTTCAAGGATATACTAAAACCTTCTTAAATAGATCAAGAAACATCTTGCTAAGATGTTAAAGGAAGTAGTTGGTGGGAGGCAACCTACCATTTTTGGTAGTATTCTTTTCTTTTGTTTTACTTTAGTTGTTTTCATTTATTTATTAAAACTTAATTTTATATTTTCCCTTTTGAACGCTTTTATGAACATATTCGTAGTTGAAAACATTGAAGATAATGTTTAGTTTAGGTTTGGGGGTGCAAATCTCAATTTAAGTAATTAAATCTTTATGTATTTTTTGTTTGCTTTCTTAAACATGTTCAAGGTTTATTGTAAAAGTATAGTTTTATTCATTGTTTATGTTCCATGCTTGGAATGATGAATTTAAGATGAACTCAAATTTAGTGTTTCTAAGTAGCCCAACTAAAAGACTTAAAACCAAACATTTTAAGGAAGCACTTAATGGGCTAATTCAAGAGAATTGGACTGATTCTAAAAAGGTGATGTTCAAGATGGATCCACACAATATTCAATGCTTTATCCATATCATCCAAGGCTTAAATTTTTAAAGCTAGTTAGCATACCAAAAGAAAATGCTACCCTCATGATCAACTCATAAATAGACACCCTCATAATCAGCTTATAAAGTCCAAGGTTGACATAACTGGTTTTGATTTAATGCAAGCAATTAAGGTTAAAAATATTTTGTTGGTTGGTTTGGTTAAAATGCCATGCATTTAGTTCTTTAGAAAGTTTCAGCTACCACAATAAGTTTAAAAGACCTAAAAAATATGGACATTAGTTTATTAGCTATAATTATTTTGTTCTTTTTAGTTTTGTCTATTTTTCTATTCTTGGTGGGTTTTTCCAAGTATTAAGCTTTAGAGTTTGAATTTAGACGGATTAATTTTGAAAATTAAGAAAACTTATTGGGAGACTAGTGTTCTTTGTTCTTGAGAGAACTTTTTGAACTTATCAAGATTACTTGTGGCATTCATACAATCAAACTTATCACCTTGATTTGTGCGAGATTCTTGGTGTGGAATTTTCAATCTTTTGTAGTCTTGGTTCTTATATTACTAGGTAAAGGATTAAGGCTTTACAAATCTTGTCTACACAATCTTGGGGTTCTTATCCATCTTTATTATTGGGTTTCATGACAACTATGAGTGAGATTCATATAAAAAAAGGATATGATGAAAATTCATTCTCCGATGAACTTCTCCAATTGGAATATGATGCCATGCTAACTTGTATAGATTGTTGTATCAATAAGATATGTTTTTGAGGAGAAGATCCAATTAAAGTAGTTAACGGGTGAGGATAGAAACACTACATTTTTCCACTCACTCCTTTGGTGTTTAAAGGTCCAAAAGCCTTTAACTCACTTTGAAATCAATAGAGCGATCACATAGAATCCCAAAATTATAGGTAATCTTCGTTTGGGATACTATGAGAAACTTTTCTCGACCAAAGTGGATGATGCTTTGGACTTTACTCTAATCAAATTTTTTATGCCCACCTTAGTCACTTTTATTAACAATGGCAATTTATGAAGCATAACATCATCAGAGGACATATGTGCCATGATATTCAACATGAACCCCTGAGTGCTCCTACGTCGGATGGTTTTACAGGTAAATTCTTTCAACAGTGTTGAGGAATCATTGGTATAGATGTAATATGGGTAATTAAAAACTATTTTAGAATGGGTTAGATGTATCTAGTGTGTAACTCAAATTTTGTAATTCATAGACTCAAACTCCTACAAGAAAGCAATATTGATCAATATAAGCCAATCGTTCTACAGAAATTTTCATTCAATTAATCACAAAGATCGTTGCTGAACATTTAGAAGACATATATTCTCATAATTTGTCCCAAAATTAGTTTGGGTTTATTCTGGGTCTAAACATTAGTGATTGTATGGCTGGTGCTTCTAAGTACTTCAATGTAATTCAGCTCCCTAGTCAATGGGTTAATGTTGCTTTCAAAATTGGTATTCATAAGGCTTTTGATACTATACGTTGGAAATTCTTCTTAAAAGTGATGCAGTGCTTTTGTTTTGACAACTTCTTTTTGGGTTGAATTCGAGATCTTTTTACATTAGTGAGAATCTTGATCCTAGTTAATAGTTCTACCAAGGGTTATTACTCTTATTCTAGAGGTGTCAGGCAAGGAGATTCTCTATCTCTACTATTATTTTTTATTGCTGAAGCTTTTCTAAGCAGATACCTTGAGTATTTTATTGACAATGGTCATTTTCTTCCAATTGTTTGGCTTAGGGGCACTCGCACCCTTACCCACTTTTTTATATGTTGATTATCTTCTCATATTTTTTTGTGCTTATTTATCAAACCTCTAGATTTTATTTGAGGATTTTCATTTGTATAGGTACCGTTAGGGTTAATTGGTCAATTTGGTTAAATCCATCATTTACTTTGGTAAAGTTGTATCATATAACAATATTTCATCACTTCGAGAAAAATATGGGATGCGTACTGATGAGTGCTCAAAAAGTATTAAAATTACCATGATTTTATACACATTAATTGATTAAAAATATATATATTTATAAGATTTTATCATATATTTATATAAATTTGTCTTTTCAGAATCATGGGTATTTTTATTGTTTTTCAGGTATTTTCGCTTAAAAACGTAACTTAAAGACTCAAAGAGGAATACTAGAGGCAATACATCACTTATATATTCATAAAATAAATGAGGAAAAGTCAAAAATATGGAAAAATTGGACAAAATGGGTCAAAAAGGTCAAAAATGTCAAAAAGGAGGAAATCGTGCACATAGTTGCCCAGCCATACCGACCAATGCGTGCAGTACGCCCAGCCGCGTCGAGCAATGCGCGCGCCTACTCTCCATTCCACGCACACCTGCGCCCAGTCTACGCGTGTTTGCACGCCCCTGATACAGTCTGCGTGTGCCGCTGCCCATCTGTGCCCAATCCGCGCGCGCCGCCGCACCTCATGTCAATAATGTCGTCATCATTCACTACTCCGCGTTTCCACCATTTTTTATCATTTTTTTCATCCACTTTTTCTTTCTCTCCTCGCCTATAAATACCCTCATTCTTTTCACTTCAAATCACACCTAAAAACACATCTTTTCTTCTCTTTGTTTCTCTCTATTTCTTAGTTTTTTTAGTTTTTAGTTTTTCTTAGTTTTAGAGTTCTTCTCTTTTTGAGAAGAACTAATTATGTTTTTGTAATTTATTTGCTTTATGATTCAATAAATGGAAGTGCAAATTCTGTTTGAAGGTTTTCTAGCAACATAAATAGCATCAAAGTACTATAAGGATTTTATTTTATTTTTTACAGTTATTTTTATGTTTTATTCTTAAATGTTATATTTAATTTGTCTGTGATTAAATTTAACATTGCTGGCTGTTTGTAAACATGATATAATAATAACGTTGTTATGCTTACGAAATATTAAATAGGTAAAAATCTCTAAAATGAATTAATTTTATTTTTATTCAATATTTTGTATTAAGAATGTTAGAGAGAAATATATTATTTTTCATTACAAACTTAAATCTGAAAATTAGATTTTAAGGTTTAGTTATCCAGTTTGATTTAGAGTAGTGCTCTTTTATTTGTTGGTATAATAGCCCAGTAGTTAGAGTAAAGCTCTATTTCAAAAGTTTTTATAAGAATTATTATCTGAAAATGTATTGACAACATGTTTTCAGTAGTGGTTTTAAAACTTGAAAGTTAGTACTCAGATAAATAAATTCTTAGGTTTAATTTAGACACCTTGAATAAAGTTTAAACTGTCTAATCCCACCAAAGGTAACATTTAAATGGTTCATTTTCAATATCATTGAAAAAGAAATTAATTCAACTAACCAAATTAGTTATTAACTTCACCCATAGGTGTTAATTGATTTGTTTAGTTAACAAAGAATATCTAACCCCACCAATGGTAGTATTCATATAAAAAAGAGAGAATCAATAAATATCAATTTATATCTCTAATAACCTAAATAATATGAGCATACATAATTAACTTAATTCTTATATCCAAAAATACTCCACTATTTTAAAAGATAAAATTTGCATAAATGTTTATTGAATCTCTATCTATGTTTATTTTTACGTTATTAGATTAAAAACAAAAAACCCCAAAATATCGTGACAGGATGTTTAGGATTTAATTTCGTTTTTAAAAGTTTGAATAATAAATTAAAAACCACATACATTCCTTCCTTAGATCGACCTTGGGAGTATACTTATTATTTTCTACAAAATGATTCGTGCACTTGCGAGAGTTTTATAAATATAAAATCAAATTATCGGCAGGATTGGCGATGCCGGTTCTGTCCATCAAGTTTTTGGCGCCGTTGTCGGGGATAGTATCAAGTTTTTGGCGCCGTTGTTGGGGAAGGAATAGCGTTTTTAAATTATTTATCAAAATTTTAAAAACTTTTTGTGTTGTAAATAATTGTGACTTTTTTATTTTGATTTAAAAAAAACAAAAATAAATAAAAAAATTTTGTTCGTGAATAGTAAAAAAACAATAAAATTAAATCAACTTACAGTTCATTAATAGTAAAAAAAACAACAAAAACTTTCAAATTTTAAATTTCATAAAAAAAGTTATAGCGTGAATAATAAAATAATTTTGAATTTTGAATTTGAAGGAAAAAAACTTAAATAAATTTTAATTTATTTAATTATTTAAAAAAAAACTAAAAAAAATTAATTTTATTAAATTATTTTCTTTTAAAAAAAAATTTCCAAAAAAAATCAAAAACTTCATTTTCAATTTTTTTTTCTTTTACCTTTTTCAATTTATTTTATTTTATTTTTATTTTATTTTTGGCTTAATTTTTAATTTAATTTTTTTTCTATTTTTTTATCTTAATTTTTGTTTAACTTAATGAACTTAGGTTTTTACTAAATTTTTATTTAAGTTAATTAACTTAGGTTTTTAGTAACTTAATTTAATAACTTCATTAACTTATATTTTCATTAGCTTAATTAACTTAGATTTTCATTAACTTAAATAACCTACATTTTTATTAACTTAATTAACTTAAATTTTTATTTAACTTAACTTAATTAACTTAATTTTAGTAGCATAAAAAGTAAAGATCTAAGGGAGATCCATCTAGGAGACTAGTTCTTGGAAGCCTTTGTACCACTAGTCTTTCCTGGGAGCACTATTGGTTAATATTGATTATGTTATTTTAACTTAGATATTATACTTAAAAACAAAAAAACAAAAAAAATTCTGAAACTATCTCCAAAATTTTAAAGTTTTAATTACAATCTAAGGAGTTAGTTATTTTGTTTGATCTAGGTACAATTGTGTTTTGATGCCTTTAATTATTTGATTTGTACTTAGACGTGGATTATCTAAAAATCACAAGCATGCCCCTAGTTTTAAGTACATAAAAATTTGAAAATCCATAGGACATGACTGAAAAAGTATAGGTAGACAATCTTGTCTTACTTGTAGGTTTGATTGACTCATTGATGAGGGGACATTGAGTTTACTTAAAATGAAATCCCCAAGTTACGTCTTGCTAAGACGTTAAACTAAGCGCTGGATGGGAGACCACCCATCATTTTAGGTAATTTCCTCTTATTTGTTTTATTCACTTCATTTCTATATTTATTTTAGTTTAATTACATTTGAATAGTTTTAAAAATTGTTAAAACTAAATTTTTTTTTGAGATGTTAGAAGTTCACAGCGATCTGTCTGTGTGTACTTTAATGAACATGATGGATGCACCTGCATTTCTTCATCACTACTTGCAACATTCTCAAGAAATAGGTAA
The DNA here is from genome assembly GCA_030763125.1 of Hippophae gyantsensis. Classification (NCBI taxonomy): domain Eukaryota; kingdom Viridiplantae; phylum Streptophyta; class Magnoliopsida; order Rosales; family Elaeagnaceae; genus Hippophae; species Hippophae gyantsensis. Next base: position 48,862,111 of record CM061030.1, on the reverse strand, counting down.
TATTTCCTCTTTTTTCTCTTTATCTTTAATTTATAGTTGTTACATTGAGGACAATGTAAGTTCTAGGTTGAGGTGGTGAAAAGTTATCATGCTTAATAAAAAAAGATTTAATAATTTTTTCTTTTTTATGTTCACATTTTCATTTTATTGTGTTTGATTTTATTTTCTTTGTGTGATTTAGTAACGTTTGGAATTAAAAAAAATTCTCACAAAAATTTATCATTTCTTTAAATCAAATTTAAGTAAATAGTTAAGACTTTTGTACTGTTAGATTAATTTTTGAAAGCATATCATGAAATATTTTGTAATTGTTTTTGGTAATTAGTAAGTTTTTATCATAACTAGTATTTCTTGATAAGATGTGGAAATCATATTAAACCCAAAATCGATGTTTATGAATTTGTTTTAGTAGAGACTACCTTTGTGAGCTATAATTTGAGCCTAATTTCCCTTATTCAGAGTGAAATATATATATTTTTTCTACTCTAAACACATTTCTTATTTCTTCAATTTTTTAGATGATCTCTATAGGTATTAACATTGAATGTATGAATTTTCTCATCTTAATAGAGTGTCATATATTTTTTATTATTATTTTTGCTTAGATTAAATGATTTGAGTAGAAATTGATATAATATATGCTTTTATCTCATTCATGCATTACTGCTACAAAAAAAAAAGAGATATATCTGGGGTTACCTAAACAATCAAACAGAAAAACTATAAAATTAACCACTCAACAAAATCCTAAAAAAATGTACAATCTGTACATGGGTTGACTTTCTAAAAAATGATATATATTGAAAAATATCTTCAGAAAAATATAGAGAGATAAAGAATATATAGTATAATCTACATACTATGACTCACATTAACCACTCACATATTAGTTCATTTCTATACATCAACTCTTTCGCATATAAATTAGTATGAGTGTTTGAACCCATAGGATTCAGTGTTTTGAGAGTATTGACTTGTGAGGAATAGAGTCAAAGCAAATACGAATTCATGATACTGAAATTGGGTGAAATTAAATTGATATATTTTTATATTTTAACACAAATTAAATTGATATCGGAGTTTATTATTATTATTATTTGTGTTTGTCGTGTTTAGTAATTTTGTGAAAATTTACCTTGGTCATAGAAAATTTGGGGTTTTTGTGAGTGAATGATGAGCATCATAAGTCTTAAAAGTTTCATGCCACTATTCTGCATTACTTGTGTTGTTTTATTTTTTTTTTATTCTTTTTCTTCTAGAAACTGCATTACTTGTGTTTGGTTTTGACAGATTTATGAGGTATTGTATAGTGGTTTTCAATTTCAATGCACCTTCATGTTTGTTATGCTCTTTTCACCATAAACAAGTTTGTACTACTGTGAGCTATCTTCTAATACCGTTGTTACATGCTTGACATTTTTTTACTTGAGTTTACATTCAATCCTCAATTCCGCAATATATTTTTTTAAAAAAAAGTTAGTACTACTATTTATCACTATCTTTTGTGATTTATCTCAAAATGACAACATATGACTGGCAACTTATACGTAGTGCTCGTTTGATTTTGATTTTGACCAACCATTTAGCTTGAGATTATCACAAATTGTTATTTCTCTATTTTCTTATAGAGTACTGAGCTGGAAGCTAACGGTGTGTTAGCGTGTCTAAAGAATGTAGATCATGTATTTAAACTTAATATATTTACTATGGAATCTCGGGGTTATTATAAAAATATCATTGAATTTAAATTATTATTAAAATAATCATTAAATTTTATAATTATTACAAAATATTATCAATTATTTTTTGTTATTTTAATTTACTCATCATTCATTAAATCTGAACATATCTGGATCAATATTATTATAAAATATTAATTATGTTTTCATGTTTGTGAAAGATTAATTTAAGAAAATATTTTTTATAAAATAAATTGAATTTATTTCTTTATTTAAGATTTCTACAAAGTTTATTATAGATTAATATATTGACTACATATTTTTTCTAATAGAATTAAAATCTAAAAGTTAGGTTTTATGATCTAATTTTGATATCTTAAATAAGAGTATAAATTACGTGTTCTGTCTAAAATAGTGATTTAAGTAGTTTGTTATTCTCTTAAAAATAAAACATAATTTAATTTAATCATTTGGTGATCCATGCTTAAGGGTATCAATTGGTTTTATTAACAAAGAATCTAATTCTTGTCTAAGGATATTTTTATACAAAAAAGGGAAAATCAACAATATTAATTTATATCTTTAATAATCTAATTAATTTTAAGCAAGCACATTTAACTAGTTAATAATTCTCATAAATTTTATATTGAGTGTTAATTGTTTATCTACCTAGAATTGTTTAAATCAATTCTATTCCTATCCTTTAATTTTTTGTTACTAGTTTAAACCTCTGAAAACCCAAATATCATGAAAGAACGTATATGTTTATTTTTCATGTTGGTTTTTAAGGGTTTTGTTGAATTTTTTAAAACCACTTAGTTCCTCATTAGACCGACCCTAGAAATATACTTATCGCTTTTTACAAAATGATTTGTACACTTACGAGTTTATTATAAATTTTACAAAGTTTGACTATCAAGTTTTTGGGCATCACTAAGCATTAGACATATCCTCTGTGCTTGGTTCTATTTTTATGAACAAGAATCTAATTTAATTTTATTGATTTATGTTAAATTAGATGGTTCCTAATGAAGATCCTTTAACTATCATTAAGGACTTCTATGCAACTGTATAAACATTTTCTTTACAAGGGCTCAATGAGGACCAACTCAAAATGAGATGTTTCCCATACATGCTCAAAGATAGAGAAAATCTTGGCTTAATACTCTTCCACCAAGCTCATTGACAACTTGGGAGGGAGTTTGTAATAAATTCATGGGGAAATTCTATTCCTATCAAAGACTTCTGATTTAAGAATCAAAATTGTCATGTTTTCTTAAATGGAAGGAGAGTCATTCCATGAGGATTGGGATAGGTTCAAGTTACTTCTTACTCAGTGCCCACATCATCACTTCTCATTACAGTTGTAAAACCAATTCTTCTATAATAGGATTAAACAATAGTATCAATATACAATTGATAATGCTACAGGTGGAGCTATAGGAGAGAAGGCAACTTTAGAGATTTATATGCTCTAAGAAATATTGGGTGCTAATTCCCAACGTAAATATTCTGGAGGAAGAAAAGTCAGAGTTAATGAGATAGGCTCTAGGAATGAAATGTCTATATAACTTGCATAATTGACCAAGCAAGTCACACTTCTTCCCACCAAGAACACTCAAAATAAAGAGGTATATAAAGTCTGTAGTAATTATAGACATGGTGATAACACTTGTCCTTTTCAAAGTGAACCATTTACAGGTCCAAGTCATGAACAAGTGAATGCAATAAAGAGTTATCAACCTAGAATGACCCCTATTCAAACACTTAATATCCAGGGAAGAGAAATCTTCCCAATTTCTCTCAAAGGGCAAACAACCCTACCTATTTCCAAAACAAAAACCACATACAGGTCGAGTAATTCAATCAAAACATGTCATATAAACCACCTAATAAACCAATCTTAGAGGATAACTTGATTGCTTTTATTCAAGTGAATAAATACAACCATATGCAAAATAATCAATGGTTGGATTTGTTAGAGGCATCTATGAAGAGAGTAGAAGTGCAAGTAGGGAAATTAGTTGAGAACGTTCAAAAATAATGCACAAAATTATTGCATATAAATTTTGTATGATTTATAAAATAGCTCGCAAGTGCACAAATCACTCATAGAAAATGATAAGGATACTCCCAAGGTCGATCTAAAAAGAAATAATGTGATTTTTAAATTATTCAACAAATTCTTTAAAAATGAAGTTAAATAACCTAAACATCTATCACGATTGTTTTGAGTTGAGCTCCAAAACTAATAACATAAAAATGAAGATAGATTCAATAAATATTTAAGCAATTAAACATTTATCATGTAATGGAAGATTTATGAGATATATTAATTAGTTAATTATACTCGTTCAATATTAAGTAGGATATTAAAGATATGAAGTAAGATTATTAATTATCTCTTGTATTTAAAAATAAAAGATTGATTAAGTTTGCCATTTATTATTAACTAAAATCACTTATCGCCTTCAGCCAGGTCTAGTAGTTAATTTTAATTAAATTATGTTTCTTTTCTAAGAGAAAATGAACCATTTAATTAACGCCTTTAATCAAGTGTAACAACTTAAACTCATATAAAGTTGTCAAAGTTAAGTTTATAATTTAAGTATATGGAGCTAACTTTCAGATTTTAAAACTATTATGAAGGATATGTCGTTAATGTATCTTCAATAATAATTCTTACAAAAATCTTTGAAATAGAGCTCACTCTAACTATACGGTTAATATAGACCAAAAGATTTGAATGTGAACCTCTAAACCAAATTCAGATAATTTAAATCTTAAATCTAACTTTCTTGTTTATTATGAAAAACAATTCATCGATATATTTTCATTTACAAACTTTGTTTTAAATCTTGATGAGGTAATAAAACTTAATTCATTTTTATAAAAATATTTAATCTACTTTAATATTGCACAAGAATAACATTATTAATATCCCATACTATTTATAGCCAGATATGCATATTTTAATAAATGATCAATAAATTAAACATATAGCATGTAAACAACACTTAAAAATATTCTAAAAATAATACATTTTAGATATACCTCAACAGAATCCTTAGGATTGCTTCTGAAAAACCTCCAGACATAATTGATGCATTGTTTATTGAATTGAAACTAAAATCTATTCCAATAACTAAATTTTTTTCAACTCTCAAATGAGAGAAGAACTTTAAACTACTAAAAGAAATAAAAACACTAAAGAAAGATAAGAAATTAACTACTCAGAGAGCTGTGGGATTATAAGATATATTTTTATAATAAAAATATAGTTCTATTTTTAACTTTGCGTCGTGGCATGCATTTTACTCATGCCACGACATATACATCTATACACAGTTTTAAGCACGATCCACTATATCACCTTGACACACAAAGTTTTCACGCCATGGCCCGAATTGATTTTAGACACATTCCTTTGGCCTCGCGACGCGGCTTCCAATGAAACCATATTTTCCATGTAATTTATTTTTCCAATTTTTAAATATATGTAATTATTTACAAATATTTTCTTTTAATCTTCCAAGTTGTAATAGAGTGTTTCAAGTATAATTCTTCAAGTTAATTTATTTTGCCCATGATTTCAAAAGATCGATTTGCATAAAATTATAGTAAAATAAGCAAATACAAAATTATATAATCCTTAAATTTGCATAAAATCATGATATCTTAAGTATTTTTGAGCACTTATCACAGCCTCTAACTAGCTTCTTGCTAGTCTCTTAGCAAGAATGGCAAAAAACTAAAAAAAAAACTATAAATTAAACTATCCAAAATCATGTTTATAGATTGACATGATTACATTTAGCATATACAATAAGTATTTAAACCCTTAGGTTGCTTTAGTGGATGAGTTTATGTCTCATGAGGGTTTTCAAGTATGGTACCCACAATTATCAAAAGTAAAACAAAAAATAATAAAGAAATAAATAATTTTTTTTAAAAAAGTAAAAAGGTAAAAGAATAAAAAACAAATATTCTCATTCTTTTAAAATTTCTTTTATGTCTACAATAAAAATCTATAGCACAAGTCATTTCAAAATTCTAAACATTCATGATTTATTATAATAATTAGTTTGAAAAATCACTTTCATATTCAAATAAAAAATGTATCAAAATAAAATTTACCCAATATCAATGTAAGGAATTCTAATTCATTTCAAATCTAAGCTCACAGCATACTCTCAATAACATTGACCCTATTGGATCAAGAACTCATTCAAAAGTATATGCAAAAGAGCTTACATATAGAAATGAACTAATAGTTCACATATGTATAAAGAATAAGAAGATCAAAGTAATGCATCGTATTTATCTCATGAAAGAAATCAAATCAAAAGATTTATAAAGAAATCACATATTACTTTTATACATCAATCAAATTCATGAATAAAAATATCGAGTAATGCCATTTTAGGAGATGAAGAAAAAGCAAATGACTTCTTTGAGATTTATTTCCTATATTTTTTTCTTTTGTATTTAACTAATTCTCACAACATCAAAAGATAATGAGTCATAATATGTAGTTTATACTATTCATTTTTATCTCTTTTTTTATTTTTCTTTTTTTTTAGAGATATTCCTTTCTTTAAATAAAGAACCTATTTACATACTGTACATATATTGCATGATAGTTGAGTAACTAATTTGTGGCCTTTTATTTTATTGTTTTAGGTAATCTCATAAATGTCTCTTTTTTTAGAAATCATGCATGAGTAAATAAAAATGCATATACGTTTAATTTCTACTTAACTTATTTAATTTAATTAATAAAAATAAATATATTGTACTTTTTAGATGTAAAAATCCTAACTTTCAACGCAAAGACCTATAGAGATCATCTAACAATTAGAATTGATAAGAAGAGTGTTTAAAGAGTAGAAAAAATATTATCACTTAGAATGGAAAGATAATGGCTCATAATATATTCTCACAAGTGTAGTCTCCACTATTTGATTCCTATACACCAATTTTGGATTCATCGCAATTTCAACATTTTATCATGAAATACTAATTATGAAAAAAACTAACTAATTATCACATTACTCTATAAAATATTTTTGAAAGTAATCTAACAATGTAAAGACTTTATCATTTTCTTAAAATTAAATTTAGAAAATATGATAAATTTTGTAAGAAAAAATTTAAAAATAAACCAAAAGTTTCTAATTCAATAAAAATAAAAGCACACAAAAATGTAAATAAAAATAAATCTAAAAATGTAAACATATGAACATAAAATTTCAATATTAGCACATAATTTTATAAATTTGTAACTTTTTCTACCCCCAACCTAGAATTTACATTACTCTCAATGTAACAATTATAAATAAAAGATAAAAAGTGAAGAGAGGAAGGTTACCCATGTGTCTAAACTTGTTCAAGAGTTAGTATGAAATCACAGATGCATCCATCAATCCAAACATATTAAAATTACACAGATGTGTACTTCTTACAAATTCACAAACAACTATAAAATTAACATTTTTAAATAATGTTCACAAAATAAAATAAAATCAAAGAAAATATTATTACCTACAAATGATGGGTTGCCTCTCATCCAATGTCTACTTTATTATTTTAGCAAGATGCATCATCATGGTATTAAATCAATTTCTTCTATGTTGTGTTCTTTTTCTAAATAAGGCTTCACATGATGATCATTTACTCTGAACATATTTTTAGTCTTAGGATCCTTCAATTCTACTACTCTATGTAGAAATACTTAGGTAATTGTAAACGGTCCATTTCCTCCTTGATTTTTACTTTCCCAGAAATAATCTTAGTCGAGTGTAAAATAAAAGAACTTTATTTTTAGGAAGGATATTCTTATAAACTAGCCTCTTATCATAATAGGGCTTTGTATGCTTTTTGTACAACTTTGCATTTTCGTAGGCTTCATCCCTAATCTCTTCAAGTTCACTGAGTTGGAGAAACCATTTCTCTTTTGCTTTTTCTAAATTCAAGTTTGGCTCTTTAATTTCCCAATAAGTGTTGTGTTTGAGTTCTACAGATAAGTGGCACACTTTTCCAAAGATTAACTAGTAAGGGCTCATTCCAATGGGTATTTTGTATGTTGTGCGTTAAGCCCATAAGGCATCATTTAACTTGATTGCCCAGTCCTTCCTTGAATGGTGTATAGTGCATTCCAAAACCCTTTTTATTTTCTTATTACTCACTTCCACTTGATCGAAAGTTTGAGGATGATATGGAGTAGCTACTATGTGAGTGATGTTATACTTCTTCAGTGATCCATCAAAAAGTTTGCTGCAAAAATGGATCTCGCCATTACTTGTTATTGCTCTTGGTGTTTCGAACCTACTAAAAATTGAATCTTTTAAGAATTTAATAACAATGTAAGTATTATTAGTTTTAGTGGGTATAACTTTTACCCACTTGGACATATAATTCACAGCAACTAGAATATATTCATAAATAGAAGATAAGGGAAAAAGACTTATAAAGTCAATCCCCTATACATCAAAAAGTTCCACAATTCAATTACATGTCAAAGACATTTCATCTCATTTTTCTATATTACCTATCCTTTGATATTTATAGCAATGACTACAAAACATAATAGCATTTTTAAAGAGAGTTGGCCAGTAAAATCCAAATTTTAATATCTTAAAGACAGCTTTATTACCTCCAAAATGGCCTCCACAATCATGACAAAATGCCAAGATTCTTTTATATTCTTCTTTAAGCACACAACTCTATATGATTTGATCTTGGCCAATCTTAAATAGATAAGGGTTATCACAAAAGTATTGCCTACAAGAGCTTAAAAAAATTTATTTTCATGATAAGATATATTAGGTTTCAAAGTACCACTAGCATGATAATTAAGTATTAACATGCCTTAGATTTGGATATATAAAATATAAATGCTCATTAGGAAAATTTCAACAATTTCTTATTTACTCTCACCTTTAAGAAAATTGAATTCAAAAATTAACCTAGATAAATAATCAACTGCTAAGTTTTCACAACGTTTTTTATCTTTGATTTCTAGGTCAACATTGTTGAATTCATCAATAGCTAAAATATAAGGAAAATATCTCCTAAGAATGTTATTGTTGAATTTCCATCGTGGACATCAATATAACTTTAATAATAATTCTTATAATTTTTTTTTAAAATAGAGTCCACTCTAGCTATGCAGTTGATATGGACCAAAAGATGTAAAAGTGCAAGTCTAAATTAGATGTAGATAATTTAAATCCTAAATCTAACTCTTTGGAAAAAATAATTTGTCAATATATTTTTATTTAGAAACTTTGGTTTAAATCTTGAAGAAGAAATAAAACTTAATTTATTTTATAAAAATGTTTAATCTACTTTAATATTTTACAAGCATAACAATATTACTGATATCACATACTATTTATAGCCACACATGCATGGTTTAATAAATTATCTATAAATTAAACACATATATGTAAAACAACACTTATAAATATTCTAAAAAGAATACATTTTAAGTATACCTTAACAAAATCCTTAGGATTGCTTCTAGAAAACCTCCTAACATAATTGTTGCATTATTTATTGAATTGAAAGTAAAAGTTATTACATTAACTAAATTTATTTAACTCTCAAGCAAGAGAAGAACTTTAAACTACTAAAAGAAATAAAAAAAACTAAAGAAAGCTAATAAATTAGCTATTAAGAGAGCTGTGAAATTTTAGGATATATTTTTAAAATAGAAGTAGGATTCTACTTATAGGGTGAGAAAAGGAGGAAAAACTGAAATTTTTAACTTGGCACTGCAACATACATTTTATTCACGCCACGGGATACATAGTTGTACATGGTTTTAAGTACAATCCACTATATTCGTACCGTAGCACAAAAGGTTTTCACATCATAGCTTGCATTTATTTTAAACACATTTCTTTGGCCTCACGCCACAACTTACAATGTTTTTACGTTGTCGCACACTTCATAGTACATCACTTTGAAACTCTATTTCTCATGTAATTTCTTCTTCCAATTTTTAAACATATGTAATGTTTTACAAATGTTTTTCGTTTAATCTTCCAAATTGTAATGGAGTGTATCAAGTATAATTTTTCATGTTGATTTATTTTAATACATGAAATACTTGAAAAATAATAAAATATACCCGTGATTCCAAAAAGATAGATTTTCATAAAATGATAGTAAAACAAGCAAATACAAATATATAATCCTTAAACATACATAAAATCACAATATATTAAGAGTTTTTGAGCACTTATCAAAAAACAAGTGAAAGAGAGAAGTTGTTAGGTCAATATGAACAAGTGAAGGCTATTACAACCCTACTCACTGGTAAGTTGCTAAATACTAATTTCCTAATTTTTTTATGATTTACCTTATGATGCAAGAAACATAAGTGAAATTCAAGTAGCCTCTAAGGATCTTGAGAGCTTTAATTTCAACATCACCATAGGTGATAAGAAGGAAGTAAAGGTCATGTTAGATCTTGGTGTAAGTATCAACTTAACTTATTATACTTGCAATTATGATTAGGGGTGCTAAAACCCACAACCATGTCTCTTAAATTAGTTGATAAATCTATTATATATTCAAAGGTTATGGTGGAGGACATGCTAGTGTAGATAGATAAGATAATCATACCTGTAGATTTTATTATTTTAGATGTGTAGGAGATCCCAAAACTAGACAAGGAGCACCATGTACTTCTTGGTAGGCCATTAATGGACTCAACCAAGATAATTGTTGATGTTCATAATGAGAGTCTAATAATGAAAGTCTGGGTAGAGATCATACAGTTTCAAGCAAATTCAAAAAAGGACTCAATGGTTAGGGGGATGTTGAGTGTCTCAAAGTTCATGAACCACATCCTCAAGCAACATCTCGCTAAGACATTAAACTAAGCCCTTATTGGAAGGCAACCCATTAACTTTTGTATTCTTTTGCTTTTATTTTTGCACATTTTTATTTGTTAGTTATAGTTTATTTTTATTTTATTTTATTCCATGTTATTTTTCTTCCATTTTTTTCATGTTATTTTATTATTTAAAATTATTTTTGTTTTGATTTATTAAAAAAAATGAACTAAGTCATAACATGCTTTCCTTGTGCCACGACATGGGGCTCTCGGGTCAATTTAGGTTGGAAGAAATTTAATATGGTGCTATGGCATGAATTTATTATGCATCATGGTACACTAGACTTGGATCATATGGCTAGTAAATTTGTAATGCATGTTGTAGCATGAAAAAAATGTATGTCATGACCTACAATCAACTTTAGCACTAATACACCCCATGTCGTGAATTTTTTTAAGTACACTCTAAAAATTTTCTATTCTTCTCTGGCCCTAACCCTTTTCTCTTGCCCAAAACACAATTTTCTCATAAAATTTAATCATCCTCTCCAAAACTCTTCAAATTTCTTATCATATTTTCATTTGTAATCATTATTTGAGCCATTATTGTAAAGATTTCTTTCATCCTTCATCAAGATTGCAGGGTTGGGTATCCATATCCAACTTCACCTTCTTCAAAAGGTGGTTTGCAAAATCATTAGATATAATAAGTACCTTGCATTAGAATTGATAAATTATGTGGCTTGAATCTTTAGTATTCTATTATTTATTACTTGTGTCTACTATTTAGGAAGAATATCATCCCCCATTATTACTAAAAAACTAAGGAAACTTCACTTTCCCCTTACAATTTTCCAAACCTAAAAAATAGATGGAATTCTTAGATTACTCCATTATCTTGGAAATAATGAGCCAAGGTAGTGTTTATAGTGAATCTCCCCTCTCAAGATAATTACTAGTTTTTATTTGCTGATGTTTGTAGTGATTTTTTTTGGGTCTAAATGAACAAATCCTAATTTGGATAGTAAGGGTGGAGAATAATTTATTTGACATAGTTTCTAGAAATTAATTTATGGATATTTATTTTTCATAATTAGAACTTTCAAGAAAATGGCACCAAAAATGAAGAATAGTGAGAAAGGTAAGGAGCAAGTGGTTTCACAAGAATTTAATAGAGCCAATTTTTTTAGTTTATAGGCAAAAATAAGATTTGATGAAGCTGTCGAGACTAACAAAAAAATTATTGAGGAGAGAGGACTTAAATTTGGGGAATATCCATTCCTAGGTGTGATAGATAAGATAGCAACCCTTGGATGGAGTTAGTTTATTAAGAGCCCAGAAGCCACAGTTATGTCCATAATATAAGAGAGTTTTGTGCTAATGTAACTGATTCTATGGATGTTAAACCTATGATAAGGGGTGTGCTTGTAAATTTTGGCGTATCTAATATAAATTCTTTTTATGGTCTGAGAGATGTAGGCCAAAGGAGAATATGAGGCTTATCTTGGAAATTTGGATTATGATGACATAATAGAGGCCTTAACAATAGAGGGGGAAGAGTGGGACGTAGTAAATGAGAGGCACAAATCATTTGATGCCAAAGATTTAAAAACTATCTCCCGAATTTGGAAATACTTTATCTACTCTAGATTAATGCCCATTACTCACTCTAGCACAGTGGACAAAGAAAGAGCTCTATTACTATATTCCATATAATCCACAAAATAATGGATGTCGAGACAATAATAAACTATTGATTCAGATTATTAGCAAATAATCATCGAATAAGTTACTTTTCCCCCAGCTCATCATAGCCTTATGTGCTAAAGTTGGGGTGAAGTTCCCTAAATATGAGGTTTTGCTACAACCTAATGACTTATTGATCCTAAACTACATGAAAAGCCTTACAAATGGGAAAAAAGCCACCCAAGCAAGTAAAATAGCCACATCTTCTACAAAGATCAAGTTCATATGCTACAAGAAGAGATAAAATATATGACATAATACTAAGCCCAGCAACGAGAATGGTTTAGTGGGCATATGTGTTTTTATCTTAAGTACATGCAATCAATCCATGAGATGCAAAGTTTACAACTCTCCCAATATAGAGTGGAGTGTAGACATCTCGGAGAGTACCTAAGCCTCCAAAGTATGAATTTGTCTTTAGATTGCCTAAACCTGAGAATGAAGAGGAATTAGATGATATGGAGGACCGAAGCTCGAATTTTTCTCGACTAATTTATTTATGTATTTTTATTTATATTTTTATTGTCTTTTCTTTTGTTTTAATTTGATGTAATTATTTTACTTTTATTTCTATTATTTTGGACAATGTTTATTTTATTTATAACTTTTAATTTCACAATTGTTTGGTAATGTGTGATACATATGAGGTACATAGTAATTCTCTTTGTGTGATAGAACTTGAGTTAGATGATAGATGCAACAATAGTAATAATCACATCATCATGCTTAATCACATTGAGCTATTACAAGAGGATAACTTTTCTTTCTTTTTCTTCTTTTTTCTTGATTTACATTTAAGTAGTGGGGATAATATAGATTCTAGATTGGGAGTGAGGGATAAATTCCTTATAAATTATGAATTATACATTTTTAAATATTTGTTTTCTATTTTTTGGTTGATTTGGTACAAATAGACCCAATAGAAAACTTTGTGATATGAAATTATCAAGCTTTTTTAGTAATAATAAGGTGATTAATTGAGTCTTTATGTATTGTTTGTTTAATTTCTTAAACATGTTAAAAGATTGTTGTAAAAGTTATCTCTATTCGTAGTTTATGTTTCATGCTTGGATTGTTGAATTTGAGATGAACCCAAATTTGGTGTCTAAAAATCAAATGGTGGAGACTACCTTGTGAGATAATTGAGCCTATAATATTTTATTCTAAGAGATAGTATTTCTTCTACTCTTTTAAACACTTTTCATATGATTCTAAATTGTTAGATGATCTCTATAGGTTTTGCATTGAAAGTTAGGATTTTAAACAATAAAATGGAGTATCATTTACTTATTTTTATTGTTTTGATTAAATGATTTGAGTAGGAATTAAAAGTGTGTATCTATCTTCATTCCATGCTTGACTTCTAGTGCAAAATGATACATTTGGGGTTCCCTTAGAGAAAAGAAAAATCTATCACATCCACTCACCATAAATACTATATATATATATATATATACATGGATTTGTTCTTAAAAAACTAAAAAAAATAATAGTATAAATAAATACTATATATATGGATTTGTTCTTAAAAAATTAAATAATACTATAAATAAATACTATGCCCCTAAAATCTAGAAAGTAGTGATATGGCTATTGAAAGATAGTAGAAAATAACCCCTTGAAGTCAAATGCATTTTCATTCATCTATAAGAACATACTTGATATTGCTTGCTTAATGAATTTTATTGGAGTATGATATGAGCCAATATAATGTCTTTATAATCCTAGCATTTGATTATGTTTATGGATCTATTTTGTGTATATTTAAGCCTTTCTTGTTTATAAACATATGTGAATATATTTGCTTTTTTCTTTACATAACATATGTTTGCATATATTTTTTGAGTGCTTGAACCAAAAGGAATTATGTGATATTAAGAGTGCATCTTTTAAGGAATAGAGTTGAAGCAAATTTAGATTCTTAACACTAGGTTTGGGGGAATTAATGTTGATATGTTTTGAGTAATGAGGCATGGATTTATGACATGAAACTAATTTGCACAATTAACCATGATGCTTTGAGATGTTGAATGAACTTGTGCTTGAGCCTTATTTACAAACCGAAAAAAACTGAGGCAGGAGAAATTTTGTTGATTTAAGTTTGTAGTTTTGTTTTTAGTATTGTTATTTGTCTTTTTAGTTTTTTTTTTTTGCTTGAGGACTAGTAAAATGTTGATTTAATTTCATGTTTTATTTTAGGATTATATTATTTTGGAGGTTATTTTTGTGTTTAGTAGGTTAATGTGCTTTTGGAAGAATCTTGAATAAACATGAGAAAACAAGTGAAAATGGGGCAATAAATGGCAATTAGACAACTCAAAATGAATAGAATATCAAAAACTAGGAAATTAGTGTGCATAGTAGCCCATACTTTTACATGCCATGGTGAGGTGATCTTGAATGACATTTGGTGATTTGAGAATTTCAATATGTGTCGTGGTGCAGAAATAAGAATGTCGCTTATGTAAACCAAGGCACTGGACATGCTAATCACACAAGTGGGAATGGAGCTAAATTTGCACAAGATTATTTGTCACTTCCTAATGGCCAAATTAAGAGACTTAGAGCCAAATATTTCAAGGAAACACTAAATGAGCTAATCCAAGAGAATTGGGCTGATTTTAAAATGACCAAGATGGACTTAAATAATAATCAAGGCCTAGTCCATGTCATTAAAACAATTGAAGAAGCTAATTAGCATGCAAATTCATAGCAAGCATAGTTTGACCATTAAAGGGTATAAATTCGAATAGTTTTAAGGATATAAAATAGGAGAATAACTTGGCCTTAGCTGGGCATGTTAAAATACATCGAATCTAGTCATTTATCTATTTATTAGCTATCGTTAGAAGTCCAAATTAGCTTTCTTTAGAAGTCCAAATTTGTTGTCTATAGAAATCCAAAACAACCTTTTATTAGCTATCTTTAAAAGTCAATAAATAGCTATTTATTAGCCATCTTTAGAAGACCAAGGGTCCAAAAAAGATAAAGAACTTTTTTAGCCTAATTTTTGTGCTGTAATTATAACTTTGCATATTCTTGGAGGGTTGTTCCAAGTATAAAGAGGAGTACTAAGAAATTTTAAAGGACATATTGGATTATTCAGAAAATTATCTTCTTGTGAGTTCTTATGCTCCTCTTAGTTCTTAAAAAGAACTCTTGATTATCAAGTTAATCTTGTCGCATTCAAACAACCAAAATTAAAACCTTGAATTCTTGAGAGAATCCTTAGGTTTTCTTGGTGTGGCATTTCAATCCTCCGTAGTCTTGATTTTCATCTTGTTAGGTTACAGTTTATGACTCAACAATTCTTGTATTCACGATCTTGAGGTTTTGATCCATCATTGTTATCAGGTTTCATCATAATTATTGTTGGGTTTCGTATCATTTTGGTATGAGAGCTTTGGTTCTAAGATAAATTTTGCTATCTTTTATATTCATTGTATTTCCTAATTTCCTATTCCTTGCTATAAACAAAAAACTCTTTGATTTCAGTTAGAAATTTCTTAGTACACGAAGAGAAAAATATTTCAGTACACAATTCTAGTAATTAGAAAAAAAATTCTTCTTGTCAATCTTGTTTCTTATCTTATTCAAGTTCTTGATATTTTCGATGAGTATTAGTTGTTTCTCATTTTTGAATAGCTATTGGATTATTTTGAATTAGTTTCTTGAAGTTTAATTAAGAAGTAAAGAAGACACAAAAGAGTGGAAAAAGGCAAGAGTGTGTGAGACCATAAGAGAGTAAAATCCATTTAGAGTGAAAAACACTAGTGCAAGTGTATCAATTCTTGAGTAAAATACGTGAGGGAGTGATTGTGAGGATTCTAACCTTGTTTTGCATATTCTAAGAATTCCCAATAATCAAGAAAAAGACACAATCAATGAATATCAACAACCCATAGTTCCAAACCTCCAAATGCAAGTGTTGTTAGAAAAGAAGAAGGGACTCCTAGGGGACAACAACAAGACATCCCCAATAGGTAGCAAGGTGGGTGTGTTCCATGGCATAATTTTGAGGAAGAGGTGGAGACAGAGAAATTTGATTAGCCATATTTGAACTGGGGTAGATTTGAGCATGGATATGGGAATATAGAAGCTAGGATGAGTAGGCCTATGAGGAATAATGATTTAGGAAACATAAAGATTAAAATCCATCTTTTCAAGGTAAAAATGACCCTGAATTTTATTTAGAGTGGGAAACTAAAATGGAGATAGTGTTTGAATGTCACAATTATTCCAAGTTAAAAAAGGTTAAGTTGGCTGCAAATTAATTTATAGATTATGCTATTTTTTTGCTAGGATCAACTATAGATTAATAAGAGGAGGATTAGAGCCCGTGGACACTTAGGAGGAGACGAAAATGTATATAAGGAAGCGTTTTCTACCCAATCAATATTATAGAGGATTGTATCAAAATTTGTAGGGGTTAACTCAAGGTTTTGAGAGTCTGGATAAGTATTACAAGGAGATGGAGGTAACTATGATCCGGGCTAATGTAGAAGAGGACCGTGAAGCCACTATGGCTAGTTTTTAAACAATTTAAATTGTGAGATTGTAGATATAGTTAAGATGCAGTACTTTGTTGAGTTGACATATATGGTACATCAAGCCATAAAGGTGGAGTAAAAATTCAAACAAAAGGGATTGACTATGATAGGAAAACCTATGGCTACCACCAGTCTATGGAAGATAGTTCCAAAAAAGGATGAGTAGCTACAAAATAAGCCAAAACTTAAACTATCAAAGAATGAAAACTCAAAGATCGTTCACTACTTTAGGTAACACCAAAATATCGAGTTCTAAAACATTTGAAACTAAGTGTTTTAAATGTTAGGGGTGGGGACACATATCCAACCAATGTGTGAATAAAATGATGATGGTGATAAATGCTCAAGGAGATCTTGAGTTAGAGAAAGAGGAGAGGTAGATGATGATGACGTGCCATCTTTGGAGGATTCCAATGATGAACAAAATGTTGTGGTTGGAGATTTATTGGTAGCAAGGTGAGTTCTCAATGTGCAAGTTAAGGAGGAAGAAAGTAACCAAAGGGAGAACTTGTTTCATACCTGGTGCTTTGTAAATAACAAATTTTGTAGTGTCATTATTGATGGAGGAAGTTGCACAAATGTAACCATCACTGATATGGGGGGGAAATTGGCATTAACTACCTTGAAATATCCCCAACCTTATCGGCAAGTGTTGGTGGCATTATCCATCGGCAAAGTCAAGGTGACAAGGCAAGTGTTAGTGGCATTATCCATTGTAAAATATAAGGATAAGGTGCTTTGTGATGTGGTTCCTATGCACACATGTCATTTATTATTGGGGAGACCATGGTAGTACGATCAAAGGGTAATGCATGATGGATTCACAAATAAGTATTCTTTCACTCTTAAAGGGAAACCTATTACTCTTGTGCCATTAACTCCAAAATAGTTCATGGGGGACCAATTAAAGTTACAAAGATCAAATGAAAAAAAGGAAAAAGAGAGGAAGATCAAAGTTGAAAAAAAAAGAGTTTAAAAAAAAGGAGATAAAAACATTGATCATAGTGAAAAATAAAGAGAGAGGATTTCGATCATGGTGAGAATAAGAGAGGAAAAATTCAATTATATTGCTAAAAATTTGAGATCAAGAGAGAATTATTTTCACATTAGCCCGTTTATTGTACTCAATAAGGGAGCTCTTTTAGGTAGTAATGATATCATCGGTGCCTTACCGAGCGATATTGTTTCTATTTTGTAGGAGTTTGAAGATGTCCTTCCTGAAGAGGTACCTTATGGTTTACCTCCAATCTGAAGGATTGAACATCAAATTGAATTCATACCTGGTGCATCAATTCCAAACGACCTACTTATAGGAGTAATCCTGAGAAGACCAAGGAACTTTATAGGCAAGTAAGTGAATTATTGGAGAAGGCTTATATGGACGAATGTACGGGTCCTTATGTGATTCTAGTGCTATTAGTTCCTAAGAAGGATGGAACATAGAGAATGTGTGTTGACTACCGAGCCATCAACGACATAACAGTAAAGTATCATCATCCCATTCCTAGATTAGATTATATGCTAGATGAATTGCACAGTTCTTGTGTCTTTACAAAAACTGATCTTAAGAGTGGATATCATCATATTAGGATGAAGGAAGGTGATGAATGGAAAACAACTTTTAAGACTAAATATGGTTTGTATGAGTGGTTAGTGATGCCTTTCGGTTTAACTAATGCTTCAAGCACATTTATGCATTTAATGAACCATATTTTGCGTGCATTTATTGGTAGATTTGTAGTTGTATATTTTGATGATATCCTAATTTATAGCAAAAACTTGGAAAAATATGTAATGCATTTGAAATATGATTTGGAAATTCTAAGGAAAGAAAGGTTGTTTGGTAACCTCAAGAAGCTCACCTTTTGCACAGATAAGCTTGTGTTTATTGGTTTTGTTGTTAGTAAGAGAGGAATTGAGGTGGATGAGGAAAAGGTGAAGGTAATCCAAGAGTAGTCATCGCCTACAACAATCAACCAAGTGAGGAGTTTTTACGGCTTAGCTAGTTTCTATAGACAGTTTGTGTGTGATTTTAGTAGCTTAAGCACCCCTCTTACTAAAGTCATCAACAACAATGTACCATTTAAGTGGGGGAAAGAACAAGAAAAGGCATTTAATTTGATCAAAGAAAAGTTAACTAATGCACCTTTTCTTTTCTTTTCTTGCCTAACTTTGTTAAGACTTTTGAAATAGAGTGTGATGCTTCAAGAATACGTATTGGAGCTATTTTGATGCAAGAAGGCCATCCAGTTGCTTATTTCAGTGAAAGGTTGAGTAGGGAAGCCCTAAATTACCCCACTTATGATAAGGAGTTGTATGCCTTGGTAAGGGTTTTGGAAAATTGGCAACACTATCTATGGTCAAAGAAACTTGTGATTCACACAGATCATGAATCTTTGAAGCATTTGAAAGGATAGAAAATATTGAACAAACACCATGCCAAGTGGGAGGAATTCATTGAAACATTTACTTATGTGATCATATACAAGCAAGGTAAGGAAAATGTGGTGGCTAATGCATTGTCCCGAAGGTATGCTTTACTCTCCATTTTAGATGTAAAACTACTTGGATTTTAATATATTAAAGATTTGTATGCACAAGATACTGATTTTGGTGATGTATTCAATGTATGTGAACTTTTCGTAGGTTTTATAGGTATGATGGATTTTTGTTTCGAGAAAATAAGATATGTGTGCCTATGTGTTCTTTGCGTGAATTACTAGTGAGAGAAGCTCATGGTGGTGGTTTGATGGGTCATTTTGGTGTAGCTAAAACTTTAGGAATTTTACATGATCATATTTTTGTCCTCATATGAAACGTGATGTTGAAAGGATTTGTGAGAAGTGTATCACATGTAAACAGGCTAAATCTAAGTTGCAACCCCATGGTTTGTACCCCCCTTTGCCAATACCAAGTGAACCTTGGACTAATATTTCTTTGGACTTTGTTTTAGGTTTACCTATAACAAAGAGGGGGAGAGATTCAGTTTATGTGGTGGTAGATAGATTTTCCAAGATGGCATATTTCATTGCATGTCATAAAACTAATGATGCATCACATATAACTTATTTTTTTATTCAAAGGGATTATTAGGTTACATGGAAGACTTTGTGGGGAAAGTTGGGAACCAAGTTGTTGTTTTCTACTACATTTCAACCACAGATTGATGGTCAAACTGAAGTAGTAAATAGAACTTTGTCTTCTTTGTTGCATGCTATCATTAAAAAAAACTTGAAAACATGCAAAGAATGTTTGCCACATGTTGAATTTTCTTACAATAGAAGTATACATTCTACATCTAAGTTTTTACCATTTGAAATTGTTTATGGCTTTAACCCATTGTCACCTTTGGATTTGACTTCTTTACCTTTGAGTGAACGTGTGAACTTAGATGGCAAGAAGAAAGAAGAATTTGTAAAGATGATTCATGAAAAGGCATGGCTGAACATTGAAAGAAGGACTAAACAATATGTCCAACATACCAATAAGGGACATAAGAAGTTAGTGTTTGAACCAGGAGATTGGGTTTGGTTGCACTTAAGGAAGGACCATTTTTCGGAGAAATGGCATTAAAAACTCCTACCACGGGGTCACGAACCATTTCAAGTTGTAGAATACATCAATGATAATGCCTACATACTTGACTTACCAAGTGAGTTTGGTGTAAGTGTAAGTTTTAATGTTGTTGATTTGTATCCTTTTGATGTAGGTGATGATTTAAGGACAAATCCTTCTCAAGAGGGGGAGAACGATGCAAACCAAGGGGCTGGACAGGCTAATCATTTAAGTGGGAATGGATCTGAATTTGCACAACACCATTTGTCACTTCCTAGTGGCCCAATTACAAGACTTAGAGCCAAATGTTTCAAGGAAGCACTAAATGGGTTAATCCAATAGAATTGGGTTGATTCTAAAATGACCAAGACGAAATCAAATAATAATCAAGGCCTATTCCAATGCATCAAAACAATTGAAGAGGCTAATTAGCATGCAAATTCGTAACTACCAGTAAAGGGTGTGAATTTGAAGAGTTTCAAGGATATTAATAGAAGAATAACTTGGTCTTAACTAGGCATGTTAAAATACATTGAATCTAGTCATTTAGCTATTTATTAGCTATATTTAGAAGTCCCAATTGGCTGTCTATAGAATTCCAAAATAGCCATTTATTAGCTATCTTTAAAAGCAATAAATAGTTATTTATTAGCCATCTTTAGAAGACCAAAGGTCCAAAAAAGATAAAGAACTTATTTAGTCTAATTTTTAGTTGTAATTATAACTTTGCCTATTCTTGTAGGGTTATTCCAAGTATAAATAGGAGTACTATGAATTTTAAAGGACATATTGGATTATTCAGAAAATTATCTTCTTGTGAGGTCTTGTGTTCCTTTTAGTTCTTAAAAATAACTCTTGAACTTATCAAGTTAATCTTGTGGCATTCAAACAACCAAACTTATCACTTGAATTATTGAGAGAATCCTTAGGTTTTCTTGGTGTGGCATTTCAATCCCCCGTATTCTTGATTTTTATCTTGTTAGGTGATAGGTTAAGACTCAACAAATCTTTTCTTCAAGATCTTGGGGTTTCGATCCATCATTGTTATCGAATTTCATCACAATTGTAGGTGGGGTTTGTATCAGCCGGAATAGGGTAAGCTCATGTTAAAATTGAGGATTTGAATTTTGTATCACATACAAAATATGTTTTACCAAAAACATAACCTATAAACCCCTCTTAAATCATATTCAGCCATAACCATCTACCTATAGCCGTATATTCCATTCCATAACACAGAATTTAGAAAGAAAGCTCTTAATTGTGAAGTATTTTCGAGGATTTGAAGAAGGTGAATAACCAATTCAAGGATATGGAGATCACAAATCAAAAGGGTTATTTTTATTATTAGATCTTATTTCTTTCTATAATCTAAATATATCTTTTTTAATTGAATTAATTTTGGCTAATTAAATTATGTTAGGCTAAATTTTATGAAACCATTGATGTAAGCTCTTATTGCCCTAAACCAATATCTGACGTTTAAATCTTCATCTATTTTGATCTTAGTATAAGTATTAGGGTTTTCTTTTTCCAACATGTAGAATAATCATGATAGTTTTTTATATGAACCTTTTGGATCACTCCTTATATTTTTTATTGCTTCTTTTTTTACCATGATTGCCCTTTTGTAGGGTATTTTTACCCCTATATTGAATGAATGCCACTAATTATGTATTTAAGTCTATGTTGCCTACTTGTATCTTTGAAGACATCATTGATGTTATTTGCTACATATGTGTAAGTAGTATGCTTGCCTTGTTGATTTTGGAATGTTTTTTCTCATGAATGTTCATTATTGTACATTGTTATTGTGAAAGAAGTTGATTATCCAAATCTACTAGTCCCGAGTTTACATTTTCATTTTTCATATTTGCACTTCATTCGTATAGTTTTCTTATTGGAGTTGGCAATTTTTTAATTGAATCTATGAGTATGTGCTAGTTTTGACATATATAGTTCGAGATCCTCTTTAGTTTCGTACACTTTTTATTGTAAAAGTCTTCATTTTTTTTTCTTTTTCTTGTTTTGAATTTGTTGTGTAGTTAGTTCCGATATCAGAATTTGCTGCTGTATATTTGAATATGATACCAAGCTAATATCATCTTGATGTGGTGGTTGTATTTTATTTATTATATACATTTGTTATACTCATCATTATGTTTTCTAACATTGATGTTAATGAATAATTCCATATCTCTATCATCCTCAATTGTTATAACAATATGTACACCCATAGTCTTCATCTTGATGATTATATTTGCATTTAAATGTAGTGCTATACAGATTTCTTTCTTCAACTCCAATATAGTGATATCTGTTCTAATGCATATTCCCTTTGGAATCCCATTTACATATGTACTACTTCCATTTATAGAAATTCATTTTCCATTGTGCATGAGAACAGTTCCAAACTTTAAATGACTTGTTATCATATTCAGAATGAAAATTATTGAATTCAATGTTTTATTTTGAAGCATATAAAATATCACTAGTTAGCAAATCAATGGATCATATGAAATTCATGTCATAAAACATTATTGAACTAATAATTTTAGGTTAATAATGTATGTTAATAACTTGTAAATAGTTACTATTTTATACAAATAGATGTAATATGTTACATTTGATTTTTTATTATGTAACATATTACATATAGATTTTTTTATAATTGGTTATGTCATAGATTTTGTTATAAAATTTACATTATAGGCTAAATTTTAGTAATTTTTGATGAATAATTTGGTTAATAATTTATTTTTATATTTTTTTTTAAAATGTAATATGCTATGTAAGATATTACATCTTTCTTCTTCGAAACATGTAACTAGTTACATTTATGTTGTTGTTACATTTTTTTTTCTTTTTTCTTTTTTCATAATGAGTAAGCACGTACTTAAAGCTTTAGAATGTGATTCAATTTGAAAATATTATATTACAGAGCAAGATTCCATGAGAATGAGGATTTTGATTTTATCCTTAATTCAATAATATCTAAGATTTATTGTCTTTTATACTCACTTTTTTTTGTAATTTTGTATGCACGATTTCATTATTTTTCTTGATAATTTAAACAATTATGTATATACATATCATATCATCAGATTTGCATGTTTTCATTGTTTTGCGATGTAATTAGATGTACTTGTATTTAGTAGTGCAAACTATGTTTCAATGTATCATAGTTTATTTATTTTCTTGTTTTCAAATTTGTTTAAATAGAGTGTAGTAAAACTCAATCTTGTTTCTCAAATTTCTGAAGAAGCTGTTAAATCTTGTCAAAAACTTGTTACATTTCTTGGAT